>OZ026518.1:72695494-73272117 GCA_964019695.1 Loripinus fragilis
AGGCCAGTTTATCTTGGCATATGCTAAAACCTGGAGTGGAGTGGAGCAATGGAGTGGAGTAATGGAGTGGTGTGGTTTTTTGGAGTGGTTTTTTGGAGTGGTATTTTGGAGTCATTTCTGAGGTCCTTTTAGGTCAGAAGATGACCTTTCTGTGTCTGGGGATACCAGATGTAAACATGCTAGGAGTTAATACCATTAAGCCTCATTAAATTATAGATACTGCCAATCATACTTGATTTCCTTGGCTTAATCACTTCACCCCTAGTCATGCTGAACCTGCAACGACTGTTTTGATTGTTTTGATTTTCAGCCTAGTTGCAGTTTTGAGTACTGCATAGTCATGAACTCATAAGCTAAATGAACTGCAGTGTTGTTCCTGCACAGTTGGCTTATTCAATTGATATGGGAACTCTCTGTCTTCAAACCAGGATTTATTCAGAAAACTGCATGCATCTAATATTTATGACATGCCAACTGTGTTACAGACAGGGTCAAGTTTAGACTGCTGTTGATTTTTCACCTTAAATGACTTTTAGCCTGAATTAAGACAACACTAAATGACCAGATTAATTGTTTTCTAATAACCTTGCAAACAGCTTATCCCAACGTTTTGGACCTGAGCAGGATCAAAACCGCTTTACACTCTGGTGATGTTCATGAGAGCATATATATTTAAATGGATTTGAAAATATCAGGAATGAAGATGAACCAAGCAAAATTACACAGCATGCAAAAAGTGAAGCATACCAATGTAAACATACACCCATTGGATGTCAGAACAAACCCCAAGGGACCTATTTTGAAGATATTTAATCATGTTTCGTCAAAAAGGCTAACTGCAGCTTTGAAAACAGTTTGGGCCCAGATCAGGCCCAACTAGGGGAACTAAGTGGCCTCCAATCACTCACCTGAGCATCAGAATGTTATTGGGTGAATTGTTTTGTTTGAGGTAACAAGCTTCCTGGGTTGAGCCAGTTCTTAGCAGAGAATAAAGTGTCCTGCTCAAGTACACAATACAGTGCCTTACTTGAGGCTCAACCCAGCGGCCCCTCGATTTCAAGTTGACCACTCTACCAAGAGCCTCTGTACTCCTCATACTTTTTAATATAGATTCTAAGCAGTTAACGAAGTGCATTCGATTACGAGATAGATCTACGGACTGCATACCTAATGCTGTCAATAAGGCAATTGTCAGTTGCATGCATTTTTACTAAAGTACACAATTTCTGGAAACTGCGATTCGAAAACTTTCAGGACAGTTCAAGAAATGTTCTTTCACTGTTCAAGAACTGGTCATATTCAAGAACAGTTCGAGAACATTTTATGAAAGTTTAAATTTTGGGAAAAAATAAAAAAAATGAGAAATTTATAAAAGAGTTGTCAAACAGTTTATGAAGAGTCTAAGAACACAAGTTTTTGTACTGTACAATAAGCTTACAATTAGCCTTTGAGTAGACTGGCCCCAGTCTCTAATGTCAATTTTTTTAGTAAAACTAATAATCTCTCTAAGATAGCAATTTAAAAAAAATTCTTGGAAGTAGAAGTTCTCGGCTTGGACACTAAATTTGACTATCAGAGATGATAGAATTTTTAGAAGATGATTTTTTTTCATAGTTAAATATAATTATAAATGTAATTATACATATTTAGTGGACTGATGCCAGTCTAGCCTTTGAGTTGTGCTTGAAGACAATAATGGAACCCACTCACTGTACAATTAAACTGGAACAATTTTGGGGATTGAAACCCACAATCAGCCTTTTCCCATTTACATAACCTCTTTCTAATACGGTTAATGCCAATGTCAATAAGCATGGTAATAATAGGATGGGGGTAGGGGTAACTCCGTATAGCACATACGATGGATTAGACCACTTTTTGACCAGATTAATTATCTAGACAACCATATTCAACATTTCTATATGTTTGTACATTGATCAATAAGGTATATAAATTTAGCCCCCTTGCAAAGAATTCTTTCAGAAAACAATAACCAGAGTGTCAAACAATTTGGATCCAGATCAGGACCAACGTTCTTTAACTGTTTGCAAAGGTTATCAGCAGACGACAAAACTCGCTGCGAGCATGCAAAGTTTTAATGCAAGTATTATATAAGTTGTTCCATCCTGAAGACAAATCAGGGTCAGTACCCCATTTTTAAATGTTAAATGACCATTAATTTATGACACTCCTCCCATGGGACAGCTGGCATCAACAGTTTCACAGGCAGGTGCAGCACCATTAGTCTAGTGATAGTGGAGCAAATAGCATTACCAGGTCACTGCTGGCTAAACAATCACCTTAATAGACCTTTCACCTTACATGCCCCTCACCCCATTTCCATTTGATTATGATTCCAACTGTCATAAGATTTTCCCCAATGTAAAGCTAGATGTCCCAAAGTGCAATTCACAACGGAGCATCTCACAACTCCTCCAAAGTCCGGGCCACTGGATAAAAGAATAGATAATATTAGACAATAGTTGACTGTGCAAGACATTGACCCATATTGTAGTTTCGTACACTCATGTATTAAAAATAACATTAATATTTTTGATCACACTATCTATCTATTTTATTTAAATTCTATGAATTCAGCATAGTATCTTCAGCGCCACATTTACTTGGTATGGAATTGGGCAATGACTGTTAAGGGGTTGCTGGTCAAATTTTTAGGGCCCACCAATGAACAGGGCAGTCGCCACTTAGATAAAAGTGGTCTGGCAGAGGAATCCATCGAGTGCCGAAGGCGCTAGAGGGGAGAGAGCACGATAGGGGGATTATTCCCGCCTCTTGTTAGGGGGGGGGGGGGGGTTAGGGGCTCTCCCCCAGAGTTTTTTTTTTATTTTGAGCCCTTCTACTTGCGTTTTAATGGGGGTTTTATGTGTTAGGGACTAGATTTCAGTCGTTTTGGTCACTATTTTTTTGCTAGAAAAGATATTCCTTGGCGAGTGAGAAACCGAAGCTGGACAATATCGCTGATAGACAGCCACGATTTTCTTTTTTTTCTTCAACATGTTTCTTTGACATTTTTGGCTAAGTACTTTTAGCACTGATCCTTGCATGAGGTTTTCGTAAAGATATACAGGTGTCCCTTTAATTAGAACACCAGTTTAGGATGCAGGGTTCGTCTTTTTGGCTGCACATTTTCCTTGTTATCGTTACAAAGCCAGGGCTAACTGTCGATCCACGGAGGCTAAACACTTCTCTGCTCAGGCTTCTTTATGCTTCTTTACGCCAAATAAAGGTTGAGAGAACCAAAACTTCTTTGGCTGAATAATGGAATAAGCAAGGCGGGACTTGTATATCCGTATACATGTAACAGCTCACGATGCTCATATTCAAAAAATCTTAAGTATATTTTGTCGTCCGATAGGTTATTGAAAAAAGTCATTTTGAGAGAAATACAACTCGATTACAGAAATTATCATGACTTTGATAAATGGCCCACAGCGCAAGAAAATCTGTCTTCAGGGGTTTCTGACCATGCAAGACTCAAACCTGACAAAGCAGCATGCGAACAACAAAGGCGCTGACCAGCCTGTGCACCAACGCAGTCTGGTCAGTGCCTCTTTTGTTCACTCTCTGGAAAGAGTAATCGATAAACTCGCAAAAAGGAAACGTTCATCTCTAACTAGCCTGGATCATGGTGTTATTCACGAAAGCATATTTAAATAGATTTGATTAAATATCAGCAATGATAGATAATTCATACAAAATAATGCAGCATGCAGAAGGTACAAGGTAAAGTGCGAGTTGCAACTTGTGAGGTGCAAACGAAACATATTCTTACAATCATTTTTAAGGTTTTCAGATGCTGGCATATTTTTTCTACTGCTTTAACTTTTTGCATGCTGGATAACCCTTTTCATGCTTTTGATGTCGTCGGCTGTTTTTTTTTTGTTTTCAAAATTAACTTTTTCAAAACATATCTTTCAGGAACATTATCAGAGTACTCGTCAAACGATTTGGATCCAGATCAGGACCGACGTTCTGTCGGTGCTAAAATGGGCCCAGAATGTTTGCAAAGGTTATAAGCAGACAGCAAAAGTCGCCATTAGCAGGCAAAACGTTAATGTCAGTATTATGTAAGACAAATCAGGGTCAGTTTCACACTTACTCCCATTTTAGAAAGCTTAATGACCATTAACTTCTGCCCTGCCTCCCATGGGACATCTGGTGAAAAGTATCTCTTGTTGATGATTGCTGGGCATTGAACTTAATTTACCCTTCACCTTACATGCTCCCATTTCCATAAGATCCCAAGTTAATTAATATTGAAGATTGTTTTTCCATCTATTTTTTGAAGCTATATTAAATTTCAAGTCGCAACTTGCAACTCGCAAATTACTTAGACTCCATGCAGAAAGTGAAACATTACCAATGTAAACATACACAGAGTGCCTGTCAGAACAAACCCCAAGGGATCTAATTGGAAGGTGCCGGAATCATATGTGTGACACCTTTGCAAAAAGTTTGGACCCAGGTCAGGCCCGACGAGCTCTGGTCTGGATACAAACTTTTTGACACTCTGATGGTTTTCCGATTTTTACATCGTTTTACCTGCGTCGCTTTAGCGAAAGCAGGTCTAGTAGTGGGTCCACTCCGTCCGTCCGTCTGCAACACTCTAGGGGTACCACGTTTTTGTAATCTGTAACTCCAAAAGTTTTTATTCCTTTTCATTCAAACTTTGCCTAATGATTGTTTACATATTAAAGATCTGCACCTTCTATTTTGCGCATGTTTCATCATTTTTCTATTATTTTTGAGGGGCGTTGAACTTAGACATTTTTTTCATCCGAAATACTTAGGGGGTGCCTAGTTTGTGTAATCTGTAACTCCAACAGCATTCATTCCTTTATATTCATACTTTACATAATAATTGTTCTCACATTGAAGATGTGCATCTACCATTTTGTGCACGTTTCATATTTTTTCTAATTTTTGAGGGGTGTTGAACTTAGACATTTTTTCCATCAAAAATGCTTAGGAGATGCCTAGTTTGTGTAATCTGAAACTCCAACAGTTTTCATCCCTTTATATTCAAACTTTGCATAATGCTTGTTCACAAATTGAAGATCAGCACCTCCTATTTTGTTCACATTTCATAACTTTTTCACTTTTTTTTGACGGGTGTTGAACTTAGACATTTTTCCATCCGTTATGCTTGGGGGGGGGGGGGGGGCTAGTTTGTGTAATCTGTAACTCAGACAGTATTTATTACTTTATATTCAAACTTTGCCTAATGATTGTTCACACATTGAAGATGTGCACCTGCCATGTTGTGCACATTTGATAGATATCTTTTCATTTTTGATGTGTTGAACTTAGAAGACATTTTTTCCTTCTGAGATGCTTAGGGGGTGCCTAGTTTGTGTAAACTATAACTCCAACAGTATTCATTCTTTTATATTCAAACTTTGCATAATGATTGTTCACACATTGAAGATATGCACCTTCTATATATTTATGCACATTTCATGAATATTTGTTTCATTTTTTTTTTTTGGGGGGGGGGGGGTGAGTCTTGAACTTAGACATGTTTCGTTAGAAATGCTTAGATAGTTTCTGGTTTGTATTATCTGTACCTCCAAGAGTTTTTACTCCTTAATATTCGAACTTTGCATAATGATTGTTCATACATTGAACATATGCCTCTCCTTTTTGTGTAAATTTGATAAACATTTTCCTATTTTTTGGGCTGTTGAACTTAGAAATGTTTTTTCCATCCGAAATGGGGGTGTCTTGTTTGTGTAATCTGTAACTCAAGCAGTTTTCATTCCTTTATATTCAAACTTTGTATTTTGATTGTAGACATTTTTTACATCCAAAATGCTTAGATGGTGTCTTGTTTGTGTAATCTGTAACTCAAGCAGTTTTCATTCCTTTATATTCGAACTTTGTATTATGATTGTTCACACATTGAACATGTACACTTTATTTATGCACATTTGATTATATATTTTTGAGTGTTTAACTCAGAAATTGTTTAGTCACCTACTGTAGATTACATTGTGTAATTTGGATGTAATCTGATTTCATTCCTGTATATATGAACTTTGCATATCGACTGTTCACACATCGATGTGCACTGGCGACGCAAGTCCAGAGTAGAGTTTGGTCTTGTTTATTAAACAGGGGGAACTAAATAGCCTTCAATTGCTCACCTGAGCTTAAGGATGTTATAGGTTGAATTTTTAGTTTAAGTCAACAACATTTCAGTCAAGTCCCTGTGTTGAGCCAGTACTAAGTACAGGATAAAGTGTCCTGCTTAAGTACACAATACAATGCCTCACTTGGGGCTCGACCCATCAACCGCTCGATCTCAAGTTGACCACTCTACCACTAAGCCACTGTACCTTCATAATTGTTTTATTGCGCTATAAATATTAGCACAAACATGCTTTTTTCTGGCCAGCTATACATCAATTGGTTACGAACATCAAAAAGCAGCAGTTCTGTACGTTTAAGCGTTAATTAACAAGGTATATACATTTAGCCCCCTTCTATGACATATGTATACATGAATTCAACTGTTGATTGCTCAGAGCGTAAAGGCCCTGTCACCCTACAACATTTAGCCAACTTATGCCGAAATACGCTGAAATCAAATTAAAAAATCTGAACAGTATACAAAGCGTATGTTAAACGAATATAAAAGGTATGTCTAACGCAAGGGTTACTTATTCATAAATAATACTTGTACCAGCGTATAACAGCATATGCCCAGCATATCACTACCGTTCTTGACTTATAAAGACAATTATGCACAACGACTGTCTAACTTATGCTGAACTTGTACATGTAACGTACATTAACTTATGCATAACTTGAATGTTGCGTACATCTAGCATATCTCTAACGTATATGATGAAAGGTTGCATTGTGCAACATTTAATTAGGGTCTCCACTGTTTGCCAAAGTAGATCTTCTTAGATAAGGCTTGATCTTGATCCAAACTTTTTGACACTTTGATGGTTTCCGATTTATGCACCAGTCACGAGCATGCCCCGCCCCCTCTGGGCCTTGGAATAGCGGGGCTTTTAACTTTCAATTTTCAAAGCCCTGCTAAAAGTGCAGGGCCAAATTGTGATAAAATCCTTGCTAAATGCCTCCGCTATCGTTTCTACCGAAACTGATTCAAAATGACTGGTGCATTTTCCTTAGATGGCCATAAATCGCTGATATTATCACTCGAAGAACAATTTTTAAGTCATGTCAGTACATCTCCTGGATTGAACCATTGCTAAGAGGAGAAAAAAGTGTCCTACTGAAGTACACTACAGTGCCTTCGGTGAGGCTAGAACCAGCAACCCATGGACGATCCTACCACTGAGCCACTGTATACCGCTTTAAAATGTTGTTATGAATATTAAGCTAAGAGAAGTCCAGGTAGTACATTAGGGTACGAGTCAGATTGAAAATCTTACTTATACAGACTGATATAGAGGGGTCTTGAGTTTGAGTCACTTTCGTACCGAGTGCCGATTTAAGCAGGACAACTGTTACCGAAACTGCTTTTTAGAGTGAACAGTCTCCAAGATATTGTTAAGATACATCGCCTCTGAAAAAATTAAGAACAGTTTATGAAATGTTCTTTCAGTGTTCAAGAACTGGACAGAAACTGCTCTAAAATATTCAAGAAGAGTTCAAGTGCATTTTATGAATGTAAATTTGGACAATTTGTTATGAAGTATTGTTCTAAGAATATATTATTGTTAGTATTGTTATATAGAACGGTTGTTGAACAGTTCAAGGACAGTTTTTTAATACTTTAACCAGTTCTTGAACAGTGAAGAATTGTTCTTGAACTGTTCTTCAAGTTTTCTCTGGAGATATTTCTTAATAACTAGGGATTAGCCACCGAACCACTCACTTTGTACCCAGGGTTCCCAAGTTTGATCCACGGCCCTTGGAATTAGCTATGACCCCATCTTCATATTACCTTAGCTGTTGGTGGGACATTACACAAACTAATTCCCTCACTCAGTGCCTAGGAAACTGCTCACTTCTAAGTTTCTGGTTACTAAGTTCTTGAGTGTATATATACATTCATCAGGCGCCCTGCTCCAATCAGCGATAGAGATTAATATCTACGAAAGTATGTAGCCAGATCAGATTCTAACTCTGTTGTAGTCCAAAGAAGTAAGTTTTTCAATCTGACTCGCAATCGAAAGCGATAATATCAGTTGAGCGATTTAGCGTTTTTTCCAGATTATTTAGGGGCATCTTAGAAAGGTAAATCAAAACCACCAGACCAGAGTATCGAACAGTTTAGATCCATATCAGACTCGGGCCTGATCTGGGTACAAACTGTTGAAAAGATTAGCAGCAGACTACAAAAGATGTCATTAGTTTGCGTCACTAGCATGAAGACTTGTTTTATCTTAGCAAACAGTGCAGACCCTGATGAAACGCTGCCGTATGCAAAATCTCTTCTGGGTCTTCACTGTTTGCCAAAGTACCTGTTTACCTGTGTCCAGAACAAAAAGGAAAAAAGACACATTAAAGAGACTAGATCTGTAACTTAGAACATTTTTCGAAAAAAAAAATTCTTTTTAAATCATTTGTAAAAATAGAATTAATTTATGATTTCACAATAAATATGCTCATAACAGTTGAAAACTGCATGGAAAAGTTAATTATCTTAATATAAAAACAGGTGATTTTTCTCTTGTTGGGAATTATTTGCGTCCCTCCAATAATTCTAGATAGTTGATTTTAACATAAATGCTGTTGTTTTGATAGTGATAATTTGTTAAGATTTATGAAAATGGTAAAAACTTTACCTAAATTTGAGTATTTTTACTGTATTCTTGAATAATAGAAACTTTTTTTCCAAAATGAGAATATCAAAAGTTACAGACTATGCAGCTTTAAGCATCTACAACATTCTCCCTAACAACTGGTCTAATCACCATACAATAGGGCTACTCCGGCAGTATATATGCTGTGTGTACTGTTTGCCAAAGTACACATTTAGGATTCACTAGTGTGCAAAGGGTTATTATTATTATTATTATTATTATTAACTTATGCCTGCTAATAACCTTAGCAGACAGTTTGGATCCAGTTCAGGCCCAACAAAACTTCGGGCCTGATCTGGATTCAAAATATTGACACTCTGATGGTATATCTGAAAGAAATTTTCGAACAATTCGGATTTAAAAAGAAAAAAATCAAAAGACAACAAAAAACATGCAAATTTGTTCAGTAGGCAAAGAGTTGAAACCATGGGATTTCAAATTTTAGAATATAATGTTTTCGCTTTTATATTTGCACGACAAAAATATAATGTCGCATAAGTGCCTTGTTTGGAAGATGTAATTTATCCTTCAGAAATTAGTTCATCTCGGTCTTCTAATAATATAAACCATCAGGGTCTACCATTATACTTAACTTTATACAATTTCCACGCAGTTAGCAAGATAAACTTTCTTTTGGTCACTGAAAATGACCCCTCCGAAGTTCTATCTTTCAAAAATTGTTACGATGGCAGGGAGTACGATGCACATATGTATGAACCATTACCGTAATTATTGCCGAGATTATTACATTTAACCCTAGCTACATGTAAATGCGTACTTTAGCAAACAGTGAAGACCCAGATGAAATGCTGCATGATGCGGCATTTCATCAGGGTCATGACTGTTTGCTAAAATCAAACGCATTTCAGAGAAATAAATACATTTTTTTCTTCAAAATTATAACCTGTAACCCCTCAATATATACACTGGACCATCCTAAGTTTATTGTATCAAACGAGAAGGAAGAGTCCATTAGTGTATAAAGGTTAAAGATGTGTAAATATTGAAATAAACAAAGGAATTCAGATTAATTCCATAGAAAAACTATGAGGTTCCCTGAAATCTTGTACCCCATGCAGCTGTGTGTAGTAGCAGATACCTGTGTAAACAGCACTGCCGGATAAGCCCTATTCGGTGAATGGGTTCTGCTAGGCAGGGTTCAAGGTGGGCATAATGTCATTTAAGGTGAACATCAAACCCAGTGACCTGTAGTGTTGTTCATCTAATTATCAAGAAATCCCCAGAGAGGCAGTGTCAGAATGCTGAGTTACCAGTTAAACCAGGTGTTCACCTTTTGCAGGGTAATTTTGTATGATTCTTCTTCTGTTGATTTTCTTTTTAACAAAAAAACTTCATGAATATTATCAGCGTGTCACACAGTTTGGATCCATATCAGACCTGACATTATTTTTCAGGCCTGGTCTAGATCCAAGCGGTTTGTAGGGTTTATAGCAGACAATGAAACGTCACTAGCAGGCAAACAGTTTAGTTTTACATTGGCTGGGTTAAATAATTATGCAGCATCTTTTTGTAGCAGTTTTATGTGCTTATGTACAGAGGTGAACACCTTACCCATTGCCCTGCAGTGTTGGTCAATTAGAAGTCTCCAGAGAGGCATTGTCAGAACGCTTAGTTGCAATTTCATTTGCCAACATAATCATAAATTATTTTCCTGTTATTCCAGGTGGCCCTTTGTAGATCACTTTTTGCATGCTTGTTAATTTTGTAGATAGATTTTATCGTCTGCTGATTTTCCTTATAAAGAATTGATGAATATCTTCAGAGTGTCAAACAGTTCAGATCTAGATCAGATCAGACCTTACATGTTCCCCGGGTTGGTCTAGATCCAAGCTGTTTGCAAGGTTGTCAGCAGACAATGAAACTTGATCGTCACTAGCAGGCAAATGGTTAAGGTTTAAAACTGAAAGGTTGTTTTGGCATCATCTTATTACAGCAATTTTAGTGGGCTTACTGAATAAGCCAACCGGACAGGAACACCACTGGAATTCATCCAGCGTATGAGTGCATGATCATGCAGAAATCAAAAATATGCAACTAGGCTGAAAATCAAAACGCTCGCTGCAGATTCAGCAGGACTGTGGTGAAGTGATTAATAGTGGAATTCAAATCTGATAGGCAGTAGCTATAATTTAATGAAGATTAATGGTATTAGCTCTTAGCATGTTTACATCTGGTATCCCAAGAGCACTGAGCAGAGTCACAGAAAGGGCATATTTTGACCTTAAAGGTCAATTCTTTACCTTAAAGGACCTCAAATTTGACTCCAAAAAAAACACTCCAAAAAACCACTCCACTCCATGACTCCACTCCATAGCTTCACTCCACTCCAGGTTTTAGCATATGCCGTTTATCTTGCCCCCCACCCACCTGGGTATCAAAGTAAAATTATTGTGCCTATACTACTTATTTTAAACTATACTGAATGTGAAGATGTATCAATAATAAACATATTTCAAGTCAAATTCAGCTGTTTTCTTTGTCACATTGTTCTGTATGCTTAGTTGCAGGGGTGGGGGTAAGCTGTCCAGGCCAGTTTATCTTGCCCCCCACCCACTTGGGTATCAAAGTAAAATCATTGTGCTAATTCTTCTTATTTTAAACTATCTGATTGTGAAGATGTATCAATCTTAAACATAATTCAAGTGAAATTCAGCTGTTTTCTTTGTGGGATTGTTCCGTGTACTTAGTTGCAGGGGTGGGGGGTAAGCTGTCCAGGCCAGTTTATCTTGACCCCCACCCACCTGAGTATCAAAGTAAAATTGTTTTGCTAAGTTTTCTCATTTTTAACTATCTGAATGTGATGATGTATAAATTATAAACATAATTCAAGTCAAATTCAGCGGTTTTCTTTGTCGGATTGTTCTGTATGCTAAGTTGCAGGCCTGGACAGCTTACCCCCACCCCTGCAACTAAGCATACAGAACATGGGACAAAGAATACAGCTGAATTTGACTTGAATTATGTTTATAATTGATACATCTTCACATTCAGATCATTTAAAATAAGTAGAATTAGCAAAATAATTTTACTTTGATACCCATGTGGGTGGGGGGCAAGATAAACTGGCCTGGACAGCTTACCCCCCACCACTGCAACTAAGCATATGGAACAATCGACAAAGAAAACAGCTGAATTTGACTTGAGTTATGTTTATAATTAATACATCTACACAATCAGATAGACTAAAATAAGTAGACTTAGCAAAATATATTTTACTTTGATACTCAGGTGGGTGGGGGTCAAGATAAACTGGCCTGGACAGCTTGCCCCCCACCCCTACAACTAAACATACGGAACAATGCAACAAAGGAAACAGCTGATTTTGACTTGAATTATGTTTATAATTGATACATCTTCACAATCAAATAGTTTAAATAAGAAGAATTAGCACAATGATTTTACTTTGATACCCAGGTGGGTGGGGGGCAAGATAAACTGGCCTGGACAGCTTACCCCCCACCCCTGCAACTAAGTAAACGGAACAATGCGACAAAGAAAACAGCTGAATTTGACTTGAATTATGTTGATGATTGATACATCTTCTCATTCAGATAGTTTAAAATAAGTAGAATTGGCAAAATAATTTTACTTTGATACTCAGGTGGGTGGGGGTCAAGATAAACTGGCCTGGACAGCTTACCCCCACCCTTGCAATTACGCATATGGAACAATGCAACAAAGAAGTTAGCTGAATATGACTTGAATTATGTTTATAATTGATACATCTATACATTCAAATAGTTTAAAATAAGTAGAATTAGCAAAATAATTTTACTTTGATACCCAAGTGGGTGGGGGGCAAGATAAACTGGCCTGGACAGCTTACCCCCGACCCCTGAAACTAAGCATACAGAACAATCCGACAATGAAAACAAATGAATTTGACTTGAATTATGTTTACAATTGATAAATCTTCACATTCAGATAGTTTAAAATAAGTAGAATTAGCATAATAATTTTACTTTGATACCCAAGTGGGTGGGGGGCAAGATAAACTGGCCTGGACAGCTTACCCCCCACCCCTGCAACTAAGCATACAGAACAATCTGACAAAGAAAACAGCTGAATTCGACTTGAATTATGTTTATAATTGATACATCAACACATTCAGATAGTTTAAAATAAGTAGTATTAGCAAAATAATTAAGCTTAAAATCACTTAATCTTGATATTTTTATTCAAGATGATGTTAAAGTTTTACCAATATTAACCCCACAGGCACCAATTTCTCACTTTATGACTTATGGAGGACCTGAATTCATTAAAATGATATAGAAAAATAACAAAATAACATATATATATTTTTACTTGTGTTGGTGGGGGGCAAGATAAACTGGCCTGGACAGCTTGCCCCCCGGGGGTGAAGATAACCAGGGTGGGGGCAAGATATCCCGGGACAGCTTGCTCCCCGGGGGGCAAGCTGTCCAGGGGGGCAAGATAAACTGTTACACCGGATTTTGAGGTAAAAACAAAAATATTTTGGTGGGTATTCTAAGTATACTCGACAGAGATATTTGTTAGTTGAATAATTCAGCATCACATTTAAAACAAGTTAAATAACAACTCTAAATTTTAAAACTTTATCAGCCAGATTACAAAAATTCGTGTTTAAATTTATAAAAAACACTGATTCTCACCCAAAAATCAAGACATTTTAAAAAATTCCAGTTTTGACACCATAATAAAACTAGAGTGCACTTATATAAGACTCAATAATCATTTTTCAGTCTTTCTTTGCTGGTGTCATGTATCTGTTGCTGCAAATAGATTTCAGAAATTCCCAATTTCGCTTCTAAAAACGGAGTTTTTGAAAAAATTTAACACCACTGCCCCTCTTTGAAAAAGTAATTCCCGCGATCCAAGAAACTTCAACATCTTGTTACATCATTCATACAATCATTTTCCATTTTACTGATGGGGAGGGGTTATCGGTCAATTTTCCCTAGTTTTTGCTCTACCACCATATATGGGCATGGCGGCCATCTTGGTCATGTGACCAGGACCATTTGAATAAACTTTTGTTCCCCCACCCTAAGGAGTCTCCATATGAAATTTGAGTTCAATTGGCTTAATGGTTTCGGAGAAGATGTGTGAAAATGTTCATGGCCAACGGACAGACGCCAGACGGACCCCGGAGAGACATTGGTATACTAATAGCTCACCTCAGAGCCTTCAGCTCAGGTGAGCTAAAAATATACTAAAATACTGAACAATAAAGATTTTTCTTGATTCAAAACTCAGATGTTTCCTGCTAATAAATGTCAAAATACATGTACCAACAATTGTTGGCATTTTAACCTTTATGAGCAGGTCAAATTTCATGCTCAAATGAGTTGAGCATGAAATAGTTTTTATAACCTCTGGCCTGATTTTCATAAGGACAGCAAATACAGCACACTGGGCAGGTGCCTGGGGCAATTTGAGGTTGGGTCATGTGTTTTGGGTTGGACCTGTACTAAGCAAGGATTAATGTGTCTTGCTCAAGGACACAACGCAGTGATGCAGGTGAGGCTCAAAGCCACAGCCCTTCGTTCTCAAGTCAAGCACTCTACCACTGAGCCACTGCGCTCCCATCTCTTCAGGTAAGCAAGTAGACAACAATTTACCTTTCCACAAACCATCCCTTCTTTAAATCTTTGTTTACTAGAGTCGTCTGCTGATAATCTCTGCAAACAGTTTGGACCCAGACCCAGCATGTAATTTGAAGAGATGACAGAAATAGAGCAGGTATTCAGCATAAGGTACAAGTTGGCATGTGCGTTCAGCAAAAATTCAAATCAGTCTGCACATTTGTGAAGTCTTATCACAACCTTAGTTTTCCAACTAAAAAGACTTTGAACTCTCGGCTATCCATAGAGCATCTATCCAAGACTGATTAGAATATAGGGTACTCAGGCTGATCTGAATTGTTGATTCGGGCACATGCCAATTCATACCTTTTTGCTGGAAACTGGCATGTCAATGAAAACAGAGAAATTTTAGCATAAATTTTACTCTATAAATTTACTGATGACAAAATATTCAACAAATAATATTTAAGAAGAATACAATAACAATGAAGATTACATTTTATCCCTTATCCTGCCAATAGTCCTGAAAATGTTGGCTGCGTATAACCATCTGCTGTAGTCATATAGTAAAACCTGTGTAAAACGACCACTCAAAAAATGACAAAACAAAGATCTTAATGATATAGAGGATATTTACTTTTTTGAGGTGAATACCAAATATATTTCATCGAGTGTGTTGAAAACATCAGAATTTTCATGAGTGCGCAGCACGAATGAAAATTTCGATGTTTTCAACTCACGAGATGAAATATATTTGGTATTTACTAAAAATTAAGTAAATTTTCTTTTTATTTTATACTTTTTTAGAAGATTTACAGTTTATCAATTTGTTAACCATGCTTCAAGCCGAATCACAATAATGTAAAAGAAGACAAAGGAGTATTTGTGACAGAATACATGGACCAATCTACATGATCTATAGCCATCAGGACTTACAGATAAAAAGAAATTTATTCAGATAAGTGACGTCATAAGCGACGTCATAATTTTTGATGACGCTGCGTAGCATAGGTTACGTGCATTGCCTCACTCACTGAAGTGGGAGGTGTTGAAAGTTCAAAATTAAAAAAATTCAGCAAATTCGAATTATTTTGGTACCAAAATGTTCCTCATGTTCTAACTAAGAAAATGACTACCCACACTTGATGTTTTTGTTAACAAATAAGAAAGTTATAGGCGTTTGAACTTTCGAAGTGAGCTGCATTAAGTGAATGGAAAAGTCAGAGGTGGTCCAAAAAATGCTACAGTGAAAATATAGGCTGATATCAATCACTAGTGATTGATATCATTTCACTAGTGATTGATATCACTTTTATTTGTTTTTGATATGCATTGATTTCACTGCCAAGTATGAAATAAAAAGGGATGCTAAATGAAGGTCGAAAGTATTGCAGAATGCTCTCTTGGAGCATTCTGCAATACTTTTGACATGCATTAAGCAATATTTGATCTTGAAAACCAATTTTCGGTCTTTTTGCGATTAACAATTTTACACAGGTCTTACTGTATTCAAATGCACAAGACTGCTTTAATCATGGAAACAAACACAATTAATCCAGATCAGATTGCTCCTTAGGTACAATTAGACAACAATTCACCATTCCACAAAACATACCTACTTTAATTCTTTGTTTATAAGTGTTGTCTGCTGATAACCTTTGCAAACAGTTTGGACCCAGATCAGGCCCAACAAAATGTCGAACCTGATCTTGATCCAAACTGTTTGACACTCTGATGATATTCCTGAGAGAAATTTAAAAAAAAGATGATTTTGAAAAAAAAATCAGCAAGAGACAACGCATTAAAAATTACATAGCATGCAAAGTGTTAAATCCACTAACTGTAAGTTAAGCCTAGGATTAATTGAGGGAGATTGAACAAGTGTGACTATGTCACATGCTAAGTTGTTGCAATGGTTAGTTATACAAAATCAGGTAACTTTTGAGTGACAGTCTAGGTGTGGACATGGTTTGAAAACGTCTATTGTCTTGAATGGCATGAAAGGGGTTCAGCAAAATATAATGTTAAACCAAGCATTGTCACTGTGACAAATTTGACAAAGAAGATTATTTCCTAAAATCTAGATATGTTTTTTGTTTGTTTGATTTGGTTCTTTATGTCTCAGTCAACAATTTTTCAGTTAAGTCGGGACGGATCTTCCTTGGTTGAGCCAGTACTAAGCAAGCATAAATGTCTTGCACAAGGACACAACACAGTGATGCCCATGAGGATCGAACCCACTGCCCCTCGGTCTCGAATCAAGCACTCTACCACTGTGCCTCCTTCAATTTGATCAGGATTCAGGGTACATAGTGTTTGCTTCCAAAGTAAAAAAAAATACGTAAGAGTGCATTTGATTTTGAACATATTCAGCAGATGAAAGAAGGCATAAAATAATGGCAGGAAAAGGAATTGCATTTTTAAATATTTTATATTGACCCTTTCTTCACTTCATCTTGGTTTGCAACCAGATAAGGCTGAATTTAGACTGTTCAGCAACAGAGAATAGATAGCTATTGAAACTGTCAGGGATTTTTTGGTCTTCTCAGGGGCCGAATTTCAGCAACATTCCCAATGGAATTTTGGTTATATTTTTTCCCAATTTTGAAAAAAATCCAAATCTTCAAAAATATTTTTTTTTTGAAGATTGTGTTTTTCATTCAGTCACCACACACACAAGCAATCTACTACCATTGCATCTTATTTCTCGTTCAATTTTTTGATGGCAAAAGTATGTGTAATAGCTAATATATTTTTATTGACAAAACATGGCATAATTGTACACTATAACAAATTTCCTAATTTAGGGGTTAAGCATGCTAATTTTCCCAATCTGAAAGGCCCTAGGGCCCCTTCCCAAAATTGAAAAAAATCCCTGACTGTATGTTATAAGTTTACATAAATCTAGAAGAGCTTTAAATGTTATTTTTTTCTATCTATTAGTTTTAACATGTTTTGGATGTTCAAAAGAACCATCTCATTTTTGAAGCAGTTCTTTTGAGTACCGTTATGTTTTAGAGTTTGGGTTGAGGAATTAGAACATTATCTTTTCAATTATGCAATCTCTCGAGTCCTGGTTTAGCCCTTATTATTCCCAAAGAATGAATGGCAAAGGCATGGATCCTACTGTGGGTAATAGACAACAAAAAAGGAGAACACTTAATTATTTATATTGAGTCCCACTTATTCATAATAGGAAATCCCTCTCATGAATTTGTATTCATTGTATTTTCTGATGAAGGGGGCGGGATTGGGGGCTGTGTAACAGTACTCTTTAAAGATAAATTTCCCTATAAATTTCTGAAGGATCCGTTTTTCGAGATTATTTTGGGATTTTTTTGTGAAAAATTAGGAAACAAATAAATGCAATTTTATTTTGAAAGGGGCCCTTATTGGCCTCAACTTATGATGAAGGAAATTCCACAGAGACTGACAACTGCCAAACAAGTCAGAGGCATATGTAGGAAGAAGTGAATCACTACTCAAGCATGTATAGCATGACAGGGGCTCAAGCTCAATACACTACTCCTAATAGGCCTCTAGATTAGAGCATAGGCCCAGTTAAGCAAAATTTTTGAGCGTAAAATTGTAATTTTTTTCTTACCCAGCAATATAAACATATGCTTTGGGTGGTCAAATAAACCGTCTCATTGAGACAGTTCTTTTGAGCACCCACAACATATGTTTTGGTTGAGAAATAAGAAAAATAGTTTTCAGTTACGCACATTTATCTGGAGGCCTGTAAGAGAGTGTTTTAAATAAACTGATTTTCTTCTTTCTCAACCAAAACAGGTTATGGATACCCAAACAAACATACACAGTCAAAAATTAAGCACCACTAACTTCATAGCTAAATTTTCAAAGCAAGGTTATGTAATGTGAATAAACCTTATAGATAAAGATAACTGCATCATACAGTATGGGGATAATATAGTTAAACAATCATGCTATTTTGCGGAAGTCTATGATGGTGAGTTCGACAAAAAGCACATGGAGGTCACTTTATTTTCATTGAAACTTGGTGTACATGAATAAATGCTGAATCCTTTGTGTGAAAAAGACACAAAATTTGTCTAAAGTTGTTGGGGGTCACTTCTGGCAGATTTCAGGGCGATGGCCAGAACTTTTGAAAAGTCCCGAAAACCCGAAAACCCATGACTTTGTAACGAAATCTGGTTATTACATGTTTTTTAAAACTTTCATTTAGATATTTATGCAGAGTTTGACAACAGGTAAAGATTTTCCATGCTCAATAAAATTTCTTCGTGGTAGATTGAAAATCGTTTCAGCAAAAATATAGGTGGTGCTTAACTTTTGACGCTGTGTATATTTATAAATACTGATTGATAAGACAATAAGCACTTTTTTGTTTTAATATCTTGACCTATATCCTAATCAGATTTCAGATTAACCATTTTAACTCACTTCCTATTATGATAAGTGGTCTGGCATGTTATAACCTATTTATCATTAATACATAGTAGTGATAATTTCTTGTTAAATGTGTAAATTAATACTCAATATTACATGTGCTTCTATTATACAACTGATTAAGTTTTATACAAATTATTATAATTCTTTTCACATATTTACCACTTTACAGAGAGCAGATTAACTCTGCCTACTAGTGTTATCTGCTGATAAGCTTATCAAACAGTTCAGACCCAGATCAGGCTCGAGAAAACATTGGGCCTGATCTGGATCCAAACTGTTTAGCACGGATGGAATTCCTTAAAAATATTTAAAAACAAATGATTTTGAAATAAATCAGCAGACGACAAAAAAGCATTAAAAATTAACTTAATCTTATTCAAGTACAGCATTACACAGATTACTGTATTGAAAACAGAAACAAGCTAAGAAGATTTTAAATAAAATGGCAACATCAGACTTCCTCTACAAAAACCCACTTTCTTGGTAAAAGAATTTTGGTCTGCCACATATGCAAACAACAAAGTATCTGATGAGCAAGCAGTCTGATCAGAGCTTTTCCTGTTTGCATGTGTGAAAGTTCAAAATTTCCAAAATCCTGAACCTTTAGAAATTTCAATCTTAAAACTTGCAGTATGCCCACTAAATATCCAAAATTTCAAGATTTCATGGTCAATTATCCTTAGACAGACTGAAAATAAATCAGAGAAGCTAATATAGTCCCCTTAATTCAGCATTTTGAGGATGACTTTCTATGGAAAGTCATCCTCAAAATCCTGAATTCAGGAATTAACCTTTTATTTGATTTGATTCTTTACGTCCCATCAACAATCTTTCAGTTAAACAGGGACGGGTCTTCCTGGGTTGAACCAGTACTAAGCTAGGATAAATGTGTCTTGCTCAAGGACCACAACGCAGTGACGCCGGTGAGGCTCGAACCCACGACCTCTCAGTCTCGAGTCAAGCACTCTACCACTGCGCTCCAAGAAAACTTTCATCTATGTGTTTGACTAGATAAATATGGGGGCAAGGATGGTACAGGTCAAAACCTAGAAACAAGCCCCAGTGTATACAAATGTATATAGCTTATGGTAAATGGTCTAAAATTTCAAACACTTTTCTCTTTCTGTTCTCAAATGAAATGTTGGTTTTCTGGGCAGGAATTCACAAAATGCTTGTCAGAATAGTAAACAGTAAAGACCCTGATTAGACTGCTTTTTCAGAAACAGACTGATCTCTGATTAGAGTGCTTCTTCAGGGTCTGTCCTGTTTGTCTAAGCCTTTTTACAGGCCACTAGAGTAAGAAATTTTAGGAGATTTACCTTAGCGTGTAAGTTTAAAGAGTGACATTGTGTGTATGTGACAAGTAAAATATACCATTATCACATACAGTAATACCTGTCTAAAGCGGCCACTCAAAATTAAACAAAACAAAGGGAGCATTCTGCAATACTTTTGACCTGCATTAAGCAAGTATCGGTATTGAAAACATATTTTTGGGTCTTCTTTCAAAAGACCGCTTAAGACAGGTTTTACTGCATTTGAAACACTATTTGTCGCTATTACCCAAAGTTTGCAAATGTGATAAGCTCTTACCAGCCAACTGGTTATCTACTTGCTGGGTTGATAACCTGAAGTTATGTATTTTGAACAGACTGCAACGGAGAGATATTATCATGCCCATGCAAGACATTGTTCATTAGATGACATAAGATGTAAAAGACATAGGTTTAAAAAAAACACAATTTTTTAGCGTAAATTTTAAATATTTTCTAATCCATCAGTTTGAACAGATGTTTTGGGTGCTCAAAAGAATCGTTTCATCGAGACCATTCTTTTGAGTACCCACAACAGATTTTTTGGCTGAGAAATAAGAAATTATTTTTTTGTACACACTCTTAACTAAAGGCCTGAAACAAGTGTCAGTGACATAACATTACACAAAGTTTACGTGAAAGTCCTTGGTTTTTTTTATGTTTATACATGTCTAATGTGAACAATCAGTGAATTGATTTGTGTGATAAATATATAACACAGGGTTTGGTTATACCCTTGACCAAGCTCTCAGGACTCACCCTGCCATGAGCCATTGTAGCCATTTGCTACTAAAAATGTAGAGTGGCTACAATTAGAAGTCATTGGCTAAAAGTACACTCTATGAGGTTCAAAATTACATATCATTTTGATATATAATATTGCTTTAACTATTCCTTCACACTTTATTATTGTGCCATATTTAACTCTTTGAATGCTGGATTTTTCATTATCATTAGGGTGTCAAACAATTTGGATCCAGATCAGGCCTGACAAAATGTCGGGCCTGATCTGGGTCCAAACTGTTTGCAAAGGTTACCAGCAGATGACAAAAGTCGCTGCTAGCTGGCAAAGAGTAAAATACAGAACAACTTCTTGATACTACTTCCTGGCTAATACCTTGGCTAAAGTCCAATTCATAAGGCTTCAACTTTTTTCATTTGGCTAAAGTGTTGGCTACAACAAATTCTGAGCCAGGGTAAGCCCTGAGCTCTCATGACAGGCTTATTAATGGGGCCTTGGTTGATACTTCCGGCGTTGACCCAAACTCTGTGTGATAATTACTCTCTCATGGGCAGGCCCATATTTCTATATACGAGGGTCATTTTTTATATTCGTAGAATCGGGCTGTATCTCTACAAATATAGAATTTACGGTACCATAACAATATATATTTTGAAAGGTCTAGCTCCTGTCTATCTCTTGATATAAATTTTACATCATTAGCGCTTAGTTCGGTCAAGATATATAGCTTTGAACAGGGCGTAAAAAGGACACTGGCCGAAATCCGTTTCATTTTAACTACGAAGCCATTAGGAAATTAGACGCTGTTAAGTTCAATTCGCTATGGTGATATAAGCATTTTTCAAGCCGATTTTTTCTTTGCACCATCAAAATTAATTATTCAAATGCTAATCGTAGACAAGTGCAGCAAAACCATAAGCATGTTGTTTGCTCTTCTATAACAATTTTTAAACACCCATCAATATACAAAAATAATCACAGTCATGTGCTATAGTGTAGGCCGCTGTGTAATCCCGTGGGAATTTTTAGGTAAAAGTGTCAAACATACATTTTCTTGTAGAAAAATGTATTCTGTTTAAGAAAAAAGATGTTTCCAATTTTTTCTTGCCGTTTTAACGTCATGATGGTGTCATAAAGTGATGTACCCATTTTGGCTTATTTAGGGCTTGAAAATTGAGCACTTTGACTTACAACTGGCGCAAAACATGTACAGTATGATCAGCTATAGTAATATTACTGGCGATATATTGTATTTGTATCATAGACTCTGGCTTAGAATTTTAAAGAGATCACTTTAACTTCAAAATGATGTCAAGAGAGGAAAAAAGTGACGTCAGTATCAAAATGAATAGTATCTTATAGTGAAAGCTCAAATGACATTGGATCAGAATATGCGAAAAGACCCTCCTCTCCCACTGCTGGAATATTGTACACGATGCTTTACTGAAACTACTTGATATAAGATACAAATGACACATGTTAGCTCTCTGACCGGTAACAACCATGTTAACTACGTTACTCAATTGTAATTTCAGATGCGCAAATACAAAGTTATATCTAATTCTTATTTATCGACATGCTGATTGCCTTAAAAGCATTTATCAAATAGCAGCAAACAGCAAGTATGCGTTTAAACAATACACTTCTATGAAATGACAGTTATGTATGTTACTTATTTCAAATGTATTACTACTAAATGTAGTACTATCACTAGACGATTGGCTGCCAAAATACCCCCGAGTGAGAGTTTTGTACACTACATCTTTCTAAAACCAAAATATATAAGCCACAGAATAATGTATATTAACTCTTTAGCTAATACAGAGTTTCTGCGTTACCCTGAAATAATAGGAATTCCTATCAAATTGTTCCTTATTCCTACGTGACAATATAAGCTTAGACTTTTGATTGCATTCAAATGACTAGCAATATGATTATATCAAATAAAAAGACCTGTTATTACTGTTATGTACTTTCCTTTCTTTTAAATGCATTATGTTAAAGTAAGTAAGGGTTTAAAGATCAGGAATCGATACAATCAAGTACCACTACTGACCCAGGATACCAATGGGAAAGTGGCAGACTCACAGTAGACACCACAAACGAGAGCCAAGAGGTCAGCCCTTTCCTAGCAAAAACAGCAATTTATGAGTTTACACTGCTAGTGGTTTATTTAGTTTCATATAACTGCCAGTAATTGCAATTAACTGAAATATCAACAAAGCATTGATAATAAGGGAAAAATGTTAGCCTAAATCTCATAATATGTCATTTCAAGACCGTGTATTTTATCAAATTTATAAACAGCATTTTAGATGCTGCTTATTTTATGATACATTAATGTTTCTTCAATGCAAAATGATATCTTTTATCTCACTGACACTCGTGTATTTGCTTCATTTTACACATGAAATGATATAAAAAGACGCTTTTCTTCACTGACTACACCTCATTTTAGATGACACAATAATATTAAGCATGAAGTAGCTTTAAGTTAGTAAGATCTATCACACATTATGTAACCCTACTATTGATTACACCAACTGTATTCATAAAGACAAAAACTTACTCAGAATTCGTTAAAAATGTACGTTATTTCAGACTTAGGTCTAAATTGTGACCTTTATCCTTGTCTTTTGGAACAATAACCTGAAGTGTTTTGGAAACTTAACGACAATTTCCCAACATACGAGTATGACACACACCAAGCATATTCCTATGGTTATAATCGCTTTATATCTGAAGAAGGATGTCTAGTTTGGTGAAGTAAGAATACCATTTATGTTGGTAAAATGCATAACAAGAGAAGTTTAAGGATCATATTACACTTATCTTCCATTCTGTCTGGTTCTAAAATTTTGTGAAGCATTGAACAGACAGCATTTGCTCTAATGGTTCATGATAGTCATACATTTGAAAGTAAATGGTTTACCACCTAGAAAAGCTCTCTGGCATTGTTAGTATAGCATATATACTGTAGCCATTGCTATATTAATGGACCCAAATAAAGTATTGGTTAATTTGTTTTGCATAATTCTATCAATTAGATTTAGTCTTGAAGCTGAATTTTGTTTCAGATAATATCATTTTGATATTTAGCCAATCAAATATGAATATTACCATAGATACAAAAAACATCCAATTACTTCTTTGCATATTTCAAATCAATCAAAAAGATTAACAGTAATAGTGAAAAGAATAATTAAAAGGATTTAGTCCATTTGATTTTGGTAACTTGCAAGTGAGTCTATAATTGGTAACTGAGTAGAGTGTCCTTTTAATGCTGATATTAGCTAGAGCAGTTAACATTTTGCGTGCTCATTTTGAATCTATATCCTGGTGAGTTAACAACTTATTCAAATGTTTAATACACATATAACTCTTTATTATTCCATTTACCATGTTTACAATGTTCCTGTAATATTTTGTCAAAGTCACAGTCAGTTCAGGTATGTAAGCATGTAGTGAGAGCTTATACTTGCACTTTCTTATTAAATATTTCACTTTTCTATCCATCATTTTAAAAGAACATCGTAAAATCTATTTCTATTTTACAATAGCTTTAATGTCACCTGATTAAATTTGGCCAGACATAATTTGGGCTGATAAAATTTGTATTTAAATTGGTATTGAAGTAACAATTGACCTTTAACTAGTTTCCTTGAATATGGTCATATCTAATGTGGTCATTGCCTTAGAGTAAAATTCACCACTATTTTCCCATTATAGGTTGAGCAAGTGACCAGAAGTACTAAGTTGATGTGATTGACAGATTCGTTAATTAACCAACGAAAGCTATGTTGAATATAAACTTGAATTGATTTAAAAACTTCAGTAATGCCTCACCATCTGCATACGCAACTAGATGCCAGGATACAAATTCATTTGGTGACAGTCTCTTTAAACAATAATTGATTACAGACAGTAATAATGCATGCCTCCCTCAAAACATTTTGTTATTAGAAGGGTTACTTGTTTATGGTTATTGAACCTAAATAAACATGGATACATGGAATCAAGCCTTCATCATGCAATGCAACTAAATACGTGTACCCATAATTTTTGAACAACTGTAAACAGTTACATAGAGTAATTGCTTTTACTGATTATAATTATTTCAATTTAACTTAGATTTCTCCAGATAGATACTGCAAAACAAATCTCTAAGCTCACCATGATATATAAGCTTTTCAGGCTCAATTATATATCGTCTTTGGCAATATTTTTGATAAACATGGGGCCTTATGATATACTTTATACAGCTTTATATGTTATTTTTACAAATTCGTCAGAAAATGGGAATGTATCCTTCTTAGTACTGGTCTTGAGAGCTATCACTTTATTTGCTTATAAGTTTTAAAATCTATGATTTTGGGCAAATCATTTTTTGAAGATATAAAAAGATTAAAGAAATAAAATATTGCGAATGTTGCAGACAAGCAGGAACCTGGATATCTATGACAAAAACAATTCATTTTTCCATGCGAACCAAACAATTGTTGTGATTTAACAACAACATAATCTAGGACTAAGATTTGGTACCAGTAAATGCATTTAAGCCCCCCTCCCGCTGCAGTGGTTTAGGCAGCTGTCCATTCTAGGCCAGTGGTTTTGTTGTTGTTGATCAATTGCTTATTGTTGCTCCCATTGTTTGTGGGTTTTTTGAGTCTGGTCCTTGTTTTGTTATTCAGGACTTTGTGTCCATCTAGTGGTGGAATCACCTTTAAGTGGGGGAAGAGAGTTGGTTGCTTTACTTAAATTGTGTTACTGGTGTCTTGTTGCTGTTAGTGTTCTGTCGCTCTTCCTCATGGTACCATGTGTTGGTCTGCAGTGTGTGATTGTGGTATTATATTCATACTTACTTGTTTTTTTGATAGATATCAAATACCATATAACGTATAATATAAGGAATTAAGCAAGTCATATACAGTCTTGAAAGCTGTAATATACGTTACATATTGCCACACAAATAACACAAAGATGATTAACACCAGAAACAATGTTGGTTACAGCATTTTACTGTTGAATTTCAATATAATGCTCATACATTGTGTTTTAAGGTTTTCATATAGCATTGCATAAAATGTTATAATGAAAGTATGCTTACCTTTTTTAACGTGCTTTTCGGTGGTATCATATTAAACAGCATATAACTCTTAAAAGTTTTTCTTGATAAAAACAAGCTGCTTGCAGTTATAAAATGGCCCATTAATTGTCTTTTGGAACATATATTTAAAACATGAATGTTAAATGAGAGGCTTATTAAATGAAACTTTTTTAACAACATTTCAATGTTTTACAGGGGGGGGGGGAAGTTTAAATGTAACATAAATGACATTACAACCTTAAACATAAATATTTGTAGGAAATGAAATGTTCTTGTACAATATAGTTTGGCTAATTTAATTATACAGGTACTACCTTTACAACCTTATTTACATTATTTATGTTTTAAACAATTGGGGGGTAACGAAGTTAACAGGCTGTAACAACCAAATACCCCAACCGTCAGAGAGCTAACATGTTTCAAAAAGCTTAGCTAGAAACATAAAATTGTGCTCATATTTGATTTAATCGCAAGGCACACACAATCTTTCTAGAATTATATTTCTGTACACAATATTTTTGCTGCATATTGACATCAAATCGACGTCAATTTGACGTAAAATTGAAATCCACGTTGAATCGATTTTCATTTTGGTCCTCCTATCGACGTTTTCAACCACTTCAACGCAATAAACAACATTATAATGCGATTAATTTAGGTGTATACAACACCCGCAGATAGAAACTGTTTGATTCATGTGAAAATACGGTATGTCATTTTGTGACGTCACTGTGACGTTAATACTGCAAGAAAAAATTGGAAACATCGTTTTCCTTAAACTGCATATATTTTTCTAGTTGAAAATCGACATGAATCACTTTTACCCAAAAATTCCCACAGGAGCCCAAATTTCGACACAGCGGCCTACACTACTAGTTATTATATCTGTTAAAATTACGATTGTGAACAAATTTTAAAATTTCTTCTGGTTTTGCATAGCACATGATATACTCAATCATTGGTCAGCAGTTATATAGTTGTATCAATTTATCGTGTAACTGGCAACTTCCGGTACTGGCATACCCCCATGTTATAAAAAGTGGGTGGGGTATTTCAACCCAGCGTAGAAAACACACTAACAATCAGATCTGCATAATTTTCTTATTGCAATTATTTCAAAACCTTTTAAGAGGCACACAAACAGTTTTAATGTATTTTCTAAACATAGTAACGCTCCATGACGTCATTTATATACAAAATAAGGGATTTTAGCACCCCCTAGGCTATTTAGTTTGCAGTTCATTTCTAAGAAAACAAAAGTATTAACCTTGTTTTGGGATAAAAGTTACCATAACACTTCCATCTACTATATAAACAAGAAAAATTATAAAACTGCTTTACAGCTAACATATTAAGCCACATTCAAAGCCCGTATCCAACTTCCACTTGTGTCAACTTTTTACAATAAAAGTTTATATGCCTACGGTTTAATTTGCTGAGGTTCAAAGCAAATCTTCCGTATCCAATAATTGTTGCATATTTACTATAATGTTTATATAATATTGTAGCACGTGGTGTCCTTGATCTGCAGCCATATTTTCAGAAGCTGTGTATGGCTATGGACCCATTTTTATGCAATTGTCTCTAACGTTCTGTCAGAGACTTAAGTCCATAAATGTCATATTTCTACCATATTTCCAGTGTGCGATATATAGGTATGTCTTTGCCTCTTAGAAGTCATAAAAGTAATGTATTTTGAAATAATTTTAGGTTGCATGTATAGATAAAAGCTCAGTCTTTCCAAATATATACATGATGTATGCATTTACTTCCGCCGTTTTCATTAAATCTACCTTTCTACGAACATAAAAAACGTCCCTCGTAAACTGGTCTAAATAAGCTAAGCTCCATGTCACTTTGATTCCATAGCCTTAATGTTTAATTCCTAATATTTAGTTGTTTATTTCAAAAATATTGAAGTTAGGTGAAAGTTTTAACTTCATCCAAGTTACACAAAACTATTTAAGGTGTAATTACACAAAGTTCCAATTGAAAATACCGATTTTCTTAGTGTGTGTGCTAAATTTTTCAACAGTATCCACATTTATGCTAATTTTACTATAGGGTTGAACTTGATAGGGAACGAAACGGGACATATGATGGAAAGTGTTAAGCTCTATGGAAAATGTATCAGTAATAGTAAATCTTAGCACATGTTGAGAGGAAATATTGCTGCTACTTCCCTGAAAAATCTTTATTCAGTAAAATGTTACGATAAATCAAACATGAATGTATTTACATTAAGTCTGTGGGAAAATTTTCAGGTGGGGCTTAATTTATTTTGACAAGTTTACATGTACTGTATTCATCCTGCACTATATTTACCCTGACTATTCAGATTTCTTAACTCAGTCAACTAGTGTCGTCTGTTGATACACTTTGCAAACAGTTTGGACCCAGATCAGGCCCGACATTTTGTCGGGCCTGATCTGAATCCAAACTGTTTGACACTCTGATGTATTCCTGAAAGAGTTTTTTGAAAAAGCTCCAACAGGTTGAACCTATCTGTTTGACAACCTAAGGTCAGGATAAAAAATATTTGATTGGCCACTTCTTACTGTGAGGTTTTAGAGATAGGTAGGTAGCATTTTTTTTTTTGCATGTTCATTACACTAATAATCAAGTTAACTTTGATACTTGAAAACAATCTTGTTTAAATATTCTTTAGCCAAATATTGTATTGTCAGATAAAGATATCACAAAAGTGTAAGAGATGAAATGTTAGATATAATATTAGCTTTTCAACCACCCCAGAAAAGCTAGATCAATTTGCTCTACAAGAAGCAGTCTCATTAGAGTTTACACTACAGTACATTTATTTGATCACAACACTACAGTTTAAACACCTTATAAAATGTAATCATTTAAAATTTGGTGGATATGTGCAGGCCTTTAGACAAGATAGTGTAAACAAAAAATATTCTTATTTCTAGACCGAAACACAGTTTTGTGGGTATGCAAAAGACCCATCTCAAGGAGGAGACTGTTCTTTATAGCACCCAAAATAAATGTTTAAACTGGTGGATAAGTAAATAATCATAATTTTATGTTCAAGATTCTTGTTTTTCTGGTGTTTCTGATATATCAGCTGGTGCAAGATGTGCGACCTGGCCCCCGAGGTTATAATTTTTTTTATATACTTAACTCAGCCGAGCACGAAATTTATCCTGCTTATAAATGTTAAAATGCCAACAATTGTTGGCATTTTAACATTTATATGCATGATAAATACAACACCTGAGAGATTTAAAGCGAGAGACTTCTTTATTTGTCGGTATTTTAGTTTGAATGAGCAGTTGAAATTTCGTGCTCAGTTGAGTTGAGCATTAAATTTTTTTATAACCTCAGTGCCTGGTGCTTAATGTATCTTTATATCTTGACTTAACTAGTGATGCCTAGAAAATTGAGGTTTGCGATATTTTGAGAATCACTCGTGTATCCGCTGAAAAATGGTGAAATAACAAATAGTGTAAACCAAGATGAGACATTTTCATAAGGAGCATGTCTAATCTGGGTTTACAGTACACTGTTTCTTTCACTCTATCTGTCAGAGTGGTCAGGATTAATATTAACATGGTTAATTATACATTAAAAAAATCAAATCATCAGTAATCACTTCCCGAGTGCGATCATTAGAGGTCTTCCTTATTTTCAGCACTAGTACTCACTCTTTTGCATCTATGTCTTCATTACTTATTTCAGATAAATTATTGCTAGAACTGTCACTAATTTCTGAATTTTCTAATGATTCAGATACACTTGCATCATGTTCTTCATTCTGCAGATTAATTTCACTTCCACCTCCTTTTTCCACATTACAAGTTTCACTTTTATTTTTCAAGGTATAATTATCTATTTCTTCCCCATGTTCAAATTGATAATCTAAATCAATTCCTTCAGAATCAGATTCTAAAAAAAGTGTTTTAGACTTTTGAACTTGGGCACCACACACATTTTGCACATTCCCACGTGTCAAAGATTTGTCTGCATCTATGAGGTCATCATTAGGTGTAGCTAGAACATCAATTTCACTGCAACTATCATCTTCAATATCATTTGGATGGCTTGAATAGGAAATTGTATCAGAATCAGATAAACCTGTCACATCTATTTCTTTTTCAACAATTTCTTTCTGATTTTCAACCAAAGAAGCAGAAGCACACTTTATCAAATTAGATTCAGAATCAGACAAACCTTCAACATCTATTTCTGGTATGTTTTCAGTGGTCTCTTCCATTAGATCAGAATTTATAATGCTACCTAATTTAGCAATACTAGACAGGCCACCAATTTCATCATTTGCAACAGGTAACACTGAAGTGTAGCCAGTCTCATCAATTTTTAACACATCAATATCAGAATCAGAATTTCCGTCGACATCGAGATCTTCCCCATCTGACTGTATACTTTCACTAATTACATTTAAACTACTAGCACCTATATTTAGAGCTTCTGGATCGGTGCAGGATGTAACTGAATTTAGCTGTATGTCATCTTTTGCATTTACTGCCATTGCCATAGTCATTGGAGTGACATCAAAGACAGTATTTCTGTCTCCTTCCAAGGAACTATTCACAATACAAGCTTGTATATTTGGTACTTCTGCATCTTGCAGAGGAGCACTTACTTTGGATGATTTTTTATGTCCATGCGGGTGTTTCTTAAATGCTGATTTGGTTCGATCAGGTGTATCAATGGGCTCAGCGAAGTTTGACAACAAATTTGTAACAGATTCTAATTCTTTGTCATATAAATTGGCTTGAGATGGCAACATTTCAACAAATTCTAATCCACTCGAGACTCCAAGTATATTATCTGCTGGTGGCCCAACATTATTGTCTTTATTCTGGATAATATTATTAGTTTCTTTGCTTCTTTCAGCAGAAACAATATTCTCTAAGGCATTTATCCTACTCCTTATAGAATCTGTTTTGTTTCCCAAACTCAATGAATTACTTGAGCCCTTGAATCTAACATCATCCTTCATAGATAAAGGAGTTTCCTTGCGCATTAAATTAAAAGAGTCATTACTTTTTTTCATTAAAGATTCTAAGGATGTGCGAAGTTGATTTAGATTTTTATGGGCTTCACTTCGACCCAAAGAACCACTATTGACAGTTTCCTCACGTGCTTTATGTTTATGCTTATGTTTATGTCTTTTATCCCTCTCTCTGGAAGCAAGCCTTTCTCTGTATCTATCACTTAGACGCTCACGAAGATCAGAAAAGTCATTTGGACTGGGACTCTTTTGCCTAGACTTCTTTTTACTCTTTTTCTTCTTGATTTTCTTTTTATAATATTCCATTATTTCCATGCCAGAACTAGATTTATGTTTATGAGACCTAAATGATACATGCTCTCCATCTGAACTGGAAGAGGATATCAACCTCTTCCTATGTTTTTTTGATCTGCTACTGGAGTGTGAACTTGATCTATGCGAGTCACGATGCTTTCTGTCTGATTTATGCCGTGACTTGTCTTTTTCTTTTCTATAATGTTTAGAGAATTTATCTTTGTATTGTGGAACATTTAGACGTAAAAGCAGAGGTGAATGTGTTCTTGAGGTGTCTTCATCTGTTGTAACAGCCAACTTTCTTTTTCTATACTGTCTGGGTAATGATCCTGACCTAGATCTGTGCTTTCTCTTTCTGTCTTCTTTTTCTAGATCTATCGGCTCAATGGGTGATGCTGTAATGTCAGTGTGAGCTGTACGCTCATCAGTCTTCTTCTTTTTCTTCTTTTTAAGTCGTTTATCCGGAGCCATATTAGTTGTTCCAGTAATCATAAGTTCACAGTCACTGCTGTTTTCTGTAGAGAGAGGAATAGGACTTCTGTCCAACCATGGTTTTTCATAATCAACAATCAAACAAGCGTCCGAATCTGATTCAGTGTCTGAACACACAACAGGATTCTGTTCATTTGTTGGCTGAGCACTTCTCTCTGGAGCAGAATCTTGATTACTACTATTAAATGCTAAATTCAAACTTGCCAAAAAGTTCCTATATACATTGGGTTCTTGTGGTATACTATCTGCCCCATGATCACCCATATTTATAACAGCTGTACTGCTCAAATCTAAGGGCTGTATAGTATCTAAAATGCTTGAAGATGTAATTGTAGCTGTGGCTGAAGACTGGGAACTTGGGCGACTCACATTTAAAATATCAATTTCATTTGTATCTTCACCAGAGGAATCACTACTACCTCCAAGGTTCCAACTTGGACCTGGAATTGGTGAATCCCAACCAGAGGCAGATGGATGGGTACTTGTTACTGTGCGACTGTGCATATGGGTAAACAAAGGTGTCGATGGAAGCACTGGATTGAAATAGGAATAGTTTGGCTGTGCCATTGAAATGATGCTACTTTCCCATGGGAGAAGATTGGTGTCTGTTGGCTGGATTCTTGATGGTGCATTATCAACAGTGGGTCCTGACCTGCGATCACCCTGTGATGATCCTGTCTGTCCAGATCCAGAAGGTGAAAGAATCACAACATCACTTTCATTACCATCAGAATGTGGAACAGTTTCAGTCTCAGACTCCTCATTAACATATTCAGAACTTGGCTCATAAATTGCATGCTGGTCATAAGCAGCCATATGATATGGCGACTTGGCAAACATAAGAAACTCATGCATGAAATGACGTGTAAATCTTCCAACAAATGGGTAAACATGTTGATAGAACTCTTCACTGTCAATATTGTATCTTTTAATTAGACCCATGATTAAGTCCAAAACAAAGGCCACATGAGTTTCCCTGCCTTCTAAGACTGCATTAAGCTCTCTATTTAACCATGGTACAAGGCGGTGCATGCAGGCAGCATTTTCTCTAAAGAAGTCTGGTGCTGTTTCTCTGAATCTGCGCCGTGTACTGACTGGCTCTTTAACTTTCAAACTATTCATATAAATACCTCTCCTGAAACTTGATGAAGCAGCCTGTCTCAGTCTTCTCCAAGCTCTATGATTTGAGCTTGGATAATGTCTAGAAGGTCTCTGCAGACTTGAAAGTTCTGCTCTAGCTTGTAGATCTCGTTCTATCTGCTGGAAAGACTGATTTCTAAAATATCTATGATCAGTGACAGTTGTCCTATATCTAAATCTTCTACCATCAGACGGGAATAAACCTTCCAAAGGATCCCTATCCTCAGGCCTTGGAAGATAGTATTGATCATAATCATCATACGATCTCACATTATGAATGATACTTTTAAAAGTTTGTTTACACAAGGGACATTCTGCTTTCACTTTAGACCATTCTAATAGACATACATAACAAAACTGGTGGAAGCAGCTATCTGTGAATGACTTGTTTTCTAGCTTCCCAAGGCAAATGGCACAGTTGGGCTCAGGTGAAGCGCCACCACTTCTTGCCGGTGATCCTCTAGGTGGTGTTTTTTCTGTACCAGATCTCTCCTCTTCTGCTCTAGTGGCTGTTTGCGATCTGGTAGATGCATGGCGTGATGTTCCAGATGTCTGAGAGCTGGTAGGCTGGGTTCCATCTGTAATATTTAGAAGATTTTTTTTTTTCTCTTACCCAACAACCCATAAAAGAGGCCATACTCCAATAATTTTATTCATATTACATAGGTCCACAAAAGAATTTTTTAGCATAAAAGTGTAATTATTTTCTAACCCATCAATTTGAACATGTTATGGGTGCTAAAAAGAACTGTCTCATTGAGACGGATCTTGAGTATCCATAACATGTTTCGGTGAAAATAAGATGAATAATTTTCCATTACTCTCTCTCTTTCTCTCAGCCTCTCTTATCTGGAGGCCTCACATTTGAAATTCTTCACAAAGACGAGATATTTATGTTAATTATCATCATGGTCATGGTTAAATGAATTTTGAGCTAACAAGAGTCAGCTAAAATACGCTATGCCTTCCATTCAGTCATTTTTAAGGTATCAGTTTTCCTAATTTGAGCTGCGACATGAGAAAACTAACAATGAATGTGGCTTAACCCTTTACTCCTAGGCTATTTATAGATCATGACATCATTTTCTATTTTTAGACAACATTGAAAAAAATTATGAAAAATTTAAATTAAGTTTTGAATACTTTTGAAAATATCATGGAATATGGAGCATTTGCTCCACAAGAGCAAATGCGCCATTTTCCATAAAATTTTCAAATACTTAATATTTCAAAGGCGTCAAAAGGCGTTTATATGGAGTAAAGGGTTAATTCTCAATCAAAACATATGTTGTGGGTACTCAAAAGAACAGTTCTTTTGAGCACCCAAAACAAATATTAAAATTGATGGATAAGAAAGTAATCAAAATTTTATGCTACAAAAGCTTGCTTGCTTAATAGGACCTACATGTCAAAAGGCTGAATGTAGGCCCGAGAACACACCGCAAGTTCAGATATAACCGGGCCGCGTAGCGCAGTCGGTAACGTGTCTGGCTACAGATGCGTGTCTGACTGCAGATCCAGGGGTCGCAAGTTCGATCCCGGTCCGGTCCCATACTTTCGTGGAGACTGATCATGAAATAATTTCTAGGGTCATTCTCCTCCCTTCCGCTAATTTATTCAAGAAGGGTTGTTGTCAGTTACAAGCGAAAGTATGTGCACGAATTACTGGTTAACCACTTGTTCAAGCCTGCCCAGGAAAAAGTGTGGTTAGGTGAACTGACCGTCCTGCAATTACCATAGCTGTTGACTTGGGACGTAAAGCAACAAAACAAACAAACAAACAAAGTTCAGATATTAGCAGTATGTCCTACATTTACATGTACCTTTCCAGTCCTTCAGTTTGATATGCTTATAATGTAACCTATTTCATAATAGATAGGTATTTTTACCTATTGTCTCACCCCAGGAGCATGAGGGTACATGAAGTTCAAAATTTCCAAAATCCTGAACTTTAGAAATTCAAATTTTAAAACTTGCAGGATGCCTATAAAATTGAATAATTTCAAGTTTAAAAGATAAATTGTGTTCAATTAATCTGAAAACTAATCAGAGTTCAAGCTATTATAATCTGCCTAATTCAGCATTTTGAGGCTGACTTTTTATGGAAAGTCAGCCTCAAAATCCTGGATTCAGGATTAATCCTGAAAACTTTCACCCATGAGGGCATAGCACATTCTTCTACTTTTCATGCCAACGAGTGCAGTCAGCACCATTACATACCTGTAGTACGACTATTTTCTTTTACATAATGGGCATAAAATAACACATATTGTTCTTTGAAATGATCTCATGTGCTGGCTCATATGTATAAGAACTTATTTCAGTTTTTTGTAATTGAAACTTCACTGAGTGAGAGAGCCAGTCCATGTAGCAGTCAATAGAGTAGGACTGGTAACCTGACTTATTTCTGAAGGATCCGTTTTCCCAGATTATTCTATGGACTGCAACAGTGCGGCTTTGAGTTTGAGCCCCAGCTGGCCACATACTTTTGCAGATATTATTCTCTCTTTATCTTTTATAAATTCAAGTAAAGAAGATGTCAATTACTGGTAAACATATGACAACGGTTTGTACTGGTGAAAGGCTTTAAACGATTAATCTAACTAACTGATTAATAAGTAACTTGTACTTCAAACAGATGATATCGATAGAATTTATTTCACTAATGTGACTATCAATTATTTCAAATATAGCCCTAGATATATCATATGGGGTTTCAATAATATTTTATATGTATTTCTAAACAAAAAGTATATGAGCCATGACATGAGATTTCCAACAATTTGGTATGTGCGATCATCAAAGGCTCAGGCCAGCCTGCGCATACGCGCAGTCTGATCAGAGCCTTTGCTAGTCACTTGAATATTATATGATTGTTAAACTACTGACTGAACACCATTAGCAGTGTCTAAGCTTAAAAGGAGGCTGCAGTGGCTCGTCCGAGTCTGCACATGTCAAAATGCCACATTTTTGGAAATCACATGTCGCTGCTCATATGTTGATCACTATGGCACTGCTGACACTTCCAATGAGTACCTACAACAAATGTTTTCATAAAAAGATAAGAAATTTACCAATTTTTGATAGAGAAGGACATTCTAGAGACGTGTCTACTGAAATGGTTGTCATGTTCTTGTTAACTCTTTGCATGCTGAGTAATTTTTCATGCTTTTGTTGTCAACTGCTGACTTTTTTCAATTAAAAAAAATCTTTCAGGAACACAATCAGAGTGTCAAACAGTTTGAATCCAGATCAGAACCGACATTCTGTTGGTCCTGATTTTGTCTAAACTGTTTGAGAAGGCTATCAGCAGACAACAAATTCTGTGTCAAGCAAGAAAGAGTCTTTAATTTTCGATAAATGGTACATTTTCTAATTGTACTATTACCATAGCAAATTTGTCGAATATTTATCCCCAGATGAAGAGTTGTTTTAGAGAAGAGTACATGTAAATCGCATATAATTACATGTACTTTTGTTATTTCTCAACCAAAACATATGTTGTGGGTACTCAAAAAGAACTGTCTCAGTAAGATGGTTCTTTACAGCACTCAAAACGTATGAGCCAGGATCTACATTTATGAAAACCAGCTTTAATGACGAAGTCGTCATAATTTAGTTAATTACATTATTACACACACTAAATCTACGACGTATTAAGAAGTTATCCTACAAATTTTAAAAAGTTATATCCATTATACACAACGTCAGAAATATCATGACATTACTAATGAAGTCAAGAGTTAACTTCCTAGTTTGCAGGTTTGTCTGGTGCATGAAAAACACGCTATTTTTTGCTAACATACTTTTTATTATCCTTAGCATGTGTGCAATGGATTTCGCAGAAAAGCTGACACCGATTCATTTTTGCCCAAAGTTTGCTTGATCTGAATATGACTGACCCTACTTTAAAAATTCTGACAGTTGCTAAGGTAAACTTGTTGCCATGGAAACATATGGCATGATAACGAAGATGTTTAATCAGAAATTATTGCCAGTTTTATTCTACTACCGACCTGAATAGGTTTTAAGGCAATATATAAACATGTCTTATTTCTTATTTTATGGTGTTTTTCAAATGATTTTTACATAAAAAGTCCTAAATGTCATTAAGGCAGGTTTTCACAGATCACGGCTCATGTTTTAACTAACAACAGGACTTTAGTTAAGAGTGTGTAATGAAAATTTTATTTTCTTATTTCTCAACCAAAACATATGTTGTGCCACAGTTGTGGGTACTCAAAAGAACCGTCTCAATGAGACGGTTCTTTTGAGCACCCAAAACATATGTTAAAATTGATGGGTAAGAAAATATTTACAATTTTACGCTGAAAATATTTGTTTATCTAAACCTGTGTAACAAATAAGAAAATAATTACAAGTTTACACAAAAAGTTCCAAAAACTGGACGACCATATGCTTACCGTTTGATGATGGGGCAGCCTTCTCTTTATCAGGAGATTTTCTTGACTTGTCTTCATCTAACTGTATTCTCTTACGTCTTGAGTGGTGCTTCTTTTCCACTTTTCTAACCATTGCAACTCTTCGATCTACAAATAATATACAGTGCAATCACTTGGGCCAAATAAAAATATCTGTGTTTAGTGTAACACGACCCTACCTATATTTACTGGAAAAACCTAGGATTTTTTCAGGTTTTCTGGAAAAATATTATCTTATGCATTTTGAAAGGCTGAATGCCTTTCAAAATGCATAAAATTATATTTTTTTTTAAATTAAAACCCCAAAACACACTTTTTTTTTATTTACCCTTATTAAAATTATATTTGGGGTCTATAGAAATAAGAGTGTTATAAGTGAATCCTGTTACAGCCAACCCTCTTAATAATGGGTGTTTGTCCCAAAATAATTTGACCAATTATAAAACTGAATTTCTGTTGTAATAAAACCAAAATCAATCAAAACTGGTATATTTGTGCCAATACAACCAAACTTGTAAAGAATTTTGCTGCTATAAAGTCTGAGTGTCAGTGCAACATACATACGGGAGTTTCACAATAAAGTTCCCCCTGATAAAATGCCTCTGTTATGCAGGAAATTCTGTGTTATTAACAAGCCATTTACAGAGAATATAGTTTACTTTTGCTTGTAAGACATATGTTTACCCGAAAAAATGATATATGGCATGCATATACACATGAAATTTTCTAGCTAAGCAAATATTGCACCAAAAAGTAGCCAATAATTCGCGTTATGGTGTAACATTGAAAAAATACTTTTTTTTATTGATAGGCAGCTGCAAAAATACAGATAAGATTTTAATTTCAAAATCTGCCTTTGAAGCATATTTTCCTAATCTTTTGAATACTTTTTACCGCATGTGATTTGATTGATAAATAACAATTTTACGCCATTTTAATCAAACATCGTGGTTCGTTATGCGTTATAAAATCTTTAGCATATCTCATATAAAAAGATTAGTATATATACATTGGTATCATTAAAATGCACTCAAATTACTGTAAAAAACACAAAAAATATACATCATGTTAAATAAATAACAGTTAAGACAAATTGACATGCTATTATCATTTTTCAACCTTTTCAATTTCGGGTTGACTTTTCTACGATAATTGGCGTGAGTCCGCAACGCTCGCAAAAGTCTGCCTGATTCTTGCATCCATGTATTGAAGAAGCCTATGGTTTTGTTGTGGAAACAGACCCCTATCACAAAACTTCAGCCAAAATATTGGACATGTATGTCTACAAATTAGACAATAGGGACAGAAAGTGTCCCAATGTAGGGTCCGCAACGGACTGTAGTGTCCGCAACGATAGTCTAAAGGAATTGAAGAGCAGCTATAAAATTCATTTTAAGCATATCTTAATATGTTTCAGCATTTGTTAAGTGCAATTGCTTTTTGCCAGCTAATTTCAAAAAGTAAGAAAAATAGAGGGAGAACAGGAATACCTTTTAGAGATACATAACCGAATGTTAGGATTATGTACCTGGTGTGATTTGGTCAACTGCAAAATGACACTTTATATGCATTTTTAGTATAGTTTAAAACATGTATCATAAAACTATAAAACATACATCTTCTTCTTGTCTTTTGTTACTCGTTTTATTATAGTATCAATGATTTCAAAAAACATTGCGGACACTACAGTTTTTTTACAAAGTAAAGTATCATTTCTTTAGCTGTTTTTTTTTGACACCAATACCCAGGTACTACTTGCATATCTTTGCAAAGAGAGTCAAAGTAATGGATCAAAAAAGTTTTTGACAAAACAATCGCTTCTCAAGTTCATGGCTCAACTTTTGTAATTTTTAATTTTCTTGAAAATGGCGATTTTTTTCTGTAACTCTGTAGAATCTTCGGAATTTTTTAATAGCCTAACCTAATGATTTCTACAACATTAAAAGGCTATTGAGCGCACAAAAATGATTGTGCTGTATTGTTTGATTGAAAAAAAATGTCTTTAAATATGTTTTTGAAAAGTTTTTATATATTTATAACAAAATGTAAATATAAGCAATAAATTCAATTTTTGGTTTTAACATATTTATTCATATTTCCATTTACAGTAATATACAAATATAAATTTTACAATATAATCATGATGGGATTCAGAAAAAAGTCATGCATCTTATACGAATCTGTTTCCCTTTGAACATAATGGTGCACAGTTTGAAATTATATCCGGTGAAAATTTTTAAAAACATGAGTTGTATTCAAACCATATTACTTTTCTACTCTAAATGTATTGCGTGCGTGTGTGTGTGTGTGAGAGAGAGGGATTCCATCCTCAACGCTCAAACCGTTTACTATCCAATAGGTATTTTTGAACTGTAACAGTAATTCTATAGTTAGTATGAAAATCAGAATCAGGTTTACCAAATAACACAACCCAGTGAACCATACGTTTTGGTGACGAAGACGTCTTTTGTAAGTTTTAGTGACCAAGACGTCTGAGACACGAATTTCAGATGTTAACCAGCAAAACTGACGTCTGCAGGATATCTCAAAAACGTTTTGAAAACTAAATGCAAACATGTTTGACGTCTTCAATTTGTAACGCTTTTGGAGTGACGCACACGTCTTGTGTAAAGAACGTCTCGGTCACTTTCAGGAATTACTAGCACACGTTTTTAAAACGAGTTCACTGCAGATTAATATTTTTTTTTTATATATTTTTAAACACAGTTTGAACACCAAACAAAGACGTCATTGTTTTGGGATTACCATCACGTCTTAAAGACAAATTAAAACGTTACGAAAACATCACTATGCATGGGTTTCGTTAGGTCTTCATCACGATTTGTTCTAAAAATTTTGTTCCACGAATTTTGAATATTGATTGTTTTAATTGAGCCACGTCTTGTGAATCCGATGTGATATTCTTTTACCGGATACAAAACAAACAGCTCAGGCTGTTGATTGCTAGACACTTGAAATTGTATCTATTATAGAATAAGAGTGATTATACTCTTAATATATAGGGCAAAACATTTTAGACACTGATCAGCTACGGGGTTACTCCATAGCTCACCTATGCCTATGTTTTCCATGACACGGCTCATATCTTTGTTATGTTATAAAAGATCAATAAATTCATTCATTCAGTTAACCAGTATTGCTTACTTTATTAACCTTGTTAGAATTGTTCCATGCTTCTGACATTTAGCAAGTCAGGGTATATAAAAAAATGATCTGGTAGTGTCCGCAACTTTTAGACTAAATAAAGCAATTGATATTTAAATGAGTAATACTGTAGACAGATGTAGTGAATTGAATACAAACAACGTTTTTCATTAATAGTTCATCATTTCTGCTCAAAGGGTAAAGTACGACGGAGTATATTCTAAATAACACGAGAAGTTAGCAGTGATAGCACTGTGGCATATTTTTTCTGTTATCATCGTTATAGTTATATAAAACAGTTTAAATAGTCAAGACCTCCTTTCAGTCTATTTTATGACAAAGATGTAATCACCATCTTTTATATTCAGCTTCATATTTTGCAGAGAGATCTTGCTTTCATTCAGGATCATTTCAATAAACATGTAGAATTTATGTAGTGTCCGCAACGATTTTTAACCGTGGTGTAATTCAATTTTGAAAGGTACAACACAGCAAGTAACATTGATATCGATATTATTCCTAGATACTGTCTGGTCACTAACTATGGCTGGCCCAAATACTCATACACCACTGAATATTTATGTTGGATATTTCCATATTCAGAGTCTATATGTTATTACCACATATATGACATATTTTTACACGGACTTGTTGAAGAAGTATTTCAAATTGAAATTACATATAAATGTCCGTCTGTTTGAAAGAAAGAGATGTAAAATATACCCAACTCTGGTAAAAGCAAACAAAATAATATAAGTGATAAACTTTAATTTCTGTAGAGTCCGCAACGAAATAAATAGAAAATTAAAAGCTGTATTACAGGGTTAAGAACATAAATATCAGTAAACAAGAAATGTTTGGTCGTTTCCCCTTTGCACATAGTCATTTTAAAATAGAAAACAATTTACTGCTTGGTGAAATCTCTTTTTCAGAGAAAACCAAAGTAAGTAGGATGTTAAATAAACAACCAAAATGTAAAGGATTTTTTTTTGCTTTTTTTTTGCAAAATATAGGAAAATTTCTTACCGGAGAATATTTGCCATCATGATAGCTAATGTGTTTCCAGAATGTAAGTGACCCCCGTTATTCTTTTTTTAAACAGCTTTAAATTGAACCTAGAAGAACGGCACTTAGTATGTGGATTTAAATACACACCGCGTAACTAAAACTTATTTTTGGGAGACGCCCTTATTTGTAAATGAAGCCCAAATCCCCTGTACAAAAGAATAACTTAGTTGTTTTTCCCTATAAATGTACCCATGTGTACCCCTATAGATACACGTGGTATATTTGCATTGCTATGATGGTATATACTAGCCTACAGGAATATCTATATCCGCTGATTCAACGAAAATCTATTCCGCAAACCTCACTCGTCATCACTTTGACACACACACGCACGCACACACGCAATTGTAAAAGTCTATATGGGTCCTAGACCGTGTCGTATTGAAAGCAGGCAAATATAAGGCTTAAGCATGAAACCTGCATGTACATGTAGCACCTTCCATTTCAATTAATCGACTCTTTTTGTCTACAAGGTAATTTGCCATGGTTTTGTCGTCTGCTGATATTTTTTTCAAAATCAATTTTTGTTGTTATTTTTGCTAAAAAAAATAATTTGGTAATATCAGTAGAGTGTCATGCAGTTTGGATCCAGATCATGACCGTCGGGTCTGATCTGGGTCTAAAATGTTTGCAAAGGTTATCAGCAGACGACACTAGTAACTAAAGAGTTTATGACGACAATTCAAGTAAATATGAGAGTTGACGAGAAATGGCGAATCGGGGATATACATTAAACTTCAAGAGCATCAAATATTTGCCTGCTTAAGATATTTCATGATAAACTTTGTCAACAGCCGAAGCCAAGTTCAGGCTAAAATGTTGGGCATTATCTGGATCCATACTGTTTGAAAACCTATTTGTACTCCTGAAAGACATAATTTTAGAAAATAATTGTCTCGAAAGAAAATTCAGCAGTGAACAACAACAGCCCAGCATTTAAGGTTGAGACAATATCATTACTTGAATCGCTTTTTAACACAATTATGAACCAAACAGGTGATGTTTACAATAATATTGGACATTAGAAAAAAAGAATTTTTTGAACATTTTAAAAAGAAAAAAAGGAGAAAAGAATATTTTGGAAATTTCTCTTGAAAAGATGAAATAAGAAATAAAGGCAAAAAACAATAGATGTAAGATACTGGTGTATCATCTTTGCCCCATAAAATAATTGTATCATATTAATCAATTTGTGCAAAATGGATTTTTCCATCTTTATCAATTGGATAAGTCCATTTTCAATTTGAGTGCAGTTGGGTGATATTTATCTTTTTTTTTAAAAAAACAACAACAAATGTTGACAGAGCAGTCTGAAAGCGATCAGTAGAGACCCTGATCAGATGCCACACTCCACAGTGTCTGATCTGGGTCTGTACTGCTTGTCCCATCAGGATGTTTCAGGTAAATATTATCTTTTTTTCATTGCTAAAGTAACAGTAAGTTTTTTTTCTGTCTGATGTGAAAAGGCCTTGGTTGCATGTCGGGAACTTTTTCATGCATTTTTGTCGTCTGCTGATGTATTTATTTTACTTTATTTTTATTTTTTGAAAAACAGAAGAAATCAGAATAAAAAAAATCAAACAGCTTCAATCCAGTCCAGACCAGATATTATTTGTCCAGCCTGATCTGGGTCCAAACTGTATGTTGGTGTTATAAGTTGGCTATAATAACGGTAAGAATGCCCCTGATAAGTGTCAAACAGTTTTGATTCAGATCAGGCCCGACATCTTCCCGGGCCCAATTTTGATCCAAAAGCATTTTATTTGCTCGTAACAGTAATCAGCAGATGACAATGGCAGGTAAAAAGTATCATAAAGGGAAAATGAAGTAAAGCAAATAGTTTCTTCAAACTTTATATACAGAAAATAGCATTTTCTCCGAATAAAAAAAAATGGACCAGCACATATGAAAAAGGTACATATTGGAAATGTATAAAGTGGATGTTCAGTTTGGTATTTGACTCAAACCAGCAAATGCCCTAACAAGTCTACACAGGGGTGCAAGCTTGTCTGAGCAGTCAATGATATTAAATTTTATTCAATAAGTATTATTTTCTCACGCATTACGGCATGTAGACCCTGATTAAATGCCACATAACTCGGCATTTCATCTGGGTCTGAGCATTATGGCACTACACTCAGCAGTCAAAGGGTTAATTTATTGCACCTTTGCATTACAGACAAAGATGATAATAATAATGGGACATCAGCGAATCTGTGGAAATAGTATTTATTTCAAGAAAAAAAAATAAAAATATTTATTTAAATAAATAATTTGTGTTCAAGTCTCTTCTCTTTCCTATTTGGATTGAGAGACAAAATCTCCTTCAAGCAAAATAATAGCCTATGGATAAATTCTTAGCTGTGGATAAAACCTGATCAAATTTACAGGTAAGTCCCCCTTGGAGCCCCCCTCAATAAAGTGAGATATTGAAATTGGCCTGGAAGCATGTAAAATTTCCCTTATCAGTAAATTCACTAATGATTCCATATATCACAAAATATGTGTCTTTAAGCAATTTTAACGTGAAGCTGCGACTGTCTTCATCAGTTTAAACACATGTTTTGGGTGCTCAAAAGAACCGTATCATCGAGACGGTTGTTTTAAGTACACACCAAATATTTTCTGCCAATATATTTTGGTTGAGAAATAGGAAAAATAATTTTCTGTTACGCACTCTTATCTGTAGGACTGACGAATTACCTTCACTGACCCGTATAAACCATGTTTTATTTATATCGTTAGGTTCACTTGGGGACTAATTCAAAGAGGAGCGACAAAAACACATCAAAATTCCATATAATCCCAGCCTATACAAAAACTCACATTTATGTGGAAAAAATTAATTCAATTACGCGGTCTATATCTAAATTCATTTCTCTAATTTATTTTTCAATTAAAATCACCATTAAAGAATAATTAGCAAATAACGGGGGTCACTGAAGTCCTGGAAACACTATAGTATTTGGGCTCATATTTCCATAACAGAAGGATAATGTGCTATGACACTGGCCAAATAACATACTTTTTATAATATTCTAAAGTTTGAACACATGGCTATACATTCTGGTCTATAATTTTGAAATGACAAAATGATACTGGGAGATTTATTAGGATTAGGTGCATCAAACACCATTCTTTAAAGAAATCATAATGATTAACCATTATAACTAGTTTGAAAATTTGCCTATTTTGTTACACTTGGGGGAACTTTATTGTGAAACTCCCGATAAGGAGGGCCGGTGGGTTGGACTTCAGACTCTATGACGGTTCCGATTTAAAGACTTATCTATTGATGAGATGGTAGGGGCCTGATGCTTTGGCTGTTGTCAGGCCCACAGGGGTTTACCTGTTGGATTTCTTTTGCTCCACCGCATTCATTTTTATATACTGTTGTCTGTTGAGTCCTTATCTTTGCTTTATCTCCTTTTTATATCTTGATTTTGTATGTTTTTGGAGTCCTGATCTTTGCACCTTTACTTACTTATATGTTTTTGGAGATGATGCATTGATAAGTTAGGGGTCTTTCATGCAAACCAAACATCTATGTGTCTTGATCCACATCTGAACTAAGGGTTAGGTTGGCGCCGTGAAACCGGTTTAAGCCCTCCAGTAAAATATTTTTTACTGACCGTTCCAGGGCTGTACTTCTTTTATGGATCATTTATGTATTTTGTCTTGTGTTTCTCATGCTTTCGCGTCTGTTCATTGCTGCCTTTTGGTTACCTGCTGGGAAAGGGCCTCTTGGCTCTTGTTGGTGATGTTTATTGTATTCTTGTTACTTTCCCATGTGGTTATGTTTTTTTTGTTTGATTTGATTCTTTACATCCCATGAACAATCTTTCAGTTAAACAGGGACTGTTCTTCCTGGTTTGAACCAGTACTTAACTAGGATAAATGTGCTCAAGGACCACAACGCAGTGACGCCGGAGAGGCTTGAGTCCTCGGTCTCGAGTCAAGTACTCTACCACTGAGCCACTGTGCTCCCTTTATCCCATGTGGCATCCTGGGTTAGGTGTGGTACTTGATTTATGATCGTTTCCTGATCTTTGCTGTCTTTCTTACTTCAGTGTTTTAAGGGGCATTTTAATAAAAGAATTATAGAAAAATTACCATGATTCCTGTGTAAAATTACATGGTTGAAAATTTGAGAGCCACATGACCGTGTTATATACAAATCTGTGTTATAACATGGGACTGCACTGTCGTATTTGGATAAGTGTCATTTTGAGCCATTTTTCCTGTTTGGTTTATGATTTTAAGTTCCAGTCCCAGACAAAATGTCCAGCCTGATTTGAGTCCGAACTAAACCATGGGACTTCTGTAAAATAAGTTGAGGACTAAAAAAACAGATAGAAAACTTTGTCTGAGATTTATTTTTGGCAGATGGACCTTGACCTCCAGCCCCCCCCCCCCCCCCACGACGAAATTCCTGGACCCGCGCATGTATAGATACTAGGGCTGGCATGATTAATCGAAATATTGGTTAATCAGTCGATATTCTACAGAAAAACGATTATCGATATGAAAATTCAAAAATCGGTTACTTCTAATGGCTGTTCTGTTCATTTATTCAATCAGAATTAAAGCGTAATTGCCTTGTGCATTGTTTTGTTTAGACCGGAAGTGCCTTGCCGGAAACAGTAGGTGCGTATAAATTGCTGTAACAAAGTAATAAAAACCATTGTACTCCACAGGCTAACTCAACAACTGATTGTTAGAAAAAGTTGTACTTGCACTTCTCTGTTTTAAAGTAGTACAAAATTATATAATATTCGTCAGATTAACAATCTAGTATGCAAGGTTTTTTCTCTGTGGTAAATTCAGGCTTAGAAGCTTTAAATTTTACCGATGATTTATAACAGGTCTTATTTTACACAAAAGTGTTTGTGTCATGCATACTTGACTTTCTTTTTGTATGACGTCACAACGACAATGGTGGACTGAGTTTAATTGCCGACTTTGCCAATTAGCAAGTCAATTTTCTTCCAACAGAGTGGATGAAGATTTGTTTTGAGCAAAGGTGCCAAATTTTAATTGAAACATATTGTCTTGTGAATATATAACACACACAACATAGTGTTGTGTAGCAAAATGATGGGGAAATCCATGCCATTGGCCACACAAAAGTTTCTGAGACCTTCTTTAAAGTTTGAAGGATTACTAATAGGTTATCAAACTTGGAGGTGTGATGTCAGAATTCAGATTCAAAATAGCCATTTTTCTATCTGGAGCATTGATAATATCTCGAGGTATATGGAATTTAAAGTCTGTTCTATTTTTCTTAAAGCTCCTAAGACATTAGAAACACTAATTTCTATCATGTCTAAATGATCGCAAACAGATGGCGGTTCACCCCACCAACACCCGTTTTTTTTTTCAATAATTTGTGAAAAATTGGTGCTATTATAATCAATATAATCGTGGTGGGACAAAAGACAATGTTTTTCCTTCGAAATATGCGCGGACTGGTGAAAAAATTGGAAAATTTGAATAAATACGGTACTTTTTCATCATTTTCCCGTAATGTTATAATTCACCGCGGTACATTTACTTGTTGTTGTTGTTGTATATTCAATAGAGCCAATTCAACACTGGCGTTGAACTCTGTGTGCGAAATAACTCTTCTGCTGTCACTAAGTGCTTTTCACAAGGTATTGTAGGCATCGACAAGTTGATTTTTTTAAACTAAATATATGTATCTTCACTATACTATTAATTTTGTGTGATTAGAAAGAAAGAAAAAAAAAGCTATTGTCTGTCTGCTTTAAATCTTCCTGTGCTTGTGATGAATTTTCCCAGTGCAATCCGCATTCTCTGATTTGCTTGTCTTGGAACATCCACCAAATAACCAGTAAGTACTTGAAAGTTTATGTCACCAATATGTCCTAATCCAAATTCTTTTAAAACATCTTCAGTTTCTTTTTCTAGTAAGTTCCTTTCTGTATCAAATTTTTTGCAGTCATATATATAGTGTCTGATAGTCTCCTTTTTGTTGCAGGTTTCACATTTATCTGTTTTGGTATTGTCTATCTTTGATATTAGGTAGTTTAAGTTCATTTGATCTGTTGTAATCTGATTTATAAACTTGGTAAATTTTCTCTCTTCTCCTCTATGTTTACTAACATTTTCTATATTGGGTATAATATCCTGAAGTTTCTCTGTATGCTCAGAGTTTTCATACATTCTCTGCCATTTGTCTACAATACTTCCTTTCATCAACCTTATTATTTCCTTCTTATCTGCTTCTCCTTCATAAAATTCTTCCTGACTATCTATCATTTCTTTTGCTGCTTCTTTTGCTAAACTGTCTGCTAACTCATTCCCCACAAATCCTTTGTGTCCCGGAATCCAGTGAACTACTACTGAGTTTCCTCTGTCCTTCAGGTAAGATGAAATTCTTCTTATGTTCAGAACTGTGTCCACTTTGTAGCTTGGCATTCCATTTCCAAAAACAGATTCTATAGCTGATTGGCAGTCAGTAAAAATGTGTATGGATCTGTTGGATACTTCTGCTTCTTCTGCTAGGTACTTAAGAGTTATTTCCAGACCTATAAATCTCCCCAAGATAATTATTACCATTCTTGCAGATTCCCTTTTTCAATCTCTCTGCATGGCTGTTCAATCCATTCATGTATATAGCTGCTCCGGCTCCTGTTGGACCAGGGTTGCCTAAAGCAGACCCGTCTGTAAATGCCACAATGCTTTCTCCTTCCAAATTAGTCAGCACTTCACTAATGTTTTCTTCCTGTTCTGCTTTGCCATTGTTCATTTCTTCCCATTTAACGCTAGCCCTAGTGTGTCCTTGTCTAAAAAGTTGCATACAATCCTTTGTATATTTAAATTCTTCAGATATATTCTCTAATGAAACTTGACCTTTCAACTCATTAAAAGCTGTTAATAACATGTTGAAAACTGTCTTCTTGCCCTTTATGTGGTTATTGCTCATACTTTTGTTGAATTCTTCCCTAATAGGTTCTTTTTCATTTTTACTGTATATTCTTACCAGTTCTTCTGCTTGGCGAAGTTTTAGATGTAGAAACATTGGATTGCATTTAGTGATGACCTCCATACATTCTACACTGACATTTGGAAGACATCCTGTTGCCTTGAGTAATGCTGAACGCTGTACCTGACTGAATTCTTTACAGGCTAAATCTGTCGCTGTAGAAATTGCTGCGATCCCATAGTCCATAACTGGTAACACCAGTGTCTTGTAAAGATGAATAAATGTATCTTGACTGCATCCGTTACTACTGCCAACTAAATGTTCTATGCCTTCTATTTACTTACCTGTGTCTGTCTAACATTACCTAAGGCTGCGACGTCACAGCGGTCCCTAGAATGTTGTCAAGCAGGTTTATAAAAGGAACTTCATAGAAGTGCATGGAGTTATGAGAGTCAGACTGGACGGAGTTATGAGTTAGGGGGATAATTTTTGTTGTTGTTGTAAATTAAAAGTGTCCTGAATTACGAACTAGGGTAGGGAAACAGGGAAATGTGGGGATGAATCATATGTCAATAATATCATTCTGTTAAGGAGAAATTTACCAATACATTTTTATCTGAATAAAACTACCTTAACAACAGCTATTCCGTTGATTTGGTATGTTTAAGGCAGCAGTGAAACGTAGAGAACATGACTAAAATGTCCCAATTTGTAACGACTTGTCATTTCTTCACCCTTGGGTTCAGTACAGGATGCAAACATCTTTTTGATTGGTTTGCGAGATGTCATAAACGACCAATCAAACCATCCGTAATAAAACTCACAAGCTCTGTTCGTACATCTACCGTGTTATTTTGCTTTCCAAAACGTCCCCAAGTTAGAACGTCTCAAACAATCTTAAGAAAAAAATGCTTCACAATAAATTCAAAAATAACTCTAATTGGGAATGGTATAGGAAACAAAGATATCACGTAACAAATCTTAAAAAATAATCCATTCACTTATATTTCTTCAAAGGAAGTGTCTCTGTGTCCGGAAACTGGCACCTAGACACAGGGTCTCAGAGTCTGGTTAAGCTTCATATCACGGTTATGAAAAGAGCCTGGAATTTGAATGATTTATAATGATTGGTAGTAAATTTAAAAAAAAAAATAGTTATATATATATAACTGAGATTGGTATATGAGCTTAGTAGGTTAGCATATTGCGAAAATGAAGCATAAGCACATCGATATATTGATACGCTTGGCATTGTAGAGCAACAAAGACTCTGACCAGCCTGCGCATATGCGATATAACCCAAATCTCCCGTCTTCACAAAAGCTATGATGGTGTTTAACAGTTAACATTTTAAAGTGGGTCACCAATAGAATGGTGTTTCGCTGGTGGGACGATAGTGGACCGACACTACCAGTGATTTTGTTACCTGCGCATCTTGCATCTTTTGCGCATACGTTTTTATTTCAGCGAGTCCCGGCGAATCCCGGGATGCAATAGTATTGCAGACTTGTCATTAAAAATATTGTTTAGGACTCATAAGTTTGCAGTTGGGACTCATTGATATTGGAAACAGCGAGTCCCAGGACCCATAATCCCAAAATTGTAAATGAATCACTGCACTACATGCATGTTAGTTAGAGTCATCGCCCTGTCACGTTAGCCAAAGAATAAAAAAATATCTATTGTTTCCGGCCGGCACCATGCAGTTCTACATATCAATCTGCATCTCGTTGAGGTGTGACGAGGACTTGTTGACAAAACTTGTTTGTAGTCAACCTTTTGCCAGTCTTTTTGGTAGCCACAACGAAAAGTACAAATTCAGTCAATGCAAACCCATACCAGTCTTTGTATTTATGCAAGGTTGATCCGGCCTGTTCTGAACGCAAACGCAAATAGTGTCAATTTGATAACCAGGCTTTTAGCATGTATGAATCTTATGATATAAACTATAGATCCTTCAGAAATATAAATGTGCCTTAAATTCGTCGTGGCTCCTTTGTTTTATTGTTTTTTATTTTATTATTATTTTTGATATTATTATTATATTTATTTTCAATAGAAATGACACAGGAGAAAAATAAGCGAAACGGCAAAAGACACAAAATCAGTCCTAACTGTGCAGGCTGAAGAGAGTCTTTTTCCGTTTGTATGCATACATTATTGCTGAAATTATAATGCTCCAGATAAATTTACACACAAGCACAAGGGCTTGTCGATTTCAGTTAAATCCACCAAGTTTGTAAATGATGAAAAGTTGAGTAGACACAAAGTGAAAAAATGAGGATAATTGTTGTAAAGTGAATAAAATCAAATATATCATATTTTGTTACGATGGATCATGCGCCAGCTCAACAACATCTAAACTGTTTGTCAAACAATTTGCACATCTTTAGTATTGAAAGGGATAGGGTTAAAGAAAATTATGGCCCATAAATCCAGTTAAGCGAACGTTTCGAGCATTAATATATGATTATTTTCCTAGTCATCGACTTAAACATGTGTTTGGGTGCTCAAAATAACCGTCTCATTGGGACTGTACTTTTGAGTACCCACAAAATTTGTTATGGTTGAATAATAAGTACATTCATTTTCAATTACGCACGTTATATGACATATGAACTAAACTATTTACAGACAACCACTATGGGCGATGGTGAAATTAAGTGGCTCTTTCAATAAGTGTTTATACATCCACATCTTCTATACACAAGCTGTACTATTTTAAACCACTGCATGGAATCTATCCCCGCCTGGTGACTAGCATCACATTTTGTAGTCAAGCATCTTCCCCGACAGGGGAATGATACCCTAGAAGTAGTTAAAGTGAAAATCGTTTCGTATGGACGCAGTACTAGCATCACACTTTTATTCAAGCATCTTTCCCGAAGGGGGAATGATACCTGTGAAGAATATAAAGTGAAGATCAATATTTATGTCTCTGTAATCAGCAGTCTTCTTTTGAGGTTCGGGTGCGTGTTCTGTCTGCCCTAGGCCTTTTTCTTTGTCCCTTCTTTTTTCCTGCTGATGCGGGTACCTGTATCATTCTACTACCGTCCGAGGATATGGGTCGCATTTGAGTGTGGTTTCCCATTTTCTTTAGGAATTTGGCTGCTCGTTTATCCTGTAGCCATGCTCAAACTGTGTACCTAGATAAACATACCTGATTCAATCTTCCTATTCCCATCAAGAAGTCGAACTCTCCCTAGGCTGCTGTCCGTGTAAGGCGGTGGTACTGTTGTAGTTAACATTTTGTTTGTTGTTGCTCCCATTGTGGGACTATGTGGTTGTTCTGTGTTTTGTTGTGCGTTGCTTTGTGTCCGTTCTGGTTTTATGGTCATCTCGATGGGGAGGAGGGGGTTGGTTGCTTTGCTTGGTTTGTCTTCCTGGTGTCTCGTGATTGTTGTGTGGCTCTTCCTCGCGGTACCATGTGTTTTTCCTGCAGTTTGTGATTGTGATATTTTCTGATCATACTCACTTACTATTTTCTCAATAGACTGAGCTAATGCACAGGCTCTCAGAGCCTTCTCTGTAATAGCGAAGATCCAGCAGCACTTTTCCGCATAAAAATGTATATTCTAGTTTAGGTTGACAGCCCCGGTGAGAGTGTGCCTATGCGCAGACTGTTCTCAACAATGAAACTGCACAGACTCTCGAGGCCTTCACTGTAGTTCTGCGAACAGCAATGGTTGGCTGGCCTGTGCATTCGCGCCGGTATCCGCATTTTTCTACAGACCCGGACTTAATACTCTTCCGATATTTCACTTAATATTTACATATTCATGTGATGGGGCATTAGTTTAAAATCATTCAACATGCATAACCCTGGGAATCATTTTTAGAAATAATAAAAGTCCTTTTCGCAAAATTAACTGCTTTTCGCGTAAAGTCTCCTTTTCGTGAAACGGAGTTTTGTTTTTGCGAAAAGGAAAGAGTATTATAGATTAAAAAGCATGTCCTTAAAAAGCAAGTTTCTCTGACAATTTTACATTCGTATATTTCACAATAGCGAAATCTTATATATGTGCTCAGTTTGTTCCGAGGATTGCGTTACGGATTTTATATTCTGTGAAGTAAGTGATTATTATTTTAAGAGTGTAGGACAAAATCCCCCCCCCCCCCGGACAAACCCCCCCCTGCTCATTTTTGTATACGTGGACAAAATCCCCACCATGAATTTTACAACTAGGACATAATCCCCCCCCCCGCTGAATTTTACAACTAGGACATAATCCCCCCCGCCAAATTTTACAACTAGGACATAATCCCCCCCCCCCCCTCTTATATTACAGCATACATCATACCATTTTTCTAATTTGGACCCAGATTGTAAGTCCTGATCTGGATCCAAACTGTCTGACAGCATGATAGTGTTTTGAAACGATAAAATTATAAAATTTACTCATATATTATTAAGTAATCACTCTCAAATTAAATTGTGAATGTGCTAAAATTCAATGGTCTAATTGAGTGACTCACTTAGGTCAGTTAACTTTCTGATTGCCTAATTAACGAGGTAGGACAAAAGCCCACTAGGACAAAAGCCCACTGGACAAAAGCCCACTAGGACAAAAGCCCACTGGGACAAAAGCCCACTAGGACAAAAGCCCACTTATATGCATTTAACAGCGATAGGTTTGAACTGATGGACAAACCCCACCAGGGGTGGGGGGTACTCTCATTTTCCTACATAAGTAGGCTCGGGCCCAGCATCTACCGTTCACCCAAAAAATATCAAGAATTTCAAGCACCCCAAATAAATATTATAAATTTTAGCAACCCAAAAAATATCCTCGATTCCGTACCTTGACCTTCAGAATAGACCCTACAATGCATAGAAATGACCTCTAAATATAGTCCAATTTTGTAATGCCCCCTCCCCCCCAAAAAAAAAAATATCCACAAAATCTTCATACCCCCAAAATTATTCAGTTTTCTGAAAACCCATAAAATATTGAAATTCAAATTTTGACCCCCATAAAATAGTCTGAGCCTATGTATGTATGAAAATATAAGAGTACCCCCCCCCCTCCCTGAGGGAAAACGGACCGGCAGACCTAAGATGAAGAATCTCCCCTCTTCTCAAATCTGAAATTTCAAGCATCTCTTTTTGTTTGGCACCTCTCATAAAAGTGCATGCTAATTGTTACTACCAGATCAAAGGGCATTTGGATCAATTAGACATATGTTTCCCAATTATAATAGATTGTTTGACCTAAACTGTAAATTGATTATCTTCAAATATCAATGGCTTTTAACACCCAAATTAAGTTGTTTGTCACAATATACAGGAGGTATAACAATGTCATTGAAAACACACTGCAGGTGTGACTTACCCTGAGGGAACAGTCTGATTAGGGTTAACAGTTTTATAAAAGACTTTATCCTATTTTTTTTTCAAGTCAAGTCAAGTCAAGTTTATTAGGTCTAAACATAGAACATGTTTTTCGCCCATAATCAGAGGCGGTTGGTATAAGTCATTACAGACATATAAATAGAACAAAATTAAATGGATCAATAAATCAATCAATGAAGAGCGTGATATATACAGAGCATATCGCATCTAATCTGGTAATAGACGGTGGGCACTTTCTTGTCTCCTTATTTTGATCATGTCAGACAGGTATTTTCTTTATTTTTCGATTATTTCCAGTTCGATTACGGACGTGCAGGGCCTTCATAACTGAATTAAGAATTGAACACTCTCTGCACGTCCAGTTTAGGACGTTTCCTATGTGGTCTAAAAGTGGGTCAAGCACTGTGCCCGCGCTGTATCCCTAGTGTGCGGCTAATTTCGGCCTATATTTTCTTTATAAGCCAATAATAGGTATATGTAAACAATATACGTCACTGCCATGCGTTGCACGTGATGTTTATCAGCGCTTGAATGGACAGGATCAGAGAGTATTGTAATTTTGGATAACATTGGATTGAATTCTTGTGGGCATCGGCAGTTTTGCAAACTATACAGGCCCAGATCAGGCTGCTCTATGGAGCAGCCCGATTAGGGCCAATACTTTTTGCAAGCTATTAAAGCGTAGTAACCCAACGCTGAGAAGCCTGTATTGCAAACGTTTTGGAACCCGACCGGACTTACCCTAGGGAGCAGTCCGATCGGGGTCCTTAACATTGTTTACGGGTATGGTAATTAAAGCTCGAAGAGCACAAAATTGTTTGCAGCATGCCGATAAACTAGAGGCCATGTTCGGGACCGAATATTGGTAGGATTTGAGTATAAGTAGTAGTTATACCATGGGTTGTCCGCTTGTACGTGGAGATAATCCACGAGCTTAAGCGAGTGGATTATCTTACGTACAGGCGGACAAACATGGTATAACTATTTTATACCACCTACATCAGTGTAGACCTTGCACAGCACGAGATATTTTATGCCAAAATTGGCTTGGGTGGTATAAATGGATATAATGTTCGATTATATGGGTAAGCATATTTTATAACCTATTATAGTTAGATTGCTGTGTACTTTGAGAACTTTCAGGGAGGCTTGCCATATGCTCTGTACCTACCATCACAAAACGTTAATAATTGATATATTAAGCAGTTGCACTGCAATATATAGGTAACAAAACCAGCTTCATCATGGCGTTACTTTTCCATGCCTTCATTTGTCACGCCGCGACGGTGTCACATTGCGTCAACCTTGCGTCATGTGGCACCATCGAGCCGTCACTACATTATTATCAGAATTATGATATGCATGATATTCTGTCACTGCACGACAAACGGGTCATTGTAAATGAATGCATACTAAGCTGTGTCAGAATAATACAAACACTGTAGATTTAGAAATATTATGCTGCGTGTTCCCTCTTTTGGAAAGCTAAATAAACAAATTTTGCTAATCTATTTACGATGCCCGTTTGTTGAGAGGACATCAGCGCTTTAAATTTTCGTTCGCTGGGCCAGGTACAATAGTACCTAGGCAAGCAAGTATTTCTGAGCTCGTAGTAGAACGGGCATATTAATATAAAATGGTACTCGTTCTCTATGAAACCCATGTTACAATATCTACACAGCCTTTGGTTTAACTCTATATTCCTATATCTGCCCTCTTCCACTTCCAGTCTGTGTGCAGATATGCGTAGTTTAGCCAGTGCTACTCGATACTTGTTTGAGGCAATACAACTTAAATATTTTTCTTCACCAATCTGTGTATTAAAGGTTTTATACGTGCATAATTTTCTAGAAATATTTAGAGCAGCATACCAGGATTGATAATACTGGTCATAGATTCTTTCTTCTATTCTTCTCAATTGTAATTTTGTAACATTTTCATCATTCCATAGATACGCAAACCCTAGATTATATAACAAATCTTTGACCTTATTTGGCCAACTGTCAGCTATATTAGATATGTTTTGGTCAAGAAAGATTCTATGCAGCAACGTTCCTGGATTTTTCATAATCTTGAACCAATATTTAACTATGCGTACTTTACGAATGACACTCATCGGTACTCGCCCGAGTTCACCATATACAGCGTCATTACAAGTTTGTGGTCTTACACATAATATTTGTTTAAGAAATTTCGTGTGTACGCGTTCAATGTCTGGTGCTGAATGAAATCCCCAGATTTCTGACCAATAGTTCAATATTGGCACAACCATTGCATCAAACAGTTTTACCTTTTCACTTACATGTAGACTGACATTTTCAAACAAAGTATTCAAAGAAAACAATGCCTTTGTAGCCTGTTCTGTTAATGCTTTTTGGGCTTGATAAAACTTACCGTTTGCAGACAACGTGACACCGAGGTATGTAAATTTAGAAACGTTTTTTAACTTGCAATTATCGAAAAAGATATCTACAGTTTCCGGTCTATTTCCAGACTTAAAAACCATAAGAACTGTTTTGTCTGTATTAACAGTAATACCCCATGTTTTGCAATAATTTTCAAGTCTGCGAACTAGAACCTGTAACCCTTGCTCAGTGTATGAAAAGATCACTGTATCGTCTGCAAAAAGTAAGAGGAACAATTTAAATTCATCAAAAGTTACTAAGTCTGCAGATTGGTCATAAATGGAAGTTTCCATATCATTTATAAATAAAATGAACAACAGCGGAGATAATGGTTCCCCTTGCTTTACGCCCATGTAGCTCTCGAAATAACGTGATAAATTTCCATGGACTTTAATACATGATTTAACTTTTTTGTATATAGCTTTGAGCATATTAACAAATTTAGATGATGCACCCGATTGCAAAAGTTTGTACCAAATTCCATCTCTATACACTTAATCGAACGCCTTTTTGAAATCCACGAAGGCACAGTACATTTTTTTCTTTTCTTTCGTAATAATTTTATTAATAATAGACGATAAGATAAAGACACAATCGATGGTACTTTTCTGCTTTCTAAATCCGAACTGCATTTCTGATAAAACATGATTTTCCTCCGCCCATGTGAGAGGTGAAAGCAAGTAGTGGGCTTTTGTCCACCCTGCCAAATTTAGCAGTGGGCTTTTGTCCAGTGGGATATTGTCCAGTGGGCTTTTGTCCTAGTGGGCTTTTGTGTCAGTGGGCTTTTGTCCGTTCCCCTTAATTAACAGTTACTCAATGATAGGTGTCAGTTTTAAAAACTTAATGGTTTGAAATGCTGATGTAGATGAATATAATGATGGGAGATCAAAGGGTGTTTGTATGTTATTGAATAAAATGTAATTAAAATTCTTTTTCATCATTTTCATGCCTTGTTCAAAATAATTCAGGACCCCTATCATGCTGTCAGACAGTTTGGATCCAGATCAGGACTTATAATCTGGGTCCAAATTAGTTACATAGTATGATGTATGCTGTAATATAAGGGGGGGGGGCCTTATGTCCTAGTTGTAAAATTCAGTGGGGGGGGGATTATGTCCTAGTTGTAAAATTCAGCGAGGGGGGTTATGTCCTAGTTGTAAAATTCATGGGGGGGGGATTTTGTCCACGTATAAAAAAATGAGCAGGGGGGTTTTGTCCGGGGGGATTATGTCCGTATCCCTTATTTTAATCAATATTGTATTCATCAATATTATTTTCATCTTTTTCTTCGTCTCCTTTCTTCTTATTCTTATTATTTAGAACAGTCATTTCGGTTATGATATCGGTTATTATATCTGAAAACCAAACAGTTTGGACCCTGATCTTGGTAATTGCAGATCAGGGCCGTCGTCGGCTTTTTGAATGTGGTACGGCCATTGAACGCCGTCCACGTTCACCGAGTGTCGAAGGTACTAGTGGGGGAAGAGCAGGAGAGGGGGTCCGCTCCCCCTCTCGTTAGTGGGGTTTGGGGGATTTCCCCCATGAAAATTTTGTAATTAAAGATGACTAAAGAAGCGATTCTGTTGCACTTTGAGACCATTTTTGCTTGTGATACCCAGCTTATTTTACAGACATTATAGCCATATTTCAGATGCCTACCACATACGTTTTCGACTGCACCCCCTTCCCCCTTCCACAACCACCAAAGTATCGGGTCTCGTCAAAGTTAACTGATTCTTCTAAAAGTATCAGTTGATTCTGATACAGATATACCCGCTATAGTTGATTCTTTTATTTGGTTTTAAAATTCATTTTTCTTTATATCCTATTTTTTATCCATTGTTTTTGTGTTATTTTTTTCTTTATATCTGTTCATTATATTTACGTACATGTAACCGTATATACATTTAAACCAGGGCACATCATTCTCAGGCCTTGAGATAAAAGTGCGTAATACAAATATTTTTCCCATATGTCATGGGTGAGTGTAGGACAAAAGCCCACTAGGACAAAAGCCCACTGAGACAAAAGCCCACTGGACAAAAGCCCACTAGGACAAAAGCCCACTGGGACAAAAGCCCACTAGGACAAAAGCCCACTTATATGCATTTAACGGAGATAGGTTTGAACTGATAGACAAACCCCACGGGGCGGGGTACTCTCATTTTTTTCATACGTAGGCTTGGGCTCAGCATCTACCGTTCACCCCAAAATAATATCAGGAATTTCAAGCACCCAAATAAATATTTGAATTTTAGCAACCCCAAAAATATCTTCCATTCTGTAACTTGACCTTTAGAGAAGACCCTAAAATGCATAGAAAGGATCTCTAGATATAGTCCAATTTTGTGATGACCCCCCTCCCCCCCCCCCCCCCCCCCAAAAAAAAAAAAAATAAAAAAATATATCTACAAAATCTTCATAGCCCAAAAATATTCATTTTCCTGAAAACCCCAAAAATATTTAAATCCAAAATTTTTAACCCCAAAAAATAGCCCAGGCCTACGTATATATGAAAATATCAGAGTACCCCCCCCCCCCCCACCCCAGGGGCACACACGGACAGACGGACCTAAGATGAAGAATCACCCTTCTTCTCAGATCTGAAATTTCAATTTCAAACATCTCTTTTTGTTTTGGCACCTCTCACAAAAGTGCATGCTAATTGCTACTACCAGATCAAAGGTCATTTGGATTAATTAGACATATGTTTCCCAATTATAATAGGTTTCCCAATTATAATAGATTGTTTGACCCAAACTGTGAATTGATTTTCTTAAAATATCAATGGCTTTTAACACCCAAATTAAGTTGTTTGTCACAACAAACACGAAAAACAATTTCAGTGAAAACAAACTGCGTGAATGATTATCCCTGAAGGAGCAGCCTGATCAGAGTTAACAGTTTTATTAAAAAAAATCAAAGAACTGGGCTTTTGTCCACCCTGCCAAATTAAGCAGTGGGCTTTTGTCCAGTGGGATATTGTCCAGTGGGCTTTGTCCTAGTGGGCTTTCGTCCCAGTGGGCTTTTGTCCGTTCCCCGTCATGGGTACTCAAAATACCGTCTCATTGAGGTGTTTTTGTGATTGCTAAATTTTCAACCATAGATGAGCATTGGGTACACAAACGAATGGTCTTCATGAGATGGTTCTTTTGCGCATCCATTACGAATGTTTAAACTGATGGGTGAGAAGATATTCACAATTTCACGCTGAACTATTTTCGCCTATCTGCATGATTCTGTAGAATAGTTGTGCACTGAGTGAAGTCTAAAATCAGGCTGTGCCTTTAAGCTGTCTGATTGTTAGTCTTCGCTGGGCGGATGATGAGGGTATTCAGGTATTGTGCCTATAGAGTACACAGTGTAAATGTGCAGGGTGGTCTGAGTTTTAAATGGACACAGATGTAATTCTATGCTGTGCTATGTCATTATTTAGTTTTCGCTTAGTTTGGAAACTACACAACAGAAATTAAAACTTTCCAAACACGCACCTTCGTGGTTCGTTTCTTGCAGTGAACTCGTTCGCGATTGTTTTCAAGTCGAGAGCGTCTGTTCTTTCTTCGTGTACATGTAAGGTAATAAGATTGTTCATTCTCGTCTGAGTCAAAGCACTCCTTAAATAAGTTTTCACTCTGCGCAAAGCTGAAAATGTTCTTTCACTGGTGGCATTTGCTGCTGGAATCACCAAGAGTATAGTGACGAGAGCCACAATTTCAGAATAGATCGCTCGCATTGCTGGTTTGAGCTCACGACACTCGTTTGAGTCTAGCTTTGTCGGACAAACCGAAGACAGATTTTGTCGCGTCACGGCCCAATTATAATAACTGTCTTTGACACACATTTCTTAATCGTGTTTGTTTAACCACTGTCTTTCACACCCTGAGGCAGACGAAATATTGACCAGGGCCCGGAATTACAATGCCTCCTTAGAGTTAAGGAAGACTTAAGTTAATTAAGAAATAGATCAGCTCCAGCAGTGAATTGTTGAGTAATAATTCACTGTTTGGAGGTCAGTTGTAAAGAAGATCAAATCACGAGCGCGCAGCGCGAGTGATTTATCATCGTACAACTGACCGACAAACAGTGAATTATTACTCAACAATTCACGCACTGGGGCTGATCTATTTCGATTCTAACATACAGTAAACGACGAAAACACATTCGAAGTCTTCAGCTTCTTCCAACTTTCCGCCATTGCACTGAAGAACTCCCGCCAATTCTTAGACTGCGTCGCATACCTTTACATGTAATTGTAACGTCTTTCAAGCGTAAAAACGACGTTACACCGTCTAACGCCATGAGTGACGTCATTTTCTAGTGACGTCAGCTATCACACACTTTAGCAGTGAATTATTGTGCGATATATCACAGTTTGTTACCGTTGGCTCTATAGGCGAGGTGTGTTAGAAGTATTGATTTTTCAGGATGCGAAAAATAACGTTTAAAACTGATTAAAATCAAATTAGTTTTGATTTTTCTGAAGATTTCAATGATATCTTTGACCACAAATACCACATCGATCCAGGCAATTTATTTAGCATTTATAATATAGCGTGTTGAAATACCAATACTTAACTTAAGTCTTGCTTAACTTTAAGGAGGCATTGTAATTCCGGGCCCTGCACACGGTTTATCATTTAATATTATTAATCTTTGATCACCGCAAAATCGGTTAGAAGGAAACATGAGAAAATAGCCCTGCATAAAACATATTTAGCCAAAAAACGTGGTCTGGCTAATACCATTTCGGGCAAAAAAGTGGTCCGGCCATAGCCGGACCGTCGACGACGGCCTTGCAGATCGGATATCAACAGACGGCAAAGTAGCTGCTCTATTAATCATTGTTTCCATTTTTATTGTTTCTTTTTTTTTCAGTCACTTAATTTGCAAGCTATCTGTATCACTTAAATTCCCTAAATCCTGCAGGTGCGTGCCATGCAATATAAACCCACAAACAGCATTCATCAATGTTGTTATTGTTACAGTTATAACAGATGATGTCTGTAAATAACATGTCCATCCATTGCCCCACCACATGAAAATGTAAATATCAAGTGACATATCCGGGTCTGCAGAAAAGTGCGATACCGGTTGTCTGGTTCCCTCCCCTTGATCTACCTATCTTGAGACGATATCAGGGCACCAGTTTACGATACCGGCACAGTGAAGATGCACGACTGATGAACTAACATCTATTGCACGGGAAACATACTAACAGTCGCTTACAGTAAATAAACAAACTCTACTTTTTTATGTTGAAAATGTAAGCTGTTTTGCGAAGAAAAGTGTCTCTTACTTTTATTAAATGTTTTAAGATATTTTTAAGTATTTTTATATCTAAATCGATGTAAGATTTTACGTGTTTTGTGGTACGATCTTCTTGGAACTATAATGTAATAGGTTTTCGCGATTAGTAGGCCAGTGAACTATATAAGAGTCAGGGTTTCAGCTGGACTGAAATTCGCTTCGGACTTTTTGTCCGAGCAACCCAAATTTTGTTCGGACATTTGGAAATTTTTAGGACATTTTTTCAGACACTCATTTTACCACCATAAACCGAAAATGCTATCTGCCCTTCTCAAGTTCTCATAATGAAACAAGGGGTAGTTTTGCTACCATTTCGGATGGTAGGTGCGGCCTGATTGATTGGCTGGCTTTTTATTTAATGAGGCGACTGGAGCTTGCTGACCGGTGGAAGTGGGTGGGGTACTGTTTTTTGCTGCTATTTTCGACCGCTGCACGACTGGTTAGTCTCGGAAAGTGGCTGTTCAGGTAATGATGGAGCGGGCAAACTGTTTTGGGGCATAAAAACCTTGAGTTCCCGTTGTTTCTTGGTGGCAATTAAGTTTTTTAGTCATTTTATCGGCGAATGCCAGCAAATATGCTGTCCGCTTCGAGATGAAATCGAGGTAGGAAGTTTACAGGGAGCAATAGACCAATCAGGCGTCGGGTAACAAAACTTCATGACTGGTTTGCTTTAGTGAATAAGTATTTTAGGGGTAAAATTATGCGAACCAGCCTACCGCTTACAGAAATTTGGCCAATCAGCGATCGTATACTATTGCATCACTGTGCATTGCCGTACAGTATGCACTTCTGAAAATCGTCTCGGACAAACTGTCCAAACTGGACAGCAAACTCTCGGACATCTGGAACTATTTTCGGACTATGTCCGATGGCCGACGCCAAACTGAATCCCTGAGAGTGACTGGAAACTCCATTTTTCAGCCACCTAGGTATGTTGGGCATGTGTCACGTGACTTACACCTGGTGCGCCTTTCATCGTATACATAATTATAAATTTTCATAAACTAAGATGCCCTATAATTCATCACAATTGTACAGTTTCGGTGTTTTTAAAGGTGTTAAAAGGTTTTAGTAAACAATAGAGAAATTACGCCGTGTATTCCAAAACCACAGACCTGTTTACTGCTACATTTTTTTGCGTATTTTCTATGCTTTTTGGGCTCCAAAATACGCATAATTCATCACTATAACAGAACTACGCACACAAGAAAGTCCCAATTTTTAGCTAAGTTTTCATCCATTTTGATGTGTAATGTCTGCAATGATCCGTAACGGCATGATTGTGATTGTAAGTACTGTAAACACACAAGCCGATTAGTCACGCTGTGTGAGCAAGTTAGTGCCAATTAATCCTAAAACTGCTCAGGTATAACCGTATAACAACAGGCTTTTTCATTGATTTCATTTTCAGGAATAAAACTTAATTTAAGTAGCATTTGATTGAAAATTGTAATGGGTTTTTGCGTCTTATTTTTTACCGTCCCCAGCATAGGGTGTATGTTATTTATTAAGTAATAAAACTGTTCTGACAGTAAAAACGATATGTCATAGATCTACATATATATCATATAAGTATTCTTCTTTTCAGTATTATAAATCAAACATAGAGTGCCTGACAGCAACTCTTATCAGACTGTGCCGATGATCAGGCTGATCCAAGTTTTCAATGGGGGCACATGCAGGGCTAGAAAAATCCACTCAATCGCTCATTTTTACAAATACCTCAGACTAGGGCTGCCACGTTTACACATGTAAACGGCACCGTTTCATGTTTCTGCAATATATGTTTACAAAAGTGAACTACCGTTTACACAAACTTTAGCACTTGACCAGCGCCTGGGTTTATTAAAAGCGTATCCTAATAAAAATATTCTCTTAAACAGTGATAGCTCACATCTGAGTGTAGGACATTTTCCCCCCCCGGACATGTGCCCCCCTATGAAAAATGGCATATGAGGACATCTGCCCCCCAAGCAATTGACATAGGAGGACATGTGCCCCCCAACTAAAAAAGGTGTAGGACATTTGCCCCCTAATCAAAGTGCATAGCATGGTCATTTGCCCCCCTCCCATTCATCAACACACAGTCAATGAACATTTCAAGCTTGATCTGCAATTAGCTGATCAAACTTAATGTACACTGACAACTATTCATAATTAATGACATTATCATAAGTACTTGTTTTATTAGCACTACTTAAGATTTACTATATACAATAGTTACAATACAATATTTGATAAGCAAACTGTTAAAATTCATTAGCCAAAATAACAATTTTGATAAAAGATTGGAATCAAATGAGCACAATAGCAATTAAAATATAAAATATTTTAGAGTTGTTGTAGTAAATCAACTCAGAACATTTAAAACAAAATAGCAATATCCATTGTTACACAACTTGGATCCTCCTCTGATGCTTTTAATTGTTTCCATGATTACATATAATTTAAAACTGCATCTTTTTAAAAGCCATGTATTAAAATATCTAAAATATAGATTCTTAAATCTTATGATATTTGCCCTCAGTGTCATGAGCAATGATAAGAAATATACAGTTATAACGCAGGTTGATAAAAGTACAGTTATGTAGATTATATTACCTTTCTGAGTATGTGATCACCAAAAGCAAAGATTAGTAGCCTACGAGACAATACAAAGCATTCTTCATGTTTTGTAATATTCAATGCACTTATTTACATGTACCTTGAGTGAAAGCACAACAAGAGTGCATTTTCATTTTTAGTTACTTTGTTTGTTTGAGGCTTTACTTCCCAGTCAACAATTATTCAGCCATGTCAGCTAAATGGAGGTTAACAGTTCACCCTATTTTAGGGTTTCAGGGTGAGAAAGGGGGGGGGGCAAATGTCATCCCATTGTTTTTTTTAGAGGGGGCAAATATCCACCATTATGCATTTGTTGAGGGGGCAATTATCCTCCCCTGTCAATTGCTTGTGGGGCAGATGTCCACACATGCCATTTTTCATAGGGGGGCAGATGTCCGGGGGGGGGGGAATGTCCGGCTCCCCTCACATCTCGATCTGGATCATCAATCAGATTGATTGTTTTCTCAGATTGGGCTCTATTTGATATTACAGCAGACATGCTCAACAGGCCATAAAAATGTCCAGAATATTGTCTCACTCAGCCACTGCTGTGAACAATTATATTCCTGCATTTTAACAGTTATTAAAAGAGGAGACGCATGTGAAAGTTTTTTGTTTACTTCCTGGCGGCATGTGTATTGATGCATACGTGATGATTCGCAGTTATGTCTTGTGTGTGTCAACTCATTAATTACACACTTGCAACTGAAGAAAATGTCCGTAATGTCTGCACATGATGCAATCACTCAGGTAATTACTTGAAATGAGTTCTATCACAACACTAAACCAGAAACAATTTTGAATATCAACTCAAGGTACATTTTTCAAAGGGTTTTTCGGGAAAATATCGGTGATTTTACGGAGCTACATAATGAAAAAAAAAACAATCGGGAAGTTACATGTAAACAGAATCGTTTAGGTTACTGGAACTCCTGTTAACGTTTACCAAATTTTGTAAACGTGGCAACCCTACCTCAGACTGCAGGCAGTGCAGGACAAGTAAAGATTTGGATGATCTCCAATGTGAGTTAACATGATTTTCTCCATATATATTTTGTCAACCATTTTTGTGATATTTCAAGGTCTGGGTACAGGCCAACTTGTACCTTTTTCTGGACACCTGCTAAACTTCATTGTAGATTACTTCAGCTGAGATAGTCAACTATAAAATGATATGGCAGGCTCTCAAGACAAAGAATGCAAAGGTACTGAAATACATTTACAATACACCTTTTGTTTTAACCCTTCTGAGACCAATGGAGTTTTCCATTAAAGTTGAGACAATAAAGTCAGCTTGGTCTATTGTATATATTGAGGGGCCACAGGTTATAATTTCCCCCAAAAATATTGTACGGTAAATGTTCTAAAATTTCGAACACTCTAAAATTACGAACACCTAAAATTATCGCCGAAAATAATTTTTAAAACATCCTAAAAAATCGAACACTGCCCTTTTTTTGGGAAAGTGCATTTCTAAAATTACGAACACAGTTTATTTTCGGCGGAAAATCGATGTCCGTTTATCTGTTTGTCCCATCTGTGTTCAGTTTACTTTTACCGATCAGCGCGTGGGCGGTAGCGACATTTGGAAGGTTCCATTCTACTTAGATGGGTAATCTGGCACGTGCCGTTCTTTTTCGCATGCCGAGCGCAAGACTATACTTTTTGTCTGCTAATTGCAATGTGTGGTACATGCTTTCAGATAAGATCAAAGACAAGAGCGCATTAAAAGCACGGACTTTCCTCAATGTACGTGACAAAGTTCATGTATGTTTTTTGGTATTGGCTGTCTATGCATCTATCGACGGAAAACAGTGCAGGCTACCTGCAGCATGTTCAAATATTAAAAACCCTTCATTGGCGAATTTTTACCTATAAGAAGCATCCGATCCATCGAAATTGTGTCATTAACATGGATTTCTTTTGTGTGACATAAAACAGACATGCCTCGGGCAAGGATTAGGAGTTACAATTACCGCGAGAAAACGCCCATCTAAGCTTATGCATGTCACGGATGTATACTTCATATACATCCGTGTGCATGTTCACCATGAAGGACTAAGGTCATACGCTGCCTGGTCGTCAAAATTGAACATTGATGATATTACTTTAAAAAAGCCATACAAACCACAGCGTTAAACAACTGAGTAAATTTGCTAAGTAACTTATATACAAAAGGGCCTTTTTCCAAGTTGTGGTTTGAGTCGTGAGACACAAAGTTAATCGCGGTCAGATGCTTGACATACCTGAGCCATCAATGCTGTATTGAGAATGCACACTTGCGCAGGCTCGTCTGAGTCTTTGTCGCATGTTTTATTGAAGTACCAAAATATCATGACATTATGTCCGTCGACAGTTTAATTTCAATCGAGCCGGTTCACACGCACTGCATGCATGCGCGGGATCCAGAATGTTTTGTCAGAGGGGGTAGTGAGAGTGGACCGAAATGCCACTAAAAAAGGACCATCATCGGCCCATCAGCGAAACGCCTTTGGAATGGCGTTTTGCTGGTGTGTCAATGGCCCACCATTGAATGCTGGCTTGGTAGCTTTGTGAGTTTTAGGGGGTCCGGATCAATATTGCTAGGAAACCCTATATTTTTGTGATTTTTCAGGGGGGGGGGGTCCGGACCCCATGTACCCCCTCTGGATCCGCCCATGGCATGCACCTGAAAGGAGGTACTTGTCTTAAATGTTCCGTGATCATCGGACGCAAAGTCGGACTAGATTATAACTCTTGGTATGCTTGTTTGCCCCTGATCAGGCACGTCGGACGATCTTCTGATAGCAGGTCGTAAAAGTAGAGAGAGAGAGAGAGCGAGAGAGAGAGACTGCACGGTGTTTGCACTTGAATCTTTTGTTTTGGCTTGGTTTCTTAGAATATCGAAACACAATGTTTGGGTCAGTCAGTCAATCTTGTTACAACTGCTTGCGATGAGGACTCAAAACCCAAACTTATCGTGTGCATCGGCTTTTGTACGGCAAAGTCGGACATTCCACAGTATTAACGTTTTGTGTACTTTCTATCGCATGCACACATTTTTAAATCCTGAATACCATTCGGGTCTGATCTGGATCCAAACCGTGTTTGCAAATGTTGAGAGAGAGAGAGAGATGCAGGCACGTCAAAGTAAACCTTGCACCGGCGGATCGACAAGTAGAGAGAGAGAGAGAGAGAGAGAGAGAGAGAAAGAGAGAGAGAGATGTGTGTGTGTGTGTGTGTTCTTTTTGAATTTCGTCAGTTTTGTTTTTTTTACTCTGGGAACTCGTCTACGTATTTCAAAGTTTTGTGTCGATCTTTGCAAAAAAAAAAAATCTGATCGTACGAGATGTCTAGCGGTTTCAATTCTTGAGTACAATCTCGGACCCGAAATTAATGGGTCCAAGGTAGACCTACAATATTAACTGGAATTCGAAGTCGGCAGAGCGAGCGAAAGCGTTTTGGCTTTCTGAAGGAAGAACGAACATCGGTAGTCCGAGACGAGTGAACATAGGAGACCCGGCTTATCGAATAGTTTAAATCAGCGGACTTTTATGACTTGTAAGTAAATTGAGTGACATAATATGCACGTGCCTGGCTCTCGACTTGGCGAATACCGCACGCGCTGGACATTTTACTGACTCAGTCCGCATGAATTTAGCGGCGGTTTTAAAGAAAAAAAAAAGAGGAGATAGCACAGAATCATATCGCCATGTTTTCAACACGTTCTTCCACATTTTGACATGCATATATACCGTTTTTTCTCACGATAAAGCCCACATTCTAAAATTTCGAACACTAGCATTTTTTCACAAATGTAATTTCTTAAATTACGAACAGCGGGAAAAATAATTATTTTTTAGTGTTCGTAATTTTAGAACATTTACCGTATTTCTTTTTCTTGGTAGAAACTGACATAGAAAGACTGTCGTGAGTGGAAGATCACTTCAGTTGACCTTCAAGAAAGGAGCACCTACGTGCAGCTAGCCAGTTACCTGGAAGGGGGCCCACTGATGTGGATGATGCCCCTGCATCTGCACGTTAATCAAAAATCTGTTTATGATATGATGATTTCTGAAGATTGATTTTGTCTTAGCAAACAGTGCAAACCCTGATGAAATGCCACCTTATGCAGCATTTCATCTGGGTCTTCACTATTGGCCAAACTACCCATTTATGGGTCTCCAGTCCTTAAAGGGTTAAAAAAATCCAAAGGTTTCGCACACTTCTTACATTAGAAAAATAAAATAAGCATAAAGTGGTGTGCAAGATGAGACTGCTCCTATAGAAGCAGCCTGCAGCTGGGAACACTTTTGTGACAAGCATTTAGTGAATGGAAAGAATGATAGCTAAGGCCATCCTTAAAAAAAGTTGTTTGTTTGCTGTCACGCGACCAACTCACTCAAAATGCCACCTACCAAAAAATTATGTCCGTTTTGGCAAAAAAAATACATGTAATTTTTATTCTAATTTTTTCTGTTCTAATTTTAGGCAATTTTTCTTTATTAAAATGTCTCTTTAACAAATCAATGAAAACAAAATTAAATGCCAATCTACCTACCCAGCTGGAAAATTATGAGTAGGGTGACAGCAAACAATTTTTTAAGGATGGCCTAAATGTTTATTATGGTATTAAAGAGAAATGAATATGATTAATTTTAGGTCTGTTTTGTTTGTTTGATTTGATTCTTTACGTCCCATCAACAATCTTTCAGTTATGTAGGGATGTGTCTTCCTTGGTTAACCAGTAGTAAGCTAGGATTAATGTGTCTTGCTCAAGGACACAACACAGTGACGCCGTTGAAACTCGAACCCGCGGCCTTTTGGTTTCTAGTCAAGCACTCTACTACTGAGCCACAGCGCTCACTAGTTTTAGGTTGGTAAATGATTTGGTCTAGGGTAAATTTCAAAATTTGATGAAGAAAAGATTTAAAGGTTCAGAGATAAAATTTTGCATTCAGGATTGCTGACTTACCTGGAGTGGAACTCAGGGTTTTCATTAAGAGGCGGCTGGAGGCCAAAGTGACTGCCTCAAACCTTTTTCTGGCCGCCATAAATGCTCTAACTAGCATTTAAATCTATACAAAAGCTTAAAATCTGACCGCCTAAAACTGGCAATTGAAAATGTTTTAAAACAATCAATGGACGCGGATCAAAAATCTCTAGAAACAGTGTTTTCGATTGCCATTTGTAGCCAGTCGGGCGACAAATGGCAAACAAAAACTCTGTAACGATTTTTTTATCTATGTTCATCGATAGTATTAATGTTTTTGATTGCCACCTATCCAGTGTGATCCTACTTTCTCCAAGTTTTTCTATTCCAGAATCTCCTACATTTTTCTTTAACTTTGCATGCTTGGTAATTTTTCATGCTTTTCTTGCCATCTGCTGACTTTCCAAAATTAACTTTTAAAAAATCTTTCAGGAACACTAATAGAGTTTCAAACAGTATGGATCCAGATCAGGACCGATGTTCTGTCGGCGCTGATCTGGGTCCAAACTGATTGTAAAGATCATACATGTATGTAGACGACAAAATTCGCCGCTAGCAGGCAAAGAGATTACTCTTTCCATGTTTGTTGATATTGCATGCCTGTTTGTTGTTTACAAACTTTTTCTTTTTTAAATATTATATCTTTTAACCAAATAATTCTTTTATGAATAGTGGTAGAGTGCTTGACTGGAGACAGAGATGTCACAGGTTCGAGCCTCACCAGCGTCACTGCGTTGTGTCCATGAGCAAGACACATTTATCCTAGCTTTGTACTAGCTCAACCCAGGAAGACCCGTCCCTACATAACCGAAAGATTGTTGATGGGACATAAAGAATCAAATCGAACAAAAAAAAAATGTCATGAATACAGTCAGACTGTCAAACAATTTTTTATCCAAATCAGTTCCGACATTTTGTCGGGCTAGCTCTAGTTCTAAACTGTTTGCTGTTGTCATCAGCATTCAGCAGACAACAAAAGTCACTATTAGGGGATGGGGGAAATGTTAACTCTTTCCTGGCTAGCAATGACTATTGTCATCTGTTGATAATATATGCTAACAGTTTGGACCCAGATCAGGACCGACACCTTGTCGGTCCTGATCTGGGTCCAAACTGTTTGCTGTGTTCCAGATTTTATTTTTAAGTTCTTTTTGAAAAAAGTCAGCATATGACAACAAAAGCATGGCAAATTACCTAACATGCAAATAGTTAAAGTGACTTGACCCTTAATGCGCCAATGGCAACAAAAGTTGTCTGCTTTTCTCGTCTGCTGAAATGTTTAAGAAGCCTCTATGGCAAACATAGGAGCAGTCTGTTCTGGGTCCAAGTTGTTTGCTTCTATGCTTAATTCGTCAGTAATGCTAGACAATTATTGGCAGCAGATGACTTCAGCTGACAACATTTTCAGATGTATTTTTTTCTTGGTGCTTTAAGGGTTAAAACTCTGTTACTTTTTTCAGTGTGGGCCAAGGGTGAGATGTGCATATCTCCTTATTCTGGTGATGGCAAGCTATACAAGGCTGTGATAGAGAAGATCCACAGATCTCCAACAGGTTTGTTCTTCTACTATAACCCCCTTAACTCTACATGTATGTTAAGTAGACAAAAACATAAACAATCTTAATGGAAAACAGTGCAATATTATTTTGAAGTTTTATCCTATGGCGTATGCTCTCTCTTAATGTATAATAGACTACCTAACTTTATCAGACATGACGTCACCTCTTGGAGGACCTAATGACCTTATGCACACCCCTGACCTTTTTGGTTGGGTAAAAACATCAGACATTGAAATTGTGCAGATAAGTATATTTTGATTGAAATTAGGGAATTGGTAGTCTTTGATTATGGTCTGAGTGATACCCAAGATGGACTTAGAGATGGAAATGGGATTTATATTTTGTGGTCAACATCCTCTCCTTGTGACAAGATCTCAGATGAGTGATCCAGGACCCATGGGCCCTCTTGTCTCTTTTGCACCAACTTGTTTAATAAATTCAATAATACATGAGCACTCATGTAAGATCCTCTATTTGTTATATCATACTAGATATAAGAAAGAAATCTACATAAAAACTGATGTTTTTCACTTATAGGTGATGTGACAGCTTTGGTGAAATTTGATGGTTACAGTGATGAAGAGGAAGTAGATGTTGTTAGGTTACAGAAGGTCAAGGCCAAAGGAAGTGATGCCACTAGTGAGTTTTGTATAGTATTAGGTACTTTTTTACATGCAAATAACTGTATAAGACATGTAAAGTATTTTTGAATATAAAATCAATATTCAGGAGTAGAAATATGCTATAACTTGAAACCTTTAACTCATATAAGCCTCACAACCTTTTATGGGACATAGCTAGGCTAACAGTTCAGATCACTACATCTGAACTGGGTCTCCACTGTTTGGTTGCGGAATGTTCTCTTAGAATTTTAATAAAAATGCAAAATACCACCCAACAACCCTCTAATTGATAATGGATGGAAAGTTCATTTGACTTGACCCTTTCCTTCATGAATATTCATGCTAGGTATGAATAATTATTTTAATAAACTTTCATGTTGGTACATAGAACAAAGAAATTACTTGTCAGGTTCACTAGTGTTACTGTACTGTAGGATCATATCTATTAGATATCATATTTCCCATAAGCAAACAGAGTAGACTCTGATCAGGCAGCTCGTACAGGAGCTTCCTGATCTGGGTCTGCTCTGTTTGCAAAAGTGTTAAAAGGCTTCTCTATGAGGTAAAGGGTTAAATGGGTTAGACTATTTAAAGACAATATCCAAAATATAAGGTATCAAACTGGTTGGAAGAGTCCATTCATGTACACAGGTTTAGATAAACAAACCTTTTGGGTGTAAAAATGTAAAAAAATCTTACCCATCAGTTTGAACATATGTTTTGGAGGTCAAAAGAATCGTCTCATTGAGACGGTCCTTTGAGTACCCACAACTTGTGTTTTGGTTGTAAAATAAGAAAATTAGTTTTTGGTATGATGTAGAAAGATTTAAGTAAAAATATGAAATATCTATCTCAGCTGCATTTCGTCGATTGGGAGTCAAAAATTCGTATCTTTGATTTTCCCATTTTTCAGCAGAGACAAAAAACTGAATAACTTTGCTAGGAGTGTCCTATATTGCTGAAAGTCAGACAGGACTATATTTAGTAACATCCAATTTCACTGTTATTGGTGGCTTGAACTTCCAATAAAGATTTCACAGTCATTATGAAGAGTTTCACTTGAGTTACGACATTTTGAGCATATTTTTGTGGTAAACCATCCAGGTACGACATTTTGAACAAAACATTGTATCTAGATAAAATTAGCACCAAAATAATGGTATCTTTCATAGATCCGATATTTTGAAGCATGATTGATGCTTTTAAAGGGGGTTCTAATTGGTCTAGAGCTACATGTAGGAGAATTAGACAGAATGTGCGCCATGAGTTTGGTATTCTCGCGTTGACAAAAAGTCGTATTGGTAAAAATCAGATATACAAGGTTTTGACTCCCGACCAACGATTTCTTTATAGAAAGAAGATCTAAAAATAGCAGCACATCTGGTTTATTTAAGCCACTGACAGGTGGTGAAGCTGATGACAGGTTGAAGGAAAAGTATGGAGGCCTAGAGGAACAGACCATCTTAAAATCGGAGAAATTATCTGCTTCATTATTCTCAAATAAGAAGGCAGCAGTTGCCTCCACTAGCAAGGGAAGTAACTCTCAAGGAAAAGAGAAAAAGAAAGGTATAGTAGTTCTTGTGTTTAAACTTTTAATGTTCTAAGATTTTGAGTATTTTACGCTTTCTCTTCTCAAATAAAATGGTGGTTATCAGGGCTGGAAATAACTAAATGCTTGTCAGAATAGCAAGCAAGGGAGACACGGATCAGACTCTGGGATCAGACTGCTTCTTCAGTAGCAGTCTAATCTTGATCTGAGCTGTTTGTCTAGACCTTTTTTCGCAGGCAACGAATGTTCAAAATTTTAGAACAATAACTGTAGTTCATACACTGTAATAATTTGTCACTAAAAATATTCACTACAAGCAGCTGTAAATGTCTTGTATTAGTTAGAACAGGTCCGAGGTTATAAAACTTTTTTCATAATCAACTTAGCTGAGCACGAAATTTATCCTGCTCATAAATGTTAAAATGCCAACAATTGTTGGCATTTTAGCATTTATTAGCATGATAAATACAACATCTGAGAGACTTAAAGCAAGAAACATCTTTATTTGTTGGTATTTTAGTGTTTACGAGCAGTTGAAATTCTGTGCTCAGTTGAGTTGACCATGAAAAAAGTTTGAAAACCTCCGGGCCAGAGGTGATTTTCCTAAAAAGTAATTTTTATTGGTTCTGTGGAATTATTTTTCAGCATTACAGGGAAGGATAGGACCCCATATAAGTATCAGCTATCAAATTGTATACCATCTTAACCAGTGATTTTCCTAAGCCTGATTTGGGGCCCCTTCCCGATTCAAAAATGAGAAAAAACTTACCAAAATGGTGTATATTATTCCCAATTTCTTAAGTCTACATCTTGGTCAAAATTTCATGAAAATCCTAACAAAAATAGCAAAGTTACTGTTACATGAAAATTTGCAGAAAAATGTGAGTGAAAAGCATGTTTTCATTTGATATTTTAATGAAAATTTTGATGAGATTTTATGAAGGGCAATTAAAGCAACACATTCTAAATACACTGCTAATTTCTTGTATGGTTTTTAACCCATTTAAAATGGCAATCCAATTCTTTTAGGCTACATCAAATTTTTCCAATTTAGATGGTCCAAATGCATTATTTCCCAAATTCAACAGGCCCCTCGCCCCTACTTCAGAAAGGTAAGAAAATCCCTGTTAACACAGTGTTTCATCAGAGTCTACCCTGTTTCCAAAGACAAAAAAAACCCAGCTACAATACATTAGAGTTATGCTTTTGTTGAAAAGTGAATAAAAATCTTTTCATTTTTAAAAAAATTTTGACAATTTGCATTGACATAATAAAACTTCACTTTTGGTAGATTGTAATAAATTGGAAATGAGCAATCATCATCATCTAGATAAAACAAAAAATAAGTTTTAACTTATTGCACTCAGAATTGCCAAAACTCATAGCTAGAGCATTGGTGAAAGTTCTTCAAGTTAATTCCTGAGTTCAGGATTTTGAGGCTGACTTTCCATAAAAAGTCAGCCTCAAAATACTGAATTGGACGATTAGGCAAAAAAAAAAACAACGTGTGGCGCAGGTTACCCGACCGACACTAAATTCTTTACCCCAACCCTAAACTTTTTTCTCCAAATTCTGAAGTTGAAAGAGTAGCAGAATAAAATATGTATCAAAAAGACCATCTGAAACGGAAATCTAAATTTCTATGTATACATTCAGTCGTTAAGTATTGGAAGAAAAAGGACTAAAACAGGGTTATTTCAAAATTCTTAAAATATTTATGTCAGTTTTGTCTTATTTTAAAAATTTCCAAGCAGATCTGAAAATTCCAAGAAAAAAGAAGTTTTCCAAAAAAATAGAAACGTTTCCTAACTACCTACCCTATTTTTTTCAGGATGTAACCTGAACCACACATATTTTTTTACTTGGCCTTACAATAGCTTCTCAGATATACTTGTGGTTTATCTAAAAACAGTTCATATCATCATAATCAGATTTTTGATTAATGTGCAGGGGCATCACCCACATCAGTGGGCTCCTTTCCAGGTAACTGGCTAGCTGCACACATAGCAGATCTCACACCTGATCTCGAGGTGCTCCTTTCTTGAGGGTCAACTGTGGTGAGCTTCCACTCACGGCAGTCTTTCTCTGTCAGTTTCTTCCATGTTTGCTTGGGCCTCCCTGCCCCCCACTTGCCGTCAATCTGCATATCATATGCTGTTCTGATTGCACCACTCGAACGCTCCACATGCCCAAACCAGCAAAGCCTTCTCTCTCTCAAAATGAGGTTGAGGTCCTCAAGCTGAAGCTTTGCCAGTAGCTCGCTTGACTTTACCCTGGCCACATCTTCTGGCTTGATACTGCAGATCTGTCTGATCATGGCCATATCATTGCGTTGCAAGCGCTGCAGGTTCGTCTTGGTAAGTGGCCAAGTTTCGCTGGCATGGAGCATGGCGCTCCGCACGCAAGAGCTGTACACATGGCCACGGGTCTTGTAAGAGAGGTGGCGGGATTTGAGAACTGGTAGTAGCTCCCTGAACTTCTTCCAGGCAGTTTTCACACGAGTAGTGACCGCCATTTCACAGCCTCCACCAGCAGAACGCATGTCACCTAGGTAGCAGAAGGAAGCTACCACCTCAAGCTTATCAGGTCTGAACTTGACTTCACTCTGTGGTCTGCCGTCAATAGGGCGAGCATTTCCCATGCACTGTGCACACCTATAATCAGGATTTGGTGTCAGTCGTTGGAGCCCACTGCATTTCTTATGCACCCAAAGTTTGCAGCCATTGCAGTAGATGCTGTTGTTGCCTTCTCCTGTATGACAGACAGCGCATGGGTATTCACCTGAACTCTGCAAGAGGTCCAGGCCTGTACCACAGATCATGACCTTTGTCTTTCCTGCATTTACCCTCAATCCCTTCTTCTCCATGGCTTCTTTTCATATCAAGAGCCTCCTGACACATTCCTCTAGGGAGTCAGCAATGATGACAAGATCATCTGCATATAGGTCCTCCCAGGGAACACCAGCCCGAAACTCACGTGACAAGGCCTCCAGCACAATGATGAAGAGCAAGGGACTGAGTACGGATCCCTGATGGACCCCGACCGCCATCTCAAACTCTTGGCTGAAACCCTCGCCAACACGAACCTGGCTTCGCGCGTTAGCATACATTCCCTGGACTAACCTCACAATCCATTCCTCAACCCCTAGCTTTCTCAGGGCCCACCAGATAACCTTCTGAGGGACACAGTCAAATGCTTTCTCTAGGTCCACGAAGGCCATATAAAGCCTCTTGTTCACTGCTAGGTATTAATCCTGCAGCTGTCTGACCACAAAGATTGCATCTGTAGTGCCTCTTCCTGGGACAAAGTCAAACTGGGAGTCGTCAATAGACACCACCTGTCTTATGAGACCATCGACAATCCTCTCTAGGATTGTTGACCATTTAAACTTGAAATTGTTAATACTTTGTAGGCACAATGCAAGTTTTATAAAGATTTGAGTTTTTAAGTCCGGGCTTTTTGGAATTTTAAACTTTTATCGGTGATAGGTTAAAAAATGTTCACAGATTTTACAGACATCAAGGGGCCAGAAGGTGTTGAACTATATCCTTTACATTTATTGAGTTTTGTACTTTTACCAGTGATAGAGTTTTGCCCTTTCTGAGGGTAATGTGGTTAAAATGCAGGCCTCCAGATAAGAGTGTGTAACTGAAAATTATTTTTCTTTTTTCTCAACCAAACATATGTTGTGGGTACTCAAAAGAACGGTCTCCATGAGACGGTTCTTTTGAGCACCCAAAACACATTTTTAAACTGATGAATAAGAAAATAATCACAATTTTACGCAAATTATTTTTGCTTAACTGGCCCCATGAAAATGTTGGAATATATTACAGACATCAAGAGATCAGAAGGTGTTGAACTGATATATTCTCAACTAGTAGATTAAAAAAATGAAGATGTTTCTAATTCAACAGATTTACATTCAACAAAGTGATCACTTTCCGCAAAACTTTTAACAAACTTCTGTCTATCCAAACAAAAGTCCTCGTTTATGATACCCTAGTAAATGTCTGATTTTAGGTATTGTTGCCATTGGAGGAGAAGCAGTCTCTATATCTAAGCAGTCTGGTTCAGGTTTACCATCTAACAGAAAGAGATTAGGAGCCAAACTCAGTGAACCCAACTGGGTTTCTGATGATGATGGTGATGATGATGAACAGCCTGTTAAAACTGTTCAAAAGAAGAAGAAAGGGATAGTTGTGACTGGAGGAGAGGCTGTTGATAAGGCTAAAGAATTGTGAGTAACCATCATCCAGTTGTAAAAAATACTTGTCTTTTTTTAAAATCTTTTTATGCTTAATAGAACCTTCCATCTTTATCATTTTGTCATGATAGAAATAATTCATTAATATTTGGAATTACTGGCCACTCTCCCCTTCTGTACTGTAAATTCAAAAATTTTCGCGAGGTTTTATTTTTGCGAAACTTCACGGATGCGGAGTTTTGGGATAATAAAACTTTCGCCAAATGGCGAAATCACTCTGTCGTTCCCTGATGTAAGTAAATCAGGTCCAAGTCGCAAATTTTAAACGTGGCAAATATGTCTTTTAACTCTATTCGTGAAAATAAAATTCTCGCAAAAATTTATGAATTTACAGTACCTTTATAAAGAACTTTAAACACCCTTCCTCCTAAAACAAATCTTCAGAATTGAAAACGTTTGGTAGAAATGGTTACAAATACAGTAAAACGGCCACTCTCAAAAAGACTGAAAATTGGTTTTCAAGACCAATTATTGCATAATGCAGGTCAAACTTATTGCAAAATGCTCCCCTTGGAGCATGTAATACTTTCTACCAGAGGGTGTGATTAGAAATACTTTTCTTATTTTTCAACCAAGACAGGTAATTACTCAAAAGAACTGTCTCAATGCATTTTTTGAAAAGCAATGAATAGTGATATACAGTCGAATAAAGTAAAAAAATACTGATTCTAAATTGAAATTCCCAATCCAGTGGGCCCCCGGCCCCATTCCTGAAAAGGCAGAAAAAATCCCTGCATTATGCCTACATGACCTTTTATAACTTTGGTTTAAATTGTTCAATGTATGACATAGTTCTAAAGAGTAAAGGCCAATTTGAAATATTTAATGAATCACTTGAGACATTGCTTTTGAAATCTATTTCTAGATATGTCGAAATTCATCTCACATTTTCTGCAAATTTTATGAAGTCATTTATTACATGTTAGTTTCCATAATTATTTGAGCCAGTGAATGAGATTTCCAACAATGTGGTATGTGCGACCAGCAAATGGAAATGCTCAGACCAGCCTGCGCATACCCGCAGTCTGATCAGATCCTTTGCTTGTCGCTTGACTATCCTATGAGTGTTAAGCTACTGACTGAACATCATTGGAGTTTCTAAGCTTAAAAGGAGGCTGCACAGGCTCATCTGAGTCTACACTTGTCAAAATGTGACTTTGTTGGAACTCTCATGCCGCTGCTCATTTGTAAATGGCAATGTCCGGTTAGAGCTTTTGACATATTTTTCATCGTCATTTCATTGCAGACCAACATCAAGAAAATTGTCTGACATTTCGTCAATTTTGGATCCAAAATCAGTATCAGAAGCTTTGAAGATGGACCACGAACCAGCTGATCTTGAAAACAAAGAAAATATTTCTGTTATCAATGGTAAGACATAGGTTGAGATAAACAAAAAATTTGGGCATAAAATTGTGAATCATTTCTTATCCAATTGTTCAAACATTTGTTTGGGTGCTCCAAAAGAACTGTCTCATTGAGACGGTTATTTTGAGTACCCACAACATATGTTTTGGTCGAGAAAATTTGATTACCATCTCTTATTGAAAACACAGGGGCCACTCAGATAATATACTGAAATAGAATATAAACTTATTACTTTGTGGCATACTGTAAACACTGGACTGGCCCCTGTGATTTAAAAGTCTGTATTAAAGATAACCAATCCTGTAAAATATGTTTTTTAAAAATGCTGAGAGTAGATTCCTGTAAGTGTATAATTCAGTAAACATTGTAAGCCCAGATGGGATGCCTAAAAATTTGGCTTCTCAACGTGGACTGCACTGATTACTCGGAGGAAAAGATAATCTCAATGGCCAGACAGGGAGTGCAGTGGCTCAGTGACAAGAGTGCTTGACTCCAGACTGAGGGGCAGCGGGTTCAGGCCTCAACAGCATCACTGCGTTGTGTCCTTGAGCAAGAACATTAATCCTAGCTTAGTACTGGTTCAACCCAAAAAAAACCCCGCCCCTTTATAACTGAAAGATTGTTGATTGGACGTAAAGAATCAAATCAAACAAACAAATCAATGGCCAGACATAATAATGTACACACAGATAAGAGGTTGCAAAATGTGGCATCCCATCATGGTCTGCACTGTTTGCTTGGATAAAATATGTAATATTTTACATTGTTGCAGAGTGTGTCATCTTATCAGGTTCAGCACTGTTTGATAAGTTTAGGGACAAATAAACAATGTTATAATTTTAAAATTCCTACCTGTGACCCTTAAATTTATGGGTAAGGAAATAATGCAATTTAAGGTATACAAACTATCCTTATCTGGACCTATGTTACGGGATTTGTTATCTTTAATACAGACTTTTAAAGAAGAGTGGGTATTCAAAACTAAATTTTCTTATACTTCAATCAAAACATATGTTGACATTATAATTTTAAAATTCCTACCTGTGACCCTATAAAATGAATAATGGACCATTCCAAACCGTAGTGTATCACATGAATGAAGAATCATCCTGGTGCAAAAGGTTGAAACGAAACATTCAATCACTGAATTTTCTCTAGTCTGAGTTTTCTCTGACGTTTTAGTGGCTTTTCTTTATTTTAATATTTGCCACTACCAGTTAGTGGCAAATATCAAAATATGGAAAAGCCACTTAAACATCAGAGAAGGCTCGGATTAAATTTTCTCTTGCAGGATTTGATGAAGATGACCTTGAGAAACCCAAGTTTAATTTCAAGCCAGAAGGGGCTAAAGTTCCCTTTATCCTGTCAGAAAAAGGTCAAGAGCCCATTGTCCAGGTAAGCTCATAGACATTATCATGGGTGAAAGTTTTCAGGATTATTCCTGAATTCAGGATTTTGAGGCTGACTTTCCATAGAAAGTCAGCCTCAAAACGCTGAATTCTGCAGGTTATAATAGCTTCTCTGATTTAGTTTCAGTTTATCTAAAGGTATTTGACCATTAAACCTGGATTTTTTTATCATTTAAAGGCGTACAGCAAATTTTAAATTCTGATTTTCTAAAGTTCAGGATTTTGGAAATTTTGAACTTTCACCCATGCATTATATTACAGATTTAGCAGAGTTCACACAGACTTGAAAATGTCTTGAAATTGAGGGCTTTCTTTAAATGTTCTTGAAAACACAATCTGTTATGAAAGGTACTTGCAAAACATTCTAATGTATTAAAAGATACTTAGATTTTACTATTTTCTGTAGTTTTTATCTCTATTAATGGACACCAAAATCAGTTAAAATATGTAGCCCTGATAATGGTAACCAAATGCAGAGTACAATTATTTTACCTTTATTTGGTGCAGATTATTTAAGCACAATTAAACTTGTCATTTTTCATTTATCTATACATCCTGCAATGTTTGCGTTTTGAATTTCAAACATTTAGGATATTGCAAAATTTTAAAAGCTCTCACTCTTGAAAATACATGTAGTAGATAGAGCCTTGTCTCTGTTTGGCAGGTTCCCGGCACCATTAACCAGTATCTACGAGACTATCAGAGAGATGGGATCAAGTTTCTTTATTCTCACTACACATATAACAGAGGGGCCATCTTAGGGGATGATATGGGACTTGGAAAGACGGTGCAGGTAAGATGAACTAGCAATAAAATACAGTGAAGTCCATTCTACAGGGGCCAGTCCAGCTTAATAATATGCCATCTCCTATAATATGCTGAAATAGACTATAAGCTGACTTAAACTTATTACTTTGTGGCATACTGTAAACACTGGACTGGCCCCTGTGGTCCATTCATAATGCTATGTTTGGGGTCCATAGGAATGGACCGTGTTATCAGTGATCCTTGCTATAAAGTGACAATTTTACAAAAGAAATTATAGGAAAATGACCATTTCATGGTCATTATCCAATAATTCCTTTGTAAAATTCCATGGTACAAAAATTTGGGAGCCACAACATGACAGTGTTATATCCAGCTCTGTGTTATAATAGGTGTGTTTTTAAGGGATTGCATTGTAGTCACATGCAGTTTTTTCACCAAATTTTTTGTTTGATTTGATCCTTTAGTCCCATCAACAATCTTTCAGTTATGTAGGGATGGGTCTTCCTGGGTTGAACCAGTACTAAGCTAGGATTTATGTGTCTTGCTCAAGGACACAACACAGTGACGCCAGGGAGGCTCAAAGCCACTGCCCCTCAGTCTCGAGTCAAGCACTCTACGGCTGTGCTCCCATTTTTCACCAAAATAAAGAGACAAAAAGAATGTAAATATTAACAATGATGTAAATTTATCTGACATTTATTGAAAAACAAACATTCTGCTCAAGGATTCAGTTTGGTGTTGGCCTTGGATATAGTTAGAAAATCTTTCCAAATGTCCGAGACCTAACTAACCAGGTAGGACAATTTGCTTGAAATAATTTTCCATTTATCATTTTTTAGAATGTGTTTACAAGGAACTTTGAAAACAGTATGGATCCTGATCAGCCGGCCTCTCACAGATACATACTGATCTGTTCCATCAGCATAAGGAGAAATCTTAGAGACCTAAACTCCCATTTTAGAGACCTAAAATGATAATAATGATCCAGCCTAGACTAGGAGCTGGCATGGTGTAGTGTATAAACTACTCACCTTGTACCCAGGGGTCCCAAGTTTGATCCCCAGTTCCTCCAGTCTATCGGACGAGACTCTTAAGCTGTGGCTCCATCTCCATATGACCTTAGATGTTGGTGGGACATTAAACACAAACACACACAACAGTCATAGATTGATATTTGTTATTGTTGGTTTAAAACAGACTCTCACTTCCATCGTTAATTGTAACTACAGTATTAAAGGAACAAAGTGACATATATATTTAGTAAGATGAGACCATGTGATGTTATTATTCAAGTCACATGATTAAAGTATACCATTTTTTACCATTTTAAGGGACTCAATTTTATGTTTATTTGTCTTGATGAAGGTCTAGTGTATGACTGAATGTGTCATCTTAAAGTACAGCCTCTCTAGTGCTTCATGACTTACACATACAAAGAACTGTAGAAGATGAAGATTGATACCAAATACTTGACATATTGCCATACAGTAAAACCTGTGTTAAACAGCCACTCAAAAATGGACAAAACAAAGATCTTTATGATAATGGTAGCTTAATGAAGGTCAAAAGTATTGCAGTATGCTTCCTTTGAAGCATTCTGCAATGTTTTAACCTGCATTAAGCAATAATTGATATTGAAAACCAATTTTTGGTCTTTTTGAGAGTGGCCGTTTTACACAGGGTTTACTGTACTGGACAGCTGAGCCTGTATGTTTGAAGAATGACTTAAAACATATACATAAGTACGATAAATCATAAATGCTCCAAAATCTAAACCCTAGCTGCCTGCCAAAATGGCCTAGACAAACAGTTCAGACCCAGATCAGACTGCTTCTGAAGAAGCAGTTAGATCATTGTCTACCCTGTTTGCTACTCTGACAAGCATTTTGTGAATTTTAGCCCTGAAAACCAATATTTTATTTGTGAGCAGATAGAGAAAAGTGTTCAAAATTTTAGAACATTTACCATACCATTTTTTGATAGGCTGGCCATAATACTATGTGGGATTTTATGCTTTCAGGTGATAGGATTCTTGGCTGCCTTGTTGGGGAAGCAGGGAAACAGAGTAGATGTTATGCGACAGAAACCACAGTTTATTAGAAAGGTATAATGTATGTTGGTTCCCTTCTTATGTCTAAAGGTGCTAGCACCAGATTAGACAGAAAAAAACATGTGCAAACAAACAAATAGTCTCAGATCACACTGCTGCTAGAGGTTGAAATGCCACATCCTGTTATTTGCTAAGATATAAATAATCTTCAGGGACAGAAATACATCATTTAATCAAAATTTTGACCAATGACCCCTTAAAATATGAAATGGGCAAACCCATCGTCATTGCATCAATCTGTATGAGAAAAATCATCTGTGCAAAAAGAAAGGAGAGTCAAATAAAATGTTAGTTGCCAGGGCTGAAATTCACAAAACAGTTGTCAGAATAGCAAACATGGAAGATCCTAATCAGACTGCTTCAGAAGCAGTCTGATCTTGGTCTGCACTGTTAGTCTAGGCATTTTTGGCAGGCAACTAGTGTTTGATACTTTAGAGCATTTACCATACTTTTTATGTGTGTTTCATACCTAAAGTGGTAACTTACAATACTGAACAATTTTTGTATGTGACAATGAAATCTTTTCAAGTGTTGTTTTTTTAATTCAAAGTTATCTGATTTGACAGCTGTGAGGGAGAAATCTGGAGTTAAGTCCCATTTCTTGATCATCGGACCAGGAGATATAATGAACAACATACCAAGTTTTTTTTATAATTTTGTTTTTATTCACAGTTATCTGATTCCACAGCTGTGAGGGAGGAATCCGGAGTAAAGTCCCCTTTCTTGATCATAGGACCAGGCTGCGTCTTATACAACTGGCTGGAGGAACTTGAAACATGGGGATATTTCACCATCAGGTACATATGAGTAACATACCAAGGTTGTTTTTTTTTATAATTTTGTTACTTATTCAAAGTTGTCTGATTCCACAGCTGTGAGGGAGGAGTCTGGAGTAAAGTCCCCTTTCTTGATCATAGGACCAGGCTGTGTCTTATACAACTGGCTGGAAGAACTTGAAACTTGGGGATATTTCACCATCAGGTACATATGAGCCACATAACAAGAAAGCCTTTTTTGTTTACAGGGTTCGCACAGGCTTGAAAAGTACTTGAATATGAAGCTCTTTCGCGAAAAGTCCTTGAAAATGAAATATGCCTTGTAAAGTACTGGAGAATCTCTATAAGGCCTTGAAAAGTACTTGATTTCCACTATTTTCTGTAAGACTTAATCCTGTTAATGTAGATTAAAATTAGTATAAAATTGTTGTCCCTTTATTTGGTGCAGCATAATGCTGCACCAAATAAAGGGACAACAATTTTATGCTAATTTTCTGATACTTATTTTTCTGTTCAATCAGGCCATCATTTACGAAGTTAGATTTTAATGTCCGATTCAGTATGTTTCCTAAACTTGTAGTCCTTGAAAACTGTAGTATAGGTTTTTAGAAGTCCTTGAAAATTCCTTGACTTTTACATAGCCTTGCCTGTATGAACCATGGTTTAATGTGAACAACAAAAGTGCTGATCAGACTGGGTTTGAAGTTTTATGTTCAGTTTGTGATTATTTACACTAGATCTATATTAACACTGTGAAATCAAGCGAGATCTCAAATATTCTTACGCATGGGTTTTTATTGAAGTATAAAAACGAATTGGGTTTGCCATGGACCTATCAAAATCACGAAAAAAAAATGATAAAAACATTGAGTTGGAATTATAGGAATATATGCTACATCTAAAAATTTAAAGATTTTTGGCATTCTCCCTAGCTGAGCAGGAATCTTTAAGCGTTACTTCATCACAGGATCTGGAGACAGGTTATCCGGCATCAAGCAGGCCCATATGATAGTTAATGATAAGGGAACGTCATTTTTGTCAAGGTAAAATAATGTCAAGGAAGATAACTGAACTGTCAAAAGGTCAAAATGTACCAGTTATTGATCCCAAGTACCAAAATTGACCATATTGATAAACAAAAGGCAAAACACAAAATGAAGCTGTACTTTCATTTACATGTAGATAGGAAAACGCATATATCATATTCAGCCTAATAAGTCAAATAAGTCGTAAGTTCATAAATTTATGCACAGATTTTTTTCAAGTTTCTATACCTTCATATGAAAACAGTGTGGATGCAGATCAGCTGGCTTCTGATGAAGCCAGCTGATCAGCATCCACACTGTTCAGTCAGGCATGAGAAAGTTCAGGATTAATCAGGATTTCCTGATTGAGCGCTGGCATATGATTTAAATAATGCCAGTTTTTTTTGCTGAAATTTATTTTTGAATGAAGTTGAACTCAATTTTAGATATAAATAAAGCATAAACTGACTGGTTTCTATTGATATTTTGTGATTTTAAACCTTTAATAAGTTATTTAAAATTGCTTTTCTCCATTTTGGAGTCAACCGACATATTTTCCTGATTGAAAATAGCTGACTGTTCTCATCCCAGTTCTACATCCACATTTGTAATGAAATAACACCTGGGTTGACTTTAAATATAAGAATATGTACTGTTTAACACTTGGCGGAAGCAAAGGGGCTCTTTCATGGTATGGGAAATTAACATGGGAGTCTGCCCACGCTTGGAATTTGATAATATTATGTTTAATAATTGTCTGGGGTATGACTTTTATATTTATGGTGCATTTGAGTTTTTATGCAATTCCATTGCTAATTTATGACGTCATGTATGATATCACTACAATACCTTAGGGTATCCAGTTATAATCATTTCTAAAGAAATTGACATATCATGTAATGGGCGCAGAAATGCTTTATTTAATAACCATATCATTGTTAAGTTCGTTGATACTATAAATGGCTTTGTATGTATTAGGATAGCGTTTGGGCAATCATTTTTATGAGATGGTACCCCAATTTTCAACTGTATATTTTGTATTCAGTCGAATTTGGAATTAAAATTTTTACACATTGCGGTCTTTGTCAAGATACCATTTCAACATATAAACTTTCCATATATGTTAAGAATATGTAGACAAAATTTCATGAAATTCAAGGACCGGTAACATATTTTTCAACTTGATGTAAACACATGGCCCTAATTCATCAAAATGTAAAAAATACAATAATTATGTTTCGATGTAAAACATACTTGAATACTTGCTTAGTTTGAATCACCATGCTAGTATGTTTATTGGTAGAAGTTGATATGTTCAGTGTTTTTCCCTATTGCTGAATGGAAAAAGGAAAAAAAAAACAATATTCTTTGATATTAAGTGCCATAATTCTTAACTAATGAAGTGCTTACACAATAATATTACCCAAAACGATACAATATGGTGACACTGGACTTACCACATCTAGTTTCTAACGTTAAAACTACATCTAACCAATGTTACACTTAATATGTTACATTATTAAGAATTGTAGTTCATACAGAAGAGAAACCTTATGACAAGTCAGTTCATACAGGAGAGGAACCTTATATCTATGGTTTTATAATTGTAAGCCTCATTAATAAACCTGGTTCACAAGAATAAGCACCTGTCAAACCTATTGGTTAAAATTTACCATTTTGGTCACAGAGAACTCTTGGCTTCAAAGGAATTGCTAAATTAATGCTTAAATCTTCTCTGTTTATTCTATTTTGCAAAACTGATGCTTATTTCCATCAAATGGCAACATTTATTCTTTGGCTGGCTGTATATTCCAGGCATACAGTTTCGTTTTCTGGACCTCACCTATTCATGTAGAACACTGTTCTATGATACCTTTGATATGACTCTGTTACACTTAATCCTGGTCACGGCACCAAAATGTGGTTACTCTAGTTCAGTTAGGATGTATAGAAATATTTGGTCTTCTTGTTTTCACATGTTTATTGATAGGATATTATGTTTCTTAAACAATATCATGCAGGACTTGAGGAAGTGATATACATTGTCTTGGCCCCATAGTGCCATGATATGGGGCCATGACCTTTGGCATTTCCGGCCATTGAATCATTTGAAATTGTCTAAACATGTCTTTTCTTAAGAAAAGTGGAAGTAGATTTAAAAACAACCTCCTTCTGTCGAGTTATTGATTCATTTCAACTAAATAATTAATTTTGCTAAAACTGACCTATACCCTTAAGAGGTAGGAAATGACAAAGTTACCGGTTTTGGATTTTCATGAAATTTGGCTCAGATCAGTAGGATATATATGGCATGTTTTTGTGATAATATGATATCTTGACAAAGACTAGAACATATCTATCTTTGGAATTTAATGTTGAATGTTTTGTAAATTTTTGAAAAAAAATATTGAAATGTTATAATCACTTCTTCAGAAAACGTAAACCATAATATATCCAAATGGTTTCCTGGTATTAATATAATGCCTATGGTATTTTGGATTTAATCTAGATGATAAATCATAGAAATAAACAAAACTATAGATTGAGGACATAGAACTTTAGAGACAGGTGTCACCTCAAAAGTGGAGTGCGTCAGGGTTGCTTCCTAAGCCTTATTCTTAACTATCTAATTCAATACATACATTTTCGTAGTTTGTATATAACGAGTCATTATTATGCAAAGTTTAAAGAAAATCCATGCGTGGGCACAGATGCAAGACCCCCTTTTAATGGATTTTATCTAAGAACCTCTTGGCAGGTTTATATTTCAACAAAAGGCATCTGATCAAGCCAGCATAAATATAGTGACTGATGTTGGCCTTTCATGTGTGTGTAGGGAGTGCAGTGGCTCAGTGGTAGGGTGCTTGATGCGAGACTGAGAGGCCGCGGTTCGAACCTCACTGGTGTCACTGAGTTGTGGTCCTTGAGCAAGACACATTCATCCTAGCTTAGTACTGGTTCAACCCAGGAAGACCTGTCCCTGTTTAACTGAAAGATTGTTGATGGGACGTAAAGAATCAAATCAAACAAACAAACAAAATCAACAAAAGGTATTTGATCTAGCCAGCATAAATATAGTGACTGATGTTGGCCTATCATGTGTGTATATGGCTTTTGCCATGTTTTTCCCTGTACATTTTTATTTTGTGTTTGACAGGAAATTCCATGGTTCCAGTAAGAATGACTGTCTCAGTGACATAAAGAAAGGAAAAGTAGAAATTGTTGTGACAACATTCGAAACCTTCAGAGAACATCAGGTAAAATGTGGAGGGTTTTGCAGGAATGCTCATGTATAATTGAATTTATTAATTGGATTGAAGAAAAGATATAAAATGCAAGGCTTGCTGAGTATTTTATAAAATATTCACAAGTTAAATAAATTTGTTAACTCAGGTATGTGTTTGTTAGATTCTATTTATCATATGACATTAAAAGTACTTTAGAATCACATTTTTGCTATGGAGTGCAGTGGCTCAACTGGTAGAGCATTAATCTGCGGATCGAAGGGTTGCTAGATCGAGACTGAACAGAGTCACTGTGTTATGTCTTTCAGCAAGACACTTTATCCACTGCTTAGTACTAGCTTGACACAGGAAGACAGGAAATCGGTTTGTTTATTCAGTTTTTCGAAAAGTTGATTGTGAAAAAATCAGCAGAATGACAAATAAGCATGAAAAATTTCCAAGTAGACAAAGAGTTGATTATCAGTTACCTCTCATATAAACTTCATTGTTGCATGTTGACCTGATAAACGTTGTCCCTCTCACTGCATGTATCTTTGTCAGGTCCATATGACATTGCACTTTTTGAATGACATCGTCAATGCCATTGAATCAACACGAAAATCGATAATTGCTTCATAATCACTAGTTTGAAGAGTGAATCAACTTGTAAATTGATAAATAGAATACCAGGCTCCGAGGTTATAAAACTCTTATCACGCTCAACTCAACTGAGCACGAAATTTCAACTGCTCTTAAAAACTAAAATACCGAAAGCTGAATAAGTTCTTACTTCAAGTCTCTAAGATGTTGTATTTATCATGCTAATAAATGTTAAAATGCCAACAATTGTTGGCATTTTAGCATTTATGAGCAGGATAAATTCCGTGCTCAGATGAGTTGAGCATAGAAAACGTTTTATAACCTCGGGGCCAGGTTTGTGTCTTTTGATATCAAGCTTACCAGGCTCGGCTTCGAGAACGCATGTTAAATCGCTCAGCAGCGCCTTGGGATTTAACAAACATTTTCAAAGCCTTGCCGGCATTGGTGAAAGTTTTCAGGATTATTCCTGAATTCAGGATTTTGAGGCTGACTTTCTATAGAAAGTCAGCCTCAAAATGCTGAATTTGGGAGATTATAATAGATTTTCCTGTTTATATACAGTCTGACTAAAGGCAACTGATCATTTAAACTTGAAATTGTGAATATTTAGTGGGCATACTGCAAGTTTTAAGATTAGAGTTTCAAAAGTTCAGGATTTTGGAAATTTTGAACTTTCACCCATGTGCCTGGTAAACTTGATATCAAAAGACACTCACCTAGTATTCTCTATACCTTTAGCAAACCAAGATCTGATTGTTTCCAACCTATCACATTAATTTCAGGGTATCTTGAACAAAGTAGATTGGACAGCTGTAATAGCAGATGAAGTTCACAAGATCAAGGTATGAGGTCAGAGGTCAAGATAATATGTTGATAAATGATTGGGGTTGAAATGAAACCATTGGTAATTAGATACCCCACCATAGCTCCAGATAAGGATTGGAAGCAATTGGGTATTTACCCACCTCTTTTTGGCTTATTTGGGTATTTCAAATTTTAAATTGGGTATTTCATGTTTTTGTATTATATTGTTTTGCTCATTTTTGAATTGGGAAGGGGCCGATATTCGGCCCCAAATCAAGCCTAGGAAAATCCCTGCTATAGCATTGAAACTTGATAAGCTGAAAAGAAATATTAATGGATTACCTGGTTTAATTTTCTAAGGGATTCAGAAATATTTTATCGGAGGTAGGAGGGTCTCAATGGTGTACCTCAGAAATCAGTATTCAGTAAGATTTTGGCTGAAAAATCAGTAATCAGTAAAATTTAAGGGCAAAAGTTAGTTTAATATCAGTAAAAAAAAATGCAATGTTAAATGTCTAACTGGTGAAATTGGCCTTTAAATTTCACTAATTGGTGTAAAATTAGGGCTCTATTGACACCCTCAGTTATAGCACTTGTTTCATAAAGAGTATCACCCTAATCGACAAGTATTTTGTTGGAGGTGCATTGTTTCACAATAATATCTTTTTAAAATGTCAGGCCTTTAGTTAAGAACGCGTACCAGAAAAACAATTTTCCTATTTCTCAACCAAAACACGTTGTGGGTACTCAAAAGAACCGTCTCATTGAGACGGTTCTTTTGAGAACCCAAAAAATATGCGTAAAACTATGGGTAAGAAAATATTTACAAATTAACCTGAAATTTTTGTTTATCTAAACCTATGAAATGCGTATGGTTTCAGGGTCTGAAAGCTCAGACAACTAAAGCTCTGAGAAGTATCAGTACAAGAAGACGGTATGGTCTCACAGGCACAGCTTTACAGAATAACCTTCTTGAGCTTTGGAGTATCCTAGATTGGTAAAGTATTATCGATTTTAAATTTTCGGCTGAACATCAAGACTAAATATCACCTACAGTATATTCTGTTAGTCCATTTAAAATTGCTCTGTAGCAAACATTGTGGACCTAGATCAGACTGCTCCTAGAGGAGCAGTCTGATTTGGGTCCACACTACTTGTCTGTTTGCTGAAATTATTCCTTGACGTAAGCATTTACATGCAGCAGACGACTTCAGCAGAGGACATTTTCACATGTATTTTATATCGCAGACGAAGGCTTAGAGTTATCAATAAGATAAGAAATAAAAAAATGAAAACCAGAAGCTAATAGCCTATCAGACTGGAGTGGGAGCACAGTGGCTTAATTATAGAATGCTTAAAATGAGAGAGTACCATGGTTTGAGCTTCGTCAGAGGCATTGTGTTTTTGTCCTTGAGCAGGGCTCTTTATCATCATTGACTAATACTGGCTGGTCACCACACAGCAAACAGTCCTACAGTGACCATAACTGATTGACTGGGATGTAAAACAAAAATTCAAAACAAAACTCTGATTGAAGGCTCTTTCTTCATACTGTCAGTTACTGTAAATGGTCTTGAATTATTGACACTATGGTGAATGTTCAAAAATTTTAAACACTTTTTGCCTGCCGAAAATGCCTGGACAAACAGTGCAGATCCAGATCAGACTGCTCTGAAGAAGCAGTCTGATCAGGGTCTTCCCTATTTATTATTATTCTGACAAGCATTTTGTGAATTTCAGCCCTGAAAACTAACATTTTATTTGAGAACAGAAAGAGATATGTTTTCAAAATTTTAGAACATTTACTGTAATAACCTGACAAAAGGACTAAAGCAAGCTTTATTAGTTTCCTAAAGAAGCAAATTATTTTGAAAATATTGCTCCAATTATTAGATGGCACTTTTAATGTTAAAATTAAGTCTGTTTAATCGTGTTTGATTTTTAAAATGCTAAAAAAAGCAAATGGGTCTGAATATCCCTCTCAACATTAAGCTTAGAAAAATACAATTTTTGTTTTGTTTTTGATGTGATTTTTTTCCAGCTTTGAACAAACAATTTTTTAGCCTATTAGCTCATGTGCTCCCCGTGCAAAAAATGTCAGCAACTGACTGCAAGTTCAACAATTTACTGATTGACTTATTTTACTGATTTTTTCATCACAACAGGGCCCAGCCTGGATGTTTAGGCCGACAGCTAGATTTTGAACAAGAGTATGTCCGTGCCATAGAAGTAGGACAGAGACATGATGCCAACAAGCGAGAGCTAGCAGAGGCTAGAAAAAGTATGTTGTAAAAATCTAAAAATGAATTGATCTTTTCTCACAGTATAGCAAATACATTTGTTATTATGAAGATAGTGGACTGATTAACCCTTTATCTCATAGAGACACCTTTGATCAGGCAGCACCTGCCTGATCAGGGTGTACTCTGTTAAAAGAGCTGCCTGATCTGGGTCTGCTCTGTTTGCTTATTGAAATATGATATACAGTAAAACCTGTTTTAAGCAGCCACTTACAAAGAAGACCAAAAATTGGATTTGAAGACTGCATGTCAAAAGTATTGCAGAATGCTCCAAGAGAGCATCTTGCAATACTTTCAACCTTCAGTAAGCTACCATTTGTCTGTAAGACCTTTGTTTTGTCTATTTTTGAGTGGCTTTACTGTATCTGATCCTACAGCTAGTGGACCTGACAAGTAATTTCTATGGACAAGCATGAAGTTTATTTATATAATTATTCATAGTGGGTGGAGCTTAGCATGAATATTCATGAAAGAAAGGATTAAAGATATACAGTGTGAATATATCCATTCTTTATAACTAAAAATAAATTTGAAAAGATTGTTCAAATTCTTGAATATATCAAAATATATGACCTTGACCATTGACTTACTTTTGAAAATAAGCCAAATTTCAATAATAGCTTTTCTGTAAATTGCATATGTCCCAGGGGCATTTGTATTTACAAATCTTGTTTTCATGGATTCACATTCCAATAAAATGCAGAAAACACCTGGAAGCGCAGTTGCTCAGTGGTAGAGTGCTTAATTAGAGACTGAAGGGCCACGGGTTCGAGCCTCACCGGCGTCACTGCATTGTGTCATCAAGCAAGACACATTTATCCTTGCTTAGTACTGGTTCAACCCAGGAAGACCCGTCCCAACATAACTGAAAGATTGTTGACTGGGACATAAAGAATCAAATCAAACACCCTGATCAGCTGGCTTCTTGAAGCCGGATGATCTGGATCTTCTCTGTTTCAAAAGCTGGTACATCCAGGACCTGGTTTTAAAGTACACTAATTGTAGTCTAGGTATTATTACTGTGAGAGTAAACTGTATTGTCATAGAAATATCAATTCTACATTTGCAATATTTTAAATGATTTTTTTTTTCATTTTCCCAGAAAAAGTGAGATTTGCAGAAATAAGAAAAGGAATGATGATTAGAAGACTGAAAACCTTGATAGCTGACCAACTGCCTAAGAAAGGTAATTTATACATAGGGCCAGTTAAGCAAAAAATGTCAGTGTTAAATTGCCATTATTTTCTTATCCATCCGTTCAAACATGTGTTTTCTGTGCTCAAAGGTACTGTCTCATCGAGACGATTCTTTTGAGTACCCACAACATGTGTTTTGGTTGAGAAATAATAAAAATAATTTTCAGTCACACACTCTTATCTGGGGGCCTGTTTATATACAGTGCAGTCCCTTAATAACACACTTCATTATAACAAGGATTTGGATATATTACAGTCAGTCATGTTGTGGCTGCCAAATTTTTTTCCACATATTAACAAAGGAATTATAGGAAAATGACCATAGAATGGTCATTTTCCTATAATTCCTTTGTAAAATTCAAAATTGTCCCTTTATAACATTATTCACCTCTAACACGATCCATTCCTATGGACTCCAAACATAGCAATATAATGAGCCTGCACTGTACCATCACCATAATGCAAATTTATTATCTAATGCTTCCCCACTAGTGGAGACTTTTGTTATCTGCTGGAAACCTTTGCAAACAGTTTGGACCCAGATCAGGCCCGACATAATGTCAGTCCTGATTGACACTCACAGTATTCCTGAGGAAAACATAAAAGCATGCAGAATTATGCAGCATGTAGAGTTAATACAATCTGATTGGCTGAGCAGGACTCTTGGAATGAATTTCATCCTTGATCTCCTCAAAGATACAGTAATGTGGTTAAAATAATGACAGCTTGATGATTGTTAAAGACAGTACTGCTTGCAAGCAACAAAGGCTTAGACCAGCCTGCACATCCCCACAGTCTGATCAGCATCTTTGTTATTCACTATCCGAAAAGAATGGTATCCATCAGGCCTCCAGATAAGAGTGTGTAATTGAAAATTATTTTTCTCAGTTCTGAATCAAAACATATGTTGTGGGTACTCCAAAGATTCGTCTCAATGAGACGTTTTTTTTGAGCACCCAAAACACATGTTAAGACTGATGGGTAAGAAAATAATTACAATTTTACGCTAAAAAAGTTTCATTATCTGGACCCATGATCCATTCTTTCTGCATGCTAAATTTCAGAATTCTTGCAGACTGGTTTGAGTTCTACCCCGGTCTGAGTCCTACCCTGAAGACAGGTTTTCTTGCATCGCGGCCAATATAAGAATTATATATTACCCAAACTTGGGAGTATCTTTTGCTGCTGGTATACAGAGCGTTTGGAAGTTGATGCAGGTAGAAAAAGTAATTTGCTAGCCCCTCTTCGTAACTAGACATGTGTGTTTGGAGAGTGAATTACAAATGACTGTGTTGTTGCCTGGCCAAATAATGTTTCTTTGGATTTTATTCATGAAAACTTGAGAAAATGGTACAATGTAGTTCCTTTATGACACACCTCATTATAACACGGATTTTGTCATATTGTGTCTCCTTAATTTTTTACCATGAAATTTTACAAAGGAATTATATTTTTCTAGAATTCCTTTGTAAAATTGTCCCTATATTATATGTTAGTTTACAATGGACATGGTCATGTTGTGGCTCCCAAAATATTTTTAACATGATATTTTACAAAGGAATTATAGGAAAATGACCATATAATGATGGTCATTTTCCTATAATTTCTTTGTAAAATTGTCGCTATATAACACAATTCACTTATAGCAAAGTCCTTTCCAATGGACCCGAAATATAGCATATAACGGGACTGCACTTTTTTTTCTCTTTTCTCTTCTTTATAACACACCTCGCATGCCCCCGAGTGGAACCTTTCAAACCTTGAGAAACCTTTATTTAGGTTGGAATCCTTTAAAGCCTTTTATTTGGCTGAAAAACCTTTAATAACCTTCATTTTGATTTATAAACCTTTAATTTTTTCAAGATCAGGTTGAACATAAGAAATAGACCATAAGACTATGTTGACAAGTAATGTCTGTGACAGCTTTAGTTTTTCAGAAAGCTGTATTCATCCTCAGACCATTGTGTCTACCTAACTCATGCACCAGGGTGTCTCTATAGTGGTCTGATAGTCAGTTTTCCCGAGGCTTCAGATAAGGCAGCAATAAAAAAAAAAGAGTGAGGTAGGGTAAATATAAATGCTTTTGGGGTTTTCTTGCTTTATATCTATGCTAAACAGCAGTGGTCATGTCAGAATGACTAGTTTTTCCTAATCACTCTTGTCCTAGCCTGGCTCAACACAATTATTTCACATGTACTCAATGCTCATGTTTCACCGGTAACTGACAACTAGTGAAAGAATGTGTCAGACCAGGGAATAGAACCTGCAAAACTCCTGAACATTAGGCTGGACGCACTACCAACTGCAATGGTAGTCTGTAAAAGCTGGGCTGGGCTCTTCCTTTGAACTCTGGGCTCAATTTATTTTGGGATCGGGTGAACAGGGTTCACTCCGGTGAAGTGTGCTGATTTCCAAATGTTAAAGTCTTAGGTTGTCAAATCCGAACAGTGTTATCTACACACGAATGAGGCTAATGCAGATATATGCATATCTTTCTAAATCTTTATTTAAAAAGGGCATACAATATATATGGGAGCAACATCTTCTGAAATTCTTCACTTACTGGAGGTAAAATTGCCCCTACAAAATGACCAGAGATGGCTTCTCCTGCTTTCTTGGTTTTCAAAATTTTCCGGGGGGAGGACCCGGAACCCCCCTTCCAGACTAGGAAATGTGATTTATTTTTCAATCCAACACTGCTCAGTAAGGTTTTCATTTCTGGATTGAACATCAAGAGTGATTTTCTATTGATTTGTGTTTAGATTGCTATATATTTGTTGCCTAAGGATTTTCTGTACCCGTACCATGCCATCGTCTTTATAGCAGGGATTTAAAGATAGGGATCCGATAAAATTACACAAAAATTTGACATTGATTTGCTCTTTATTTTTGTCAGAATTTCAATGAATTAACCTTTATTTTGCCTAAAATAACCTTTATAAAAACCTTTAATTTCATGAGAGTCTGCTAGGGGGCCTCGTTATAACACAGATTTTGATATAACAGCCATTGCGGCTTCCAAATTATTTTTTACATGAAATTTTACAAAGGAATATATTTTTCTATAATTCCTTTGGAAAATTGTCCCTATATAACCCTGTTGGCGTATAACAAGGTCCATAACAAAGGAACCCAAATATAGCATTTTAAAGGGACTGTACTCTGTTTTCTCCTACTTTCAGATGACAATGTGGTGTTTTGTAGGCTTAGCCAGCTACAGACAAGTATCTATAAGACAATAATGGACCACCCTAGTATGGATCTTATTCTACATATGGATGACCCCTGTTGTTGTGATAGTGGGGTACCGCAGGGGAAATGTTGTAAGAAGGTATATACAGTCAGGCCTTTAGTAAAGAGTGCGAACCAAAAAATAATTTTCTTATTTCTCAGCCAAAACATATGTTGTGGTTACTCAAAAGAACCGTCTCAATGAGATGGTTCTTTTAAACACCCAAAACATATGTTCAAACTGATGGATTAGAAAATATTAAAAATTTTATGCTCAAAAATTTTGTTTATCTAAACCTATGTACAGTAAAAACATTTTAACTCAGTGTACATACATTAAGCTCTGCTTAATTCAAAGTCTTCAGATCTATAGCCCTTGCTCAATGTAGAGTCGTAAGTATAGGACACAGGCTCAGGCCTCCAGATAAGAGTGCATATTAGAAAACTATTTTCTTTATTTGTTATCCGATACATACGTTGTGGGTACTCAAACCAACTGTCTCAATGAGACGGTTCTTTTGAGCACCCAAAACACATGTTTCAACTGATGGGTAAGAAAATAATTACAATTTTTAACTGGTAAAATTTCCTTCTCTGGATCTATGCAGGTTTCCAGATAAAGAGTTCAAAATTGAAAATTGTTTTTCTTATTTATGAGAGGAACCCCAAAACACATGTTTTAACTGATTAATTAATATTAGTGCCACCATGGTGTAGTGGGTAAACCACTTTCCTTGTACCCAGGGGTCACAAGTTTGATCCCTGGCTCCTCCAGTCTGTCCGATGAGACTTCTGCTGTGACCCTGTCTCCATATGACCCTAGTTGTTGGTGGAACATTAAACACAAACTCACTCACTACACTTAGCTGATTCAATGGCGTAGCCAGAACGCTGAAAAAGTTACGCACATCAAAGGGAGACTACTGGAACAAGCAATGATTCTCAGTTGCATCCCTTTTCATAAGGGAACTTCTTTTAAAGGAAAAAATTTGCATCCAGAGGGAGCAAATTCTTTCCTTTAAGAGCAGTTCCTTATGGTATGGAAAATCACTTTTACCACATTAGTTGACCTCCCTTGAATGCTACTATTTTTATTATGTACGTGGGTAACTGCGAAATGGGAGCTACGCCAATGTGTATATTAAGAAAATAATTACAATTGTATGCTCAAAGATATCTGGACCCATGTGATATATAACCAAACTGTTTATTAATATCCCCCGACGACGTCAGAGGGATATAGTTTTGGCGTGTCCGTGCATCCGTCCGTCCACACTTTTTGTCAGTCCGGAACCATATCTCAGTACCTATTGGTCAGATTTGATTCATTCTTGGTACAAATGACAAGTACCATGAACTCTCAATATCCTATAAGTTTGGTCAAAAATTGACCCCTTAACACTTGAGTTATTGCCCTTGTTTTAGTATACTAGGCAATTATAAGGCAAAACGTATATTAGCTCTTTTGTGTGATGATCTTCACATTTCATCAAAGCTATTATATTTAACAACTTCTCACTATGATGATTGCCAAGTGCCTGTAGATAAGCATGGCAGTGTCAAAGTTTTACCCCATCCCCTTTGACCCCACCTAAGGTGTCAAGAGTCAAATATTTAAATTTCACAATAACTAAGGCAATTGTTAATATTTTTTGCTGAAATTTCGCATGCAGGCAGAAAAGCAATAGATATGATACATATCAAACAGGATTTCAGTTTGAAGGCCTGGGTGGGGCCGAGGCCAAAATTAAACTATTTCAGAATATGGTCACGTTGCATATCAAATTAAAGCTGACGACGCTGGCAGCAACATGGTAGCAAATATTTTACCCACAGACACACCCTCAATCCAGGGGGTGGGGTCAAAAGGTCAAACTATATCTTTTTCTGAAAGTTGTCTTGTTGCATATCAAAATAAAGGGAATTGAGCACAGAGCACCATGACAGCAGTTATGCTGTCATTGCACACACCAATGACCCCGGGGATGAGGTCAAAAGGTCAGTTTTGTTGTGGTGATGTTGCATATCAAATTAAAGTGGAAGAAGTGTAGACCTACATGCAAGGTAACACTTTGAATTTACACACACTCTTGACCTCTTGTGTTGGGTTTAAAGGTCTGATATTGAAATTGTGTAGATGTAAGTATATTTTTTATGCCCCCAAAGGAACTTTAGGAGGCATATAGTAATCGCACTGTCCGTCTGTCCGTCCCGCTTTGTGTCCGGTGCATATCTCATATATTCTTTGAGGTAGGATTTCAAACTTTGGTTTTTGGATACATCTTGGGATTGCGGAGTGTCGCGTACCATTTTCAGGTCACCTTGACCTAGTTTTTAGAATAATTGTGTCCTGAGCATATCTCTTATAATAATTGAGGTAGGAATCTCAAATTTGGTGTGTGGATGCTTCTTGTGATGATGAAGTGTCACATACCATAATCGGGTCACTGTGACCTTGAACTTGACCTGACCTAGTTTCTAGAAACTGCATTGAATCTGGTGCATATCTCCTTTATTCTTTGAGATAGAAATTCCAAATTTGGTGTGTAAATGCATCTTGGGATGACGGAGTGTCACATACCAATTTGGGGTCACTGTGACCTTGACCTCTGACCTAGTTTTAAGAATTATTGTGTCCGGTTATTTGAGAGAAACATGTATATCACAATACATAAATCCCATTTATCTAACCCTTAGTTCACCTTCAGTATCATTCAGATCATAACAAACGCCTGTCAAGTATGTTTTAGTGCTTTGTTTAATAAAAAACAAGAAATCCATTATATATCTGAAGGGTCACATATCAGAATTTCCAAAGTAATCTGTATTTCTGTACCCGAAGAATGTTTTTTTCTTAGCAAACAGTGCAAACCCAGATGAATTGCCATATTTTGTAGCCTTTCATCCGGGTCTTCACTGTTTGCCTATCAAAGTTCAAACTGTTTGTGTGTTTTCAGACAAAAAGAAGTTAAGGCAGAAATGATTTGAGGAGGCAACAGACAACAGTAGCCTAAACATGGATAATATTTGAAAACATAGGAATATATTTACATTTTTGAAGCTATCCTTTAATAAAATTTTCGATTTTTGCAACCATTCATAGCCCCATGAATTACACAAATTTGATTGACAGCTGCCAATCTCGCTTACTCGCGCAATACACTTTGAACATCAAACTCATTTGCCAGAAGTGACACTGGTGTTGTGATTGACAGCGAGCCACACCCGAATCACAGGTGCAAAACAAGCCTCATATTTGCTCCATTGGCTGTCCGTGTTCAAGCTGGCTGTTCTGCTTTTCCATTTTACACTCTGACAAAACTGTTAATACGATTAAATTTTAAACACAAAACTGTTTTAATTCCTAAATTAAAAATAATTTATATACTTTAGATATTTATAATAAAAAGTAAATATAAGCAATTAATTCAATTTTTGATCTGTTCATGGAATCATGAATACTTTGGGTCTCCTGCAAAGTTAACGTGAAGCCTGAAGGGAATCATGAATACTTTGGGTCACTTGCAAAGTTAACTGAAGCCTGAAGGGATCATGAATACTTCAAGTCTCTTGCAAAGTAAACGTGAAACCTTCTTCGGGCTTCACATTAACTTTGCAAGAGGCCCAAAGTATTCATGATTCCATGAACATTCCAAAAATTTAATATAGTTCTTAAATATTTTCAGAAAACACCAGATGGACACTCTGTTAGGTCCCTGATGTTCACCTTCATGCACCTGTTACTGAAAGTGGCGAACCACGTGGCGATGCTCATACCCAACAACAACACATCGGAACAACAAACGAAGATGGCGAGGAAAATATGTAAAGTTGCTCTGGAGCAGCATCCTGGCTTTGTGAGTCAGACCAGAGAGGCGTCGTTTCAGACTCTTTCTAATCCTAAATACTGTGGTAAGATGAAGGTAAGATATTAAGACACATACTTGCGGCTTTTTTTTCACTACAATGGGAATAAGCGTATTCAAAGATAATCATTTGGGCTGGTATACCCATGTAATATAAGAATCCATCATGAGCGTGAGAGTGGGATAGAAAATCCGTCCGAGGATCACAGAATTGCATCATGAGGCTTGCCGAGTGATGACAAAGGATGGATTTTTCTATCCTGTCTTCACACGAATAATGGATTCTTTTTCTTGCTCACCACTAAATACCTCATTTTGTATTGGAAAAACGTGAAAAAAGACTTCCAGAAAATCCTGAATACACTGAGATGCGACATGTAGATGTAATCTTATCATAACAATGACGTCAAAGATCAACATGCAGGCGCCGTGTGGCTGTTTTTTTTTTATCTTTCCCTTGCTCTGGTAATGATCTCACATGGGTAATAACAACGAAAATAGGATCTGTCGTGCGAGAAAATGAGTGTGCTTATGAGATTTTTGTCTCCCAACATTAGTAGAAGGAGACTATTAAAATGGGTTTGTCCGTCCGTCTAGCCGTCTACAAATATACATCTGTCAAAACAATCTGTATGTCTGTTTTGTTAGGCCTTGTGAGTGCAACTCCTCTAACAGTTTTATACTTAACTTTTTAGCTCACCTGAACCGAAGGCTCATGGGTGAGCTAATAGTATACCAGTCACTCCGTCGTCCGTCCGTCCGTCCGTCCGTCGTCCGTCCGTCAACATTTTCAAACATCTTCTCCTCTGAAACCACTGGGCCAATTAAACTCAAATTTCATATGGAGACTCCTTAGGACGCGGGAACGAAAGTTTGTTCAAATGGTCCTGGTCACATGACCAAGATGGCCGCCACGCCCATATATGGTAAAAAACCTTTAAAAATCTTCTTCTCCAGAACCAGAAGGCCAATGACCTTGGGACTTGGTATGTAGCATTGGGGATGTGGGGCCTACCAAGTTTGTTCAAATGATGATCCTAGGTTGGCCTTGACCTAGTTAACGTCAAGGTCAAATTTGCTTCTTAATGCATTTAAATGGGATTTTTTTTGAAAAGTTGATTTTTTGAACACTGTTGAAGCCAAAGTCAATATTCTCACTTGATATGTTTAACCTAATGAAACAATGGCTATAAATAAGTTCCAAAGGTCAAGGTTGACCTGTGACCTTTCAGCTAAATCGCTCATATTGGAGTCCCATCTTTATATTAAATCATAGTTTTCTCACAAACCATTAGCCCAATTGAACTCAAATTTCATGTGAAGACTCCTTATGCTAAGTTAGCCAAAATTCATACAAAATATTTTGGTCACATGACCAAGATGACCCCCATGCCCATATATGGTAAAACCCCTTTAAAAATCTTCATCTCTAGAACCAGAAGGCCAGTGACCTTGGGACTTGGTATGTAGCATTGGGGATGTGGGGCCTACCAAGTTTGTTCAAATGATGAGCCTAGGTTGACCTTGACCTACTTAACGTCAAGGTCAAATTTGCTTCCTAATGCAATTAAATGGGATTTTTTTTGAAAAGTTGATTTTTTTTTTACTGTTGAAGCCAAAGTCATTATTCTCACTTGATATGTTAAACCTAATGAGACAATAGCTTTTAATAAGTTTCAAAGGTCAAGGTTGACCTTTTACTTTTCAGCCAAGGTCACTCATATTGAAGTCCCATCAACACATTAAAACATAGTTTCCTCGGAAGCCACTAGGCTAATTGAACTCAAATTTCATATGAAGACTCCTTATAATATGTTAGCCAAAATTAATACCAATTGCACTGGTCACATGACCGAGGTGGCCACCATGCCCATATATGGTAAAAACCCTTTAAATATCTTCTTCTCTGGAACCAAAAGGCCAATGGCCTTTGGACTTGGTATGTAGCATTGAGGATGTAGGCCCTATCCAATTTGCACAAATGATGAATCTTGGTTGATTTTGACCTACTTTATAGCAATGTCAAATTTGATTCCTAATGCATTTATATGGGAAAAATCTTGAAATGTGTACTTTTCTATAACTGTTTAGGCTGAAATCATAATACTTGCAAGAAATGTTTAACCTAATGAGACATTGGTTTTATATAAGTACCAAAAGTCAAGCTGACCTGTGACCTTTTATCCAAGGCCACTCATTTGGACTGCCAGATACCTATCTAAACATCTTTTCCTCAGAAATCACTGGGCTGTTTGATGGAGTATTCATTGGATTGTTTAGGTCACTTGACCAAAATGGCTGCAACCCCAATATGTGGTAAAACAAAATTTGTTTCATTATATGCTGTACTTGACCTTGACCTATTTTAATATTATTACGGAGATCAGGTGAGCGCCTCAGGACCTTCAGGTCCTCTAGTTTAAACTTTTCATGTGTTTTCTGACAAAGCACAAACATGAGGAGACACTTGACTGCCACAGTCTATTGTGTTACTTATCTCACATAGGAGCAGCAAGCCTTAAATCAGCAGTCTTACTAGAGCCTTCACTACTTTCACAAACTTAGATGGGATATAGACGAAGGCTCAGGCCTCTAGTCAGACTAGTCTTGATAGCTGCACATGAACTTTTTAATGTGATATTTGGCTTATGTTATAAGTACCAAGACCCCATGAGCTGGCTCATATTGTTTGAAATTGAACCCCTGCTCTGCTGAGCCTGGATATATCCTCTTAAGAAAACAGCTTAGATCCAGATCAGCTGGCTTCTGGCGAAGCCATCTGATCAGGATCTGCAAAGTTTTTCATCAGAATCCACTGTATAATTGAAATTCCACAAGTGAACTGTCTCGAAGACAGAAGTGAACTTGCCCTTTCAATTTACTCAACAGAACAAGGGTTATTCAGGGAATTTTCTACCTTTCTGAAGTCGGGGCTAGGGGCCTGTTGAATTGGGGAAAAAAGCATTTTGACCATCAAATAGGAATAAATTAATACTGGATTGATTAAAAATCATATAAGTTAGCAGTGTAAAGCTGTAACAGATTTGTTGTTTTAATTGCCCATCATAAAACTTATGAAAAATGGCATAAAAATGTGAATGTTCACATTTTTATGCAAATTTTCATGCATCTGTAACTTTGATATTTTTGATTGGATTTTCATGAGTTTTTCACCAAAATGTAGACCTAAGGAATTCGGAATGATATACACAATTTTGGGAAGTTTTGGCTCATTTTTAAACATGTTTTGGGGTCTTATTGAGACGACTCTTTTGAGTACCCACAACATATGTTTTGGTTGGGAAATAAGAAAAATAATTTTCAGTTACACACTCTTATCTGGAGGCCTGATTGAGGGATTGCTGGTTCAAGCCACATGGGAGCCAGTGTCATGTGTCCTTGAACAAGACTTCTTATTCTCTGCTTAATATTGTTTCAACTGGGAAAATGTCTCGGCATGACTGCAATATGGTAGATTGATTGAATTTTCTTTCATCTAGATTTTACAAGGACTATTGGAGGTGTTTTACAAAGATCACAGCCAGGTCTTGGTGTTCTCCTATTCCACGCAGGTAATTGACATTGCTTTGTTAAGCCAGGTAGTTCTAGTTCACACAGGTAATTGAAATTACTTCATCACATACAGTAAAATGGCCACTCAAAAATAGACAAAATAAAGATCTTAATGACAAATGGTAGCTTAATGAAGGTCAAAAGTATTGCAGAATGCCCCAAGGGGTGCATTCTGCAATACTTTTGACCTGCATTAAGCAATATTTGGTCTTGAAAACCAATTTTACTGTCTTTTTGAGAGTGGCCATTTTACACAGGTTTTAATGTAGCATATAATTGACCCAACCTAGGAAATTTGCCAATAAATATACTAGGAGTAACTAAATGTCTGTTCATACCAATAAGGAGACTTGTCATTCACTGTAAAACTGCAAAATAATGTCGAAAAGATTAAAACTTTGGGCTATGTTTCAAACCAAAATTGTGCCTTTTCTGCAATAAAATAATCGGTGTTCAAAATTATCTAATAGCTTGTATCTGCTATGTAGGGCGCTTGACATATCTATACAAAAAGACATGGGAAATATCTAATAGTTTACAAAAATCGGAGAAACTTAGTGCACTTTACCAATACTTTATAGAATGACCTGACAATATGTTTAAAAAATAAACGTCTTGAAATGCATGTGATAGTTCTAATATGCTGTTTCACACACTGGGGAGCACAGTGGCTCAGTGGTAGAGTGCTTGACTGGAGACCGAGGGGCCGCAGGTTCAAGCCTCACTGGTGTCACTGTGTTGTGTCCTTGAGCAAGACACATTTATCTTCGCTTAGTACTGGTTCAACCCAGGAAGACCCGTCCCAACATAAATGAAAAATTGTTGACTGGGACGTAAAGAATCAAATCTAACTAAACACTGGAAATGTACAAAAACGAAACCTGTACAAAATTCATACATTTTACATGGTATCTACACCTTTTGTTTGGGAATTTTCTCAAGGTATAACCTAATAATTTCAGGCATTAGACATAATAGAGCAGTATCTGATGAGCACTGGCTATGAGTATAGAAGAATTGACGGAAGTGTTTCAGCCAAGAAGAGACAAATCATAGTTCGAGAGTTCAACACTGATCCTAACATCTTTGTCTGTTTGATATCAACAAAGTAAGCATATTTCATAGTCTATCCATTAGATATAATAGAGCAGTATCTGATGAGTACTGGGTATGAGTATAGAAGAATTGATGGCAGTGTTTTAGCCAAGAAGAGACAGATCATAGTCCGAGAGTTCAACACTGATCCTAACATCTTTGTTTGTTTGATATCAACAAAGTAAGCATATTTCTTAGTCTTGTCATTAGACATAATTGAGCAGTATCTGATGAGCACTGGGTATGAGTATAGAAGAATTGATGGAAGTGTTTCAGCCAAGAAGAGACAAATCATAGTCCGAGAGTTCAACACTGATCCTAACATCTTTGTTTGCTTGATATCAATAAAGTAAGCATACAGTAAAACCTGTGTAAAACGGCCACTCAAAAATAGACAAATCAAAGGTCTTAATGACAAATGGTAGCTTAATGAAGGTTCAAAGTATTGCAGAATGCTCCACTTGGAGCATTCTGCAATACTTTTGACCTGAATTAAGCAATAATTGTTCTTGAAAACCGTTTTTTTGTCTTTTTAAAGGGGCCGTTTTACTCAGGTTTTACTGTATTTCTTCTAGCAGGTCACACTTTGTGTATTTAAGCATTGAAGCCTGTGTCAAGACTGCTTGTGTCAAAGCCAACACTACTCTCATATGGGATAGTACCAATATTTTTAAAACAAATGGGCTGATTTATTAACAGGAAAATGATATGTTTATATTTGATTTAAATCGACTTCAGAGTATATGCACAAATACTGCCAAGGACTTTATTTACTGCCTCCTTGATTGAGTTGTTTATATGTGTGCATTTGTTTGTATCCCTTTTTAGCTCACCTGAGCCGAAGGCTCATGGGTGAGCTAATAGTATACCAGTCACTCCGGCGTCCGTCCGTCGTCTGTCGTCCGTCCGTCCACAATTTCAAACATCTTCTCCTCTGAAACCACTGGGCCGATCAAACTCAAATTTCATATGGAGACTCCTTAGGACTCGGGAACGAAAGTTTGTTCAAATGGTCCTGGTCACATGACCAAGATGGCCGCCACGCCCATATATGGTAAAAATCCTTTAAAAATCTTCTTCTCCAGAACCAGAAGGCTGATGACCTCAGGACTTAGTATGTAGCATTAGGGATGTGGGGCCTACCAAGTTTGTTCAAATGATGATCCTAGGTCGACCTTGACGTACTTAACGTCAAGGTCAAATTTGCTTTCTAATGCATTTAAATGGGAAATTTTGTGAAAAGTAGATTTTTTTGAAAACTGTAGAAGCCTTAGTCATTATTCTCACTTGATATGTTTAACCTAATGAGACAATGGCTATAAATAAGTTTCAAAGGTCAAGGTTGACCTTTGACCTTTCAGCTAAGTTGCTCATATTGGAATCCCATCAATATATTAAAACATAGTTTGCTCACAAACCATTGGCCCAATTCAACTCAAATTTCATGTGAAGACCCCTTATGATAAGTCAGCCAAAATTTTTACAAAATATTTTGGTCACATGACCAAGATGACCGCCACGCCCATATATGGTAAAAACCCTTTAAAAATCTTCATCTCTAGAACCAGAAGGCCAGTGACCTTGGGACTTGGTATGTAGCATTGGGGATGTGGGGCCTACCAAGTTTGTTCAAATGATGATCCTACGTTGACCTTGACCTACTTAAGGTCAAGGTCAAATTTGCTTCCTAATGCATTTAAATGGGAATTTTTTTTGAAAAGTTGATTTTTTGAATACTGTTGAAGCCAAAGTCATTATTCTCACTTGATATGTTAAAACTAATGAGGCAATGGCTATGAATAAGTTTCAAAGGTCACCTTTAACTTTTCAGCCAAGGTCGCTCATATTGGAGTCCTATCAACACATTAAAACATAGTTTGGTCAGAAACCACTAGGCCAATTGAACTCAAATTTCATATGAAGACTCCTTATGATAGGTTAGCCAAAATTTATACCAATTGTACTGGTCACATGACCAAGATGGCCACCACACTCATATATGGTAAAAACCTTAAATATCCTCTTCTCTGGAACCAAAAGGCCAATGGCCTTGGGACTTGTAATGTAGCATTTGGGATGTGGGCCCTACCAGATTTGCACAAATGATAAATCTAGTTTGACCTTGACCTACTTTATGGCAAGGTCAAATTTGATTCCTAATCATAATGCATTTATATGGGAAAAATCTTAAATTTGTTCATTTCTATAACTGTTTAGGCCGAAATCATAATACTTGCAAGAAATGTTTAACCTAACAAGACAACGGTTTTATATAAGTACCAATGTCAAGCTGATCTGTGTTCTTTTAGCCACTCATTTGGACTGCCACATACCTATCTAAACATCTTTTCCTCAGAAATCACTGGGCTGTTTGATGGAGTATTCATTAGATTGTTTTAAGTCACTTGACCAAAATGGCTTCAACCCCCAGAAAACAAAATATGTGTAATTATAAGCTGTAGTTCAGATCTTGACCTATTTTAACATTATTAAGGAGATCAGGTGAGCGCTTCAGGACCGTCAGGTCCTCTAGTTAATTGGAGTGGGGGGATATTGTTATTGGAGCCAATCCAGTTGGCATTGGCTCTGTGTTTGTGTGAATACAGAATAACAGATACCTCAAAATAATATCTTATCACAAGTTTTCTTAGATATCACATTTGGGCATGTTGAAGAATGTTCAAAATCAATGTTTACTCTATAGGCTATTTTTAGATCATGACATCATTTTCTATTTTTAGACAACATTGAATAAAATCCAAGAAAAATTTAACCTAATTTTTGAATAGTTTTGAAAATATTATGGAAAGTGGAGCATTTGCTCTAAAAGAGCAAATGCTCCATTTTCCATAATATTTGAGCCATGGCATGAGATTTCCAACAATGTGGTATGTGCGACCAGCAAAGGCTCAGACCAGCCTGCGCATACGCGCAGTCTGATCAGAGTCTTTGCTTGTTGCTTCAATATTCTATGAGTGTTAAGCTACTGACCAAACATCATTTAGAGGTTCTAAGCTTAAAAGGAGGCTGCACAGGCTCATCTGAGTCTACACTTGTCAAAATTTCAAATTGTTGGAAATCTCATGCCGCGGCTCATTTACAAATACATGATATTTCAAAGGCATCCAAAAGGCGTTATTATGGAGTAAAGGGTTAAGATAAAAAAAATTTGCTTTTGTGCACTGCATCTCTTGAACTACTGAACATATCACCGTCATAAAAAAATGGTTTGGCTGGTGGGGGATATAGAAGACAAAGTTTAAGTTCTGATTTGATTTTGATTCTGATTAGCATGTGCTTATTTGTTATATTTTTGGTTTCAGGGCAGGTGGACTGGGTTTGAACCTTACAGGGGCTAACAGAGTGATTATATTTGACCCCAATTGGAACCCAACACATGACCTGCAAGCTCAAGACAGGTATGACCTAATGGTAGACAGTAGTCAGTTTTCTCCCTTGCTCACTCTCACAACAACAAGTTCCAAATATTTAGATAATATTTCCTATTTTTATCACTGCTTTCTATGCATACTAGGGTCATCCAATAAAGAATGAGACTTTCTTCATAGTATGAAAACCTGTGTATGCATTTATTTAAAATTCACCATAATGATAGTATGACATCTTAGCAATTCAGGAATATAAACAATATGTTTGTGATTGATTAGTTGCCATAGTAACGGGATGTTTTGTGGAAGGACTTGAAAACGCATGGCCATGTTTACGTTATTTTTTGAATACCCACGGTTATTGAAAGTCTTTTATTTTCACTCATAGAAAGAATATAACCTCTTGATATAATTTCTTCTACTAAACAGTCTTAGTGTTACATTAAATGCTATAAAAGATGAACCAAATATGCATATCCTTTATTTTGGTTGCCTAGCAACAGATTTACTTGATTTTTTTTATAAACACACTACTTTGTGTTGCTATGGTAACTATGTAGGTGAAGAATATCCCTCAAAATGGTTCGTTATCTGCAGCTTATTGTTATTAAGCATACATGAACAGAACTTTGTTCTCTTTAATTGCCTTCGACTATTTGATATTAACTTTTAAAGTCAATAGGTCAGGGAAAATACCAGATATTTCTTGAAAACTTGATTTTTTTAGCTTTGTTTCCATGGTAACGGCTCAAGAATCTGAAACATTCCTTTCCCCTATTGGCTATAGACAGATTGCATGAGCATATATAAGTAATAGTAGAAAAATAAACTATGCATCTTAATATGTTGCTATGGTAACCACCTATAGTGAGCCGTCCACGCATGTTTGCCCAGTCTTCTAATGTTGCATAGCAACAAAAGTTGGAACTATGTAAAACGTTGAATATGGTACATGTGAACAGCCAAAAAGACGAGCTAGCTTTGAAAGAAATTTCATAAGCCTAGCATGTAATTCACTGCGCTATAGAAAAAGTCTCATTCTTTATTGGATGACCCACGTATACAGTAAAACCTGTCTTAAGCGGCCTCTCAAAAATAGACGAACAAAGATCTTAATGACAAATGGTTGCTTAATGAAGGTCAAAAGTATTGCAGAATGCTCCCCCTTGGAGCATTCTGCAATACTTTTGACCTGCATTAAACGATAATTGGTCTTGAAAAACAATTTTTTGTCTTTTTAAGAGTGGCAGTTTTACACAGGTTTTACTGTATTGGAAATATTTCCTATTTAAATGATCATAAGTATGTGATTTTCAAGCCAAAACTTTAATATTATATTTGTTTGCTCCATTTGTCGAAGTTTATCATGTTCAAAGAGGGTCTAAAAGCTTTGAAAAAGTTTTACATACTGTGTGCTATGTAGCTGGAATACAGTATTTATCATATAGCTGGCTAATTCTTTAATCCATTAATCTTCTTGATCTTCACTAGAGCTGTTTTTTCCTAGCTAGGAATTGTAACAGTAGATTCTTGCAACAAGAGATGACAAATATTGACCTGGTGGTACAGGCCCTGATCATAGGACACTCCATTAACCTTGATAGTGCCGAAAGCTTAGGTTTCCATTGCTTATAGTGTATTGTAATTTGAACAATTACTTTATTGACTATTAAATCTGATGCCACCTGTATGTTACATTTCACACTGTTTCACATTTTGCAGACTGATCTCATTTGAAAGCTGTTGGTTAGGTTGAAATACATGAAAGTTCCTAGATAAAGCTGACTTATATGAAATATATACATACTCAAATGTCTAATTTGATTTTCTGTGTCAACTTAAAATGATTTTCCATAGCCCACACTGTCACAGGATAGAGGAGCAGAGAGGCTCAGTGGTAGAGTGCTTGAATCGAGATCGGGGGGTTGTGAGTTTGAGTGTCATCGGAAGTCCTTCATTGTGTCCTTGAGCAAGACACTTTATCTTCTGCTTAGTACTGGTTCAACACAGGATGACCCGTCCTGACTTGAATGAAAAATGGTTGATTGGAATGTAAAGAATCAAAACAAACAAACAAAACTGCCACAGAATGGCCACATGCAGTTGATTAATTTCTTTAACAACATATTACATTTTATATGTACTTTGTGGTACTAGTGTCAGCAAGAGATCTTGTTTAACCCTTTCCTTCATGAATATTCATTTTAAGCTCTACACATTATGAATATTTATATAAATAAACTTTCACGTTTGTCCATAGAACATATTTATATAAATAAACTTTCACGTTTGACAATAGAACAAAGAAATTACTTGTCAGGTCCACTAGTGTAGGATCATATCTAATCATATTTCCATAAGCAAGCAGAGTAGATCCTGATCAGACAGCTCTTACAAGAGCTGCCTGATCTGGATCTGCTCTGTTTGCAAAAGCGTTGAAAGGTGTCGTTATGAGGTAAAGGGTTAATATGAATTTTCCTGTTTTTGCTATACAGGGCCTACAGAATAGGACAGAGAAGGAATGTTCAGGTGTACAGATTAGTTTCTGCTGGAACTATAGAAGAAAATATGTATCTTAGACAGATTTATAAACAGGTAATAAACTTCTCTTCACATCAATGTAATGCACTAGTCATTTGCAGCCACATTTTCAACCACGGCACCCTAGGGCCTGGGATAGTGGGGGTATAGCGGGGCTTAAGTACCATGTTTTTGTTCAGACTTGTGTCTGCTGGAACTATACAAGAAAATATATATCTAAGACAGATTTATAAACAGGTAATAAACCTCTCTCTTCACAGCAATGTAATGCACCAGTCATTTACAACTACTGCCCCCTAGGGCCTGGGATAGGGGGGTATAGCAGGGCTTAAGTACCATGTTTTTGTACAGACTAGTTTCTGCTGGAACTATAGAAGAAAACATGTATCTTAGACAGATTTATAAACAGGTAATCAACCTCTCTCTTCACATCAATGTAATGCATAAGTCATTTGCAACCACGGTCATCTAGGGCCTGGGATAGCGGGGTATAGCAGGGCTTAAGTACCATGTTAGTGTACAGACTTGTATATGCTGGAACTATAGAAGAAAAATGTATCTTAGACAGATTTATAAACAGGTAATCAACCTCTCTCTTCACATCAATGTAATGCATAAGTCATTTGCAACCACGGTCATCTAGGGCCTGGGATAGGGGGGTATAGCAGGGCTTAAGTACCATGTTAGTGTACAGACTTGTATATGCTGGAACTATAGAAGAAAAATGTATCTTAGACAGATTTATAAACAGGTAATCAACCTCTCTCTTCACATCAATGTAATGCACAAGTCATTAATTTTGCAATCACAGCCCCTTAGGGCACAAGATAGTGGGGGTTTAGCAGGGCTTAAGTACCATGTTTTTGTACAGACTTGTATCTGCTAGAATTAAACAAGAAAATATGTATCTTGGACAGATCTATAAGCAGGTAATCAACCTCTTTCACATCAATGTACTGTCATGCCAACCAAGAGTGACAGTGACGTCATGTTTTGTTTACAATTATTAAATAAAATATTACCTTGAACACTCCAATTGAGCTAACGCGAATCGATAGATCTCTTCTGTATTAATCCTATCCTGTGGATAGGATTAATACACAAGTAATCCATGATAAATTTGTAAACAAAACATGACGTCATTGTCACTCTTGGCTGGCAGAACAGTAAATGGAGTGGTTCATTGATTTGCCTGTTAGTGTAATCTGCTGAGAACCTTTGCAAACAGATTGGATCCAGATCAAGTCCGACAAAAGGTGGGGCTTGATCTGGATCCAAAGCGTTTGTGACTCTGATGGTATTCCTGGAGGAACTTTTTGAGAAAGTTGTTTTTGAAAAAAATCAGCAGATGACAAAAACATAAAAATTATGCAGCATGCATAGATTTACATTGAAAGCCCCTAATATTGCGCACTTAAGCCTTTTACCCCCTGTTTGATATAATAAGAAAAAAGAAAGCTTGAAAATGTTTTCAAAGCTAATTAAAGTAATCATTATTCTTTATTTACACAATGTTCAAAATGAAAAACATTGTCTTGATTTCTAGCAACTTTGATTTGAAATGCACAACCCTCCTGTTTTAGCATAACAAAAATAGTCCCCTAACATTGCACACTTTATGCAAAATTTTCAATAACTTCTCTTTGATTAACTACTTTTACAAAATATACGAGGGAAAGTAACACCAGGTTAATCTCAACAATTCACTTCATCAACAACTTGATTCAAAGTAAATAATTTGAAGCCTCGGTCATTTGATATTAAAGTCAGAGAATTTTTAAGAACATTTTACGATTTTTGCCGAAGTCCATACCTGCTCAGCAGTGAAAGCATAAAGTGAAAGTGTATAGCTGTTTTTATCTTTCCAAAAGCAACCTGATATTAAATATCAAAAAAGATTTATTCTGATTAAATGTGGCATAGTCGCTCGGGCTAGTGCGCAATGTTAGGGGACGTCACTGTAAATCAGTTATCATTTCCGTTACATTGAGTTTTTGTTTTTTCTTAAGTTTGACCCATCAAAATGTAGGTCAATCTGATTAAAATCTGATCTTAGTATTTTGTTTAATTAAAATATTAAGATTGAATTTATCAAAGGTCAGCGAGCCATTTTTTGCATGAAACTGGAATTATTGACTTATCTATCAATTTGAACATGTGTTTTGAGGCTTGAAACGAATAGTCTCATTGATTTGGTGCTTTTGAGTATCTACAGCATGTGTTTTGGTGGAGAATGGGGGAAATATGTTTTGAATACAGTCTTTTGGCTTGTAGTTGGTGGTTATGCACTAGAAATTTTTGTAACCACTGTCCCATTGGAGCTGGAGATTGCCATATTTTGACTAAGCATCATTCCCAAAGTGTGATGAAATAGTAGGGCGTTGGATTCTAGTAAGCCAAACTCTGCAAGGTTATTTTCACCTGGCTGAATTTGAGCAGAACTTTTCACAAGGCATTACTCATAATATCATCATGATTCTGAAATAGGAAAGGCAATATCCATACTATTCCCTCAACAGTGACCGATTTTTACCCCTTTATAACCAAGGTTAGCACAGGCTTGAAAAGTTTTTGAATTTAGAGTTTTCTTGAAAAGTCCTTGAAAATTAAATCTGCCTTGAAAAGTACTGGAAAATCACTCAAAAGCCTTGAAAAGACCTTGAATTCTTCTATTTTTTTCTGTAGGATTTAGCACAGTTGATAGAGACCTACATCCGAATAAAATTGTTGTGCCTTTATTGGGTGCAGCATATGCTGCACCAGATAAAGGCACAACGATTTTATACTAACTTTCTAGTACTAATTTCTCCATTATCTCAGTCTAGCATTTCTAAAGTAGAATCTTAACACTTAAACCTGTATTTTTCATAAACATTAGTCCTTGAAAAACTGTTGGAAAGTCTTGTAGAAGTCCTTGAAAAGTCCTTGAATTTTACTCAAACTCTGATAACCAAAGAAAATAATGGGAATTTACCAAAATCTCCCCCATAGAAATTTGTATGACTTGAAATTGAATGCAGATTTGCTTAAAATCTACATAAAAATGATTAAATTTTCCATTTTGCACTGTCTCCCCCATGTAATTCTCAAAAACCTGTCAGGTATGCAATGGTGCAATTTGATAATAAATGCAGATTAGAAATTTGTATGACTTGGGATTGAATGCAGATTTGCTTAAAAATTCTATAAAAATGATAAAGTTGGCCATTTTTTACTGTCTCCCACATGAAATAATCAAATTCTTGACAGGTATGTGTTAGTGAAATTTGATTATAAATGCAGATTTCTTCATGTGGAAAAATAACAGTGTGGATACGGATCAGCTGGCTTCATTAGGATATAGAATTTTGAAAAAAGTTTACCCTTAAAGCGCCAATCGCAACAGAAGACGTCTGCTTTTCTTGTCTTCTGAAATGTTTCAGAAGCCTCTATGACAAACAGTGTGGACCAGGGCTTCCGTTAGGCGGACGTACGCCGTATATTACGTCCAAAAATCGGCTGCGTACGCCGAAATTACACATCAGAGACGTACCGCGGACTTCTGAAAATTCCTTAGTACGGCCGAAAATGGATATCGAGACGTCCTGTCTGCAGAAAAAACCCGCCCACATTTACCAGATTACGTGATTTATGTCCCGCCTTCGTGTTGGAAACTCATTTATTTTGTTTATTGACCACGCTAGGACGTCCCACTTGACTGATTTCGAGAGTTTTATTGACAGCCAGTGTCACGTGTAGGCTTCAGTCGGAAGCGTAATTATAAAAGCGTGTCATCCAACAGGTGTGAAATTTTACATCGACACATCTTGACAACGGCCTTAGAAACCATTCGCGCGAGACGGACGTCCAGTCCCTGAGCAATAAAGTGAAACTCACTATCCGTTTTGTTTGAAGTGCCAACGTGACACTTTGCACGCTTGTGAAATTACTTTTATAAACTCTACACGTCTGCGTCGTAATTAATTGTGTAGATCCTGCGCATGCGATAATTTAGTACTTGAACGCTCCTTCTTCACAGGCACTACACCAACGAACATACAACATATTAAAAGCGAATATTGTTTTGTTGCAATTTTTACGCTGTACAAGTACAAGCTTATAAAAAATAATTGTTACACAAAATAAGTACAAGCTTTTAAAATAAAAATTGCTACACAAATACTCTCCCAAACAAATCTATCTATCTACCCTACCCCACCCTTCCCTTTCCTACCCTACCTAACCCGACCCTACCCAACCCTACCCTACCCTACCCTACCCTACCTTACCCTACCTAACCCTACCCTACCATACCCTACCCTACCCTACCCTACCCTACCCTACCCTTCCCTACCCTACCCTACCCTACCCTACCCTACCTATCTATGCATTGTAAGGAACAAAGAATGATCTCATTCTGTATAAGTACAAGCTTATAAAAAATAATTGTTACACAAATAAATACTAGCTTTTAAAATAAAAATTGCTGCACAAACACCCTCCCAAACAAATCTATCTATCTACCCTACCCTACCCTACCCTACCCTACCCTACCCTACCTATCTTGTAAGGAACAAAGAATGATCTCTGAAATATATATCTTATTTTTCAAAGCAAGTTTGACAATCTGCCACACCGCGACGTTATCACAGAAAAAAAGTGGGACTTCCAAAAAAATTCAATGGGACTTCCAAATTTCAAGGGTCGGAAGTCTGGACTTCCTGGATTTGAAAGTTAATGGAAGCCCTGGTGTGGACCCAGATCAGACTGCTCCTATAGGAGCAGTCTGATCTGGGTCCATCCTATTTGCTTCTATACTTAAATTTGTCAGTAATGTTAGGCAATTATTTGCAGCAGATGACTGCAGCAGATGTCATTTTTCAGATGCATTTTTTCGTGGCGCTTTAAGGGTTAATGCACAAGGTGAGCTTATTTAGGTTTATTAAGGTAAATTTTGTTTCAGCAACTCCTCAATGTTAGTATTGAAGATGAGAATGCTCGAAGATATTTCTATGCTGTCCAAGGTAACAGACGACAGAAAGGGGAACTCTTTGGTGTGAAAAACATGTTTCAGCTGCATACGGGTAGTACCTGTGTCACCATGGACATATTGAAGGTTAGACATTTGTTCTGAATATTTTACAGAGGCTTATCTTTTAAAATATGGGCCACTGCATGACAATACCAAAAATGCACTGAGCAGCCAGCAAAAACTCAAATCAGCCTGGGCAGGCTGATTTTCAGCCTGGGCAGCCTGATTTTGAGTCTTCACCTTTTTTGAATGAATAAACTATGACATGGAACTGTAGCTACCAATTGCATTGCAACAAGAATCACTTTGAAAGGTTGATGCCTTGGCCAATCTGAATTTTTGTCCACAACATTGTTTTGTCATGCACTGGCCCATATTTGTTTGTGAAAAACTGAATCTTCAAGAGAAATCATTAACCTTTTTCATCTAATAATAACAAAAACACATGCTTTTCTAAGGGCACATTGAATGTTTTTTGCGTAGAGAATAATGCCAACTTCTGATTTCCAGCCATTCATGAAAAATTAATGGTATTCATAGGGTAGATAAAACTAGACAGTGTGAATCTTGATTAGATTTCTTCATCAGGAGCCAGGTCATCTGATTTACACTCCACAAAAGAATAGTTTATTTGAAAAGTTATGCACACAATGTTCCTTTTAGATATAGTATAGATGTTTGGCTCACACACCCTAATACTGAATAAAAGAGGATTCTATCCCCCCTCTCCAATATAATATATACGGATATGGTATATGTGATACGTAAATGCTTTCAGAGAAATGAGAGAGTGGAATCAGCACTAGGAGGGTATGAAATGACAAAGTATATTCCAACGGTAGTGAGACTAGAAGATGATGAGGAATTAGAGGATGTATTACCACAGCAGGAAGATGAATTGGAATCTGAGGATATGTTTGATCAGTTCTTCTCCTCTCAAGGTAAGGTACTATATGAATGAAGGTATATTCCACCAGTGGTGAGACTAGTAAGAAGATGTGTTACCACAGCAGGAAGATGGATTGAAATCTGAGGATATGTTTGATCGGTTCTTCTTCTCTCAAGGTAAGGTACTATATGAATGAAGGTATATTCCACCAGTGGTGAGACTAGTAAGAAGATGTGTTACCACAGCAGGAAGATGGATTGAAATCTGAGGATATGTTTGATCGGTTCTTCTTCTCTCAAGGTAAGGTACTGTATGAAATGACAAGGTATATTCCACTGGTAGTGAGACAAGAAGATGGAGGAGTTAGAGGATGACTGTATTACCACTGCAGGAAGATGGATTCGAATTGATCAGTTCTCCTCTCAAGGTAAGATGCTGTATGAAATGATGAGGTATATTCTACCAGTGATGAGACTAAGTGATAATTCTGATAGCTCATAATGTCTGCTTGAGACTTAGTTAACTGGGGATACAGTGTGGTGATATTTGTGTTCAGATCAAAAGACAGATCTCCAGATAAGCTGCTTTTTAGGTAAAATACTTGTTTTTTAGCGAAAGTCAACTAGTTTTCAAAAGATTGGGTTTCTTACATCCTCCATAACCCAGGCGTAACCCATTCCGTTACACTGCATTCATCACCCCTGGGATAACTTGCTTACGTTTCCTCGTTATCACATAATATAAATGAGGCACTCTGATTGATGATCCCAGTATTCTCATGAGAAAATTTATTCTATTTTAATCGTGTGCCAAAGTCATAGTTCTATTTTTATCTTTGGGATATCCAATCATACCGCTCGTTGCAAATCTAGCTGGGTAAGACTTCCATCAGTTCACGCGCTGTGATAATGACATTTCTACCGCATTTATAGTCTGACTGCATAAACCTTTATGTAAAATAAATGCTTTTGCAAACTCAATGCATGCAGTCTGATCAGTCATCGGTAGCTGCACTATGAAGCTATCGATCCTTAGTTGTATGTATCCAAAAAGCGTAGAACACGACAGGCTGATCTGAGTCTACCCTTGGCGCACATCATATCATCAGTGGTAGATTGTAGAAATTTGGGTACGCAGGTTCATTTATATATTAAAACTTTCAAAGGCAGCCGATTCATATCTACTGTCAAAGGAATTTCGTTGGTTTAAAATATGCTGATACTTGAGGTGCGTTGTGTCATGGCAAGACACCTTATCATCTGCTTAGCACTGGATAAACCCTGAAAAATTATAGAGATCAAATATGTGTGTGTTTTTTATACATTTACATACTTGAATCAGCCCTCTGAGATTCAGCCTTTCTAATTGACCGAACATTGGGGAGAGTTCCTCATAAGTCTTCAGAAGAAGTATTTCAAATATGCACTAAAGTGTACTACTGTCCGTCAGGACCATCGGAGTTGTTCATCGAGACATATAATAATTAAGCTGCCATATGAATAAACCAAAGCTTTCAATGAAGACTCCGATCAGCTTGAGGGCAAAATTCGTTTCTTGCATGCAGTTTGATCTTTGTGAAGATTATAACAGAAAAGAGCATAAAACAATCAAAAGCAGTTCAGAAAAGAACCGTCTCATCCATACCATATTGAGTCTATTTAGCAATCATTCAAGCAGATTTATTGCATTGAGCTGAGAACACATACAACATTAAGACCAGACCACGAGATTTCGGTACTAATCCCACATTCGCAAAGTCACCATTTAAACTTGAATCACTATTTAAACATGCATGCGCAGCTAGCATGTTGGAGCTAGCAGTCTGAATTTTGGCCTGAATCCTCATATAAGTCCCAACTTTGTGTGTACGAGCAGTTATTACTCAAGTAAAGCTGTGCCTTTGTGCAGGCATGTCTGAGTCTTCGCTACCCACCAATGCGATAAGTATCAAAATCTCGCGTAATTGCTCAAATTTGTCTTTTTTTTTATACAAGATATAAATATATTTTCAAATATATGCTGTGTCAGTCAATAAGACGACAATGCTTTGACATTGGTGTGAGTATTATTATGCCTTGCATAAAGTGGGACTTCATGTGAATCACTATACATGCGGACAGCAAAGACCCAGGTGAGATGGCGACAATGATTAGGCTTTTATAAGATTTCGCTTGTTGTGAACGAGATATATATGTGCCAATTTAATACCTGATTTGCTGCTACATTATAGATGTCTTGTTTTTTGTTTGTTTGAACATTTGTCTTTTCATAGAAGATGCGCAGATTAATCTGAGCATTCGCTTGTCGTCAATGTGGTAGATTAAAAATATCGCATGGGTCCAGATATTGAGAATTTTGTCTGAAGCTTCACCTACTTCTGTTTTTTGATTGTCTGAATGGCGATAGTTATGGCAAAAGCAGGCTCGTCCGCTCCACCGTTGGTAGCCGGCTCTGCGATATTGGGTGGGATGAGGGGAAAAAATTGTGTATGTGTGTTTGCTTTTTCCGTAAATATGCTGATACGAAACTTCTACATTTTCATAGTTGAATGAATGATGATACCCAGCTGAGTGCATTGCCAATCATGAATTTTAATCGAGGGGTTGCGGTTTCGAGCTTTGCAGGAGGCACTGCGTTGTGTCCTTAAGCAAGACACTTTATCCTCTGCTTAGTCCTGGTTCAACCCAAGAAGACCCATCCCGGCATGACTGAAAAAATGTTGACTGGGGCGTAAAGAATCAAATCTAACAAACAAAACAAATTTTAATCCCAGCTAATTGGCTCTGACAATAAATAATTTTGGAGAAAACGGACTATAATATCTAACTCTTTTATTTGATTGGATGAAACAGATAACATGGGATTGCGTCATACGACCTCAATGTAGGGCATCACGTTCAAATGTTTGTGGCCATTTTCAAGTTCACAAACTTGTTAAGTTTATGGACGCATCTGTAACATGTCCTCCTGGTCATCTACTCCCAATGACTGATGACTGATAGCGCGCCTTACCTATCTACATTTGCGATCATTCTGTAATCAGGTAATGGCCTTGAATATCTTGCAGGATGACAAAATCATATTGGTTTTTCCTCTCGAGCTATTTTAAGTAACAAAAAAATACAATATCACCTCCACATAGAAGAGTAGCGATCATATTACCAACATTTTGATTGGCTACTGAGGTACTCCCTGCTGATATGAATAGTCATAGGAAACAACGGTTTTTTAGCGAGTTATCCTAGGGGTGATGAAAGGAGTGAAACGGAATGCTTCACCCCTGGGTAAACGAGTGTGGGTTTCTTAATGCCTCATTATTTTACACTATTATAGCTCAACTTAGGGGATCAGACCCAGTTTACCTGGGGATTTGGTTTGAAACCTGGAGATATGATAATGCAAACATGATGGTTTTTCAATGGAAAAAGATGTAATTATTTTGCAATCTTTGGTCTAACCTTGCTTGATTATAGAGGACAAGACAGATGGAGATCTACACCATTCTGATGATAATGATACCTCCAACTTATCAGATGATATTGAATCAGGAGTATCTGAGAGATATTCAAATAATACACACCCTGATGAGATGCCACATTCTGTAGCATCTAGAATGTGGCATCTCATCATGATCTGCACTGTTTATCAGTGCATTCTGACTAGAGAGTGTTTCTGTTTTTCTCTATTCACAGAGACAAAGGATGATGATCAAATGTTAGACGATGAGATAGACGGAGATTTACACCATTCTGATGATGAGGATATCTCAAACTCATCTGAGGATCAAGATTCAGACTACTCAGAGAAATTCCATCGTAATTGTGGAAAAAGAAAACAGATTCCAAGAAACAATCAAACAAGAAGAGAGAGAAGTAGTGATAGAAAGGTGAAAAATGACATTGACCTCATGGATGAGTTAGACATGATGGAAGGCGAACAAAATATTGAGAACAAGAAAAATGCTAGCAGGAATGTTGGACAAAGAAAACCTGCCTTTCAGAGTCCAGAGCCATATAGAAATAATGCAACAAAGAAAGGGAAAGAAGTTCCAAGTGATACTAAAAGTGGAAAGAAAAAAGTTGCTTTTCAATGTCAAGAACCGTATAGAAACAATGTGACAAAGAAAGGGAATGAAATTGGAAGTGATGGTGATGGTGTTAAGAGAAGAGTTGCCTTTCAAAGTCCAGAACTATTTGATGTGACAAGGAAAGGAAAAGTAATTCCAAGTGAAAGTAAGACAGGAAAGGGCCCTGCTAAGAAGGGGTCAAGCGATAAGGTAGATGATGGGGGTGAAGGGTTCTTCAGGATTGATCAGACATTGGCTGGTAGTTTCTCTGATGTTGGAGATGTGTTTGGTGAGTAGATACATAGCACTAGAAAAGGGGGTACAGTAAAACCTGTGTAAGAGGGCCACTCAAAAATAGACAAAACAAACATCTAAATGACAAATGGTAGCTTAATGAAGGTCAAAAGTATTGCAGATTGCTCCCCTTTGAGCATTCTGCAATACTTTTTACCTGCATTTAGGGATAATTGGTCTTGAAAACCGATTTGTGGTCTTTTCCAGTGACCCTTTAACATAGGTCACTTAAAGTATTCTGCAATATTTTCGACTTTCATTAAGCTACCTTTTGTCATTAAGGTCTTTGTTTTGTCTATACTTGAGTGGCCATTTTACACAGGTTTTACTGTATCTCAATAACTTACTTATTTTTCAACCAAAGCACAACTCTGTATGAGCTTGTCCATGGCAATTAGATGCAACATGCTAAATAGTCTAATCAATGCTTGCAATGATAAGCCAAATAAAAAAATACCTGTGTTTAGGGTAACCAGACCCTACCTAAATTAACTGGTGAAACCCAAAATTTTTTTCAGGTTTTTTTGTAAAAAAAAAAAAAAAAATTTGCCTTTCAAAATGCATAAAATTATATTTTTTTCCAGAAAAAAAAAATAATTAAAAAAAAATATGTATGCCTACCCAACCTGAAATTTTCAGATCTCTTACCGGAACACACATATTTTTTTATTTGGCCTAAGCCCAAAACAACAGTTTAAAATATGTGTGATTGTTCTAGTTTTCAGGAAATATACAAAATATTTAATGTAAAATTTGCTTAGGTTTCATGTTTTGTAAATTTTTAAGGGTTGTACAGCTTTAAATAAGATAAGACCAATAAAAATGTGTTTATAGGGTAACAGATCAGAAATTTCCAAGTGGGATAGGAGCAGCTTAATTTTGCAGAAACATGGGTGAATGTTTTCAGGATTAATCCTGAATTCAGGATTTTGAGGCTATCTTTCCATAGAAAGTCAGCCTCAAATTGCTTAATTAGGCAGATTGTAGTAGCTTCTCTGATTAGTTTTCAGGTAATCTAAACACAATTAATCATTTAAACTTTAAATTATCCATTTTTGTAGCCATCCTGCAAGTTTTAAAATTTGAATTTCTATGGTTCAGGATTTTGGAAATTTTGAACTTTCACCCATGCAGAAATAACCTTCTATAATTAAAAATAACAACACTTTTCATGTTTGGCCTGAAAATACTCCTAGGTTTCAACAGTTAATTTAGGTAGAGTCAAGTAACCTTAAAACTCATTTTTTTAGGCCTTATATGATAACAACTGATGTTTTATCTTCAGAGAATTGTGGTGTTATGCACATACACGAGAATGTGAAGGTGGTAGGTGGCAGTAGAGCTGAGGACCACATGTCCAGTAACTGTTACCTTAACACACATTTTTAGTCCTTATCTGATAACAACTGATGTTTTATCTTCAGAGAATTGTGGTGTTGTGCACATACACGAGAATGTGAAGGTGGTAGGTGGCAGTAGAGCTGAGGACTGCATGTCCAGTAACTGTTACCTTAACACACATTTTAAGGCCTTATATGATAACAACTGATGTTTTATCTTCAGAGAATTGTGGTGTTGTGCACATACACGAGAATGTGAAGGTGGTAGGTGGCAGTAGAGCTGAGGACCACATGTCAAAGTGTGCCATGACAGATGTGTATGAGCTTCATCAGAACTCTCAGGACCTCGCTGTACAGTGTGACCCACTCTCAGAGGTAGGTGGCAGTAGAGCTGAGGACCACATGTCAAAGTGTGCCATGACAGATGTGTATGAGCTTCATCAGAACTCTCAGGACCTTGCAGTACAGTGTGACCCACTCTCAGAGGTAACATAGTTAAAATTTTATTCTATTCCACCCAGCTGAACACTGAGAACTTTTTGTCATCTGCATGTGCATTGTACAACTTTAAAAAGACATACAAGTGATAATCATAGTGTATGCATAGGTCCAGATAGGTCCAGATAGGTAAAAAAATCAGCATACAATTGTGAATATTTTCTTACCCATCAGTTTTAACATGTATTTTCGGTGCTCATCAAAGTTGGTTACCAGGGAACTAGTTCCAGAGACAGAGTTTCTTTTGAATTGGCTTAAACATGATTAGTATTTTATCAGCTACGAGGGGGGTTCAATATGTAATGAAAACCCATTCATAACTCCATCCCCAAACGCGTTAGGATTTTATGCCGTATGCCAAACAAAAGATCAAAGCATCGTCTTTATAATTGTGCAAGAAACATTATTTTATCTTCCCAAATTTAACAAGTTACAGACTTTTTAAAAAGCACACTAATATACACTGCATATATTTTCCTTCGAATTGTAAAGACTCATTTTGAGAAAGGTAGAAAGGCATGCTGTATTTTCTAAAAAAAAACATTTAACATGCACGAATCACATATCCATAGTTTTCTGACTCATTTCCCCTTTATCTGCCATAACGATACAAACTTTTGACTTGTACCGATTTCTCGTGCAAACCGTTTTATTACATTACCCCCTCTTACGTTGACATTGTTTAAAGCGATGGACGTAACACTAAAATACGCATGGTTCTTGAAAATCGGAAATGAGGCTTTGTACCAAGAAAAGACAATTTCGATTGTATCGAAGTTTCAATACACACAGCCCATAGGCAGCAGACCAGTTAAACTGTAACCAATATCTTTGGGTATCTCATCTGAGTGGTATGCCATTTTTGTTTCCTATAATTTTATTGTCTGAAATAAGCCAGCCAGAGTATGTACATGTAAATACGTGTAGCAATGTCCAAATAATGCATCCGAATGCAAACATCGATGAAACATGGTACTTTGTCTGATTTATTTCAGTATAAGCCAGACATGGCATTCTTTTAAGTGATTTTCTTATTTCAAATGGCGTATTTTGGGTACTTTATGGGTGAGATTAAATATGGAAATTTCAAAATTGGCTGTATTACTTGCAAATGAACATCAAAGCGACCAGATAAAATATTACAAATGATTTTCGTATAAATTTTTGCTATGTATTCGTTCATGCAAAAACGACGCTGTCAATTGAAAACCAGAAAATGTAGCTTCATGGAGGATTTTAACCCAAAATGGCAGCCTCAGTATTTCATACGAGGGGGGTTCAATATGTAATAAAAACCCATTCATAACTCCATCCCAAAACGTGTTAGGATTTTATGCCATATGCCAAATGAAAGATCAAAGCATCGCCTTTATAATGGTGCAAGAATCATTATTTTATCTTTCCAAATTTAACAAGTTACAGACTTTTTAAAAAACACACAAATATACACTGCATATGTTTTCCTTCGAATTGTAAAGACTCGTTTTAACAAAGTTAGAAAGGCATGCTGTATTTTCTAAAAAAAAACATTTAACATGCACGAATCACATATCTATATTTTCTGACTCATTCCCCTTTATGTGCCATAACGATACAAACTTTTGACTGGTACCTATTCATCGTGCAAACGTTTTATTACGTTACCCCCTCTTATGTTGACGTCGTTTAAAGCAATGGACGTAACACATAAATACACATTGCTCTTGAAAATCGGAAATGTGGCTTTGTACCAGGAAAGGACAATTTTGATTGTATCGAAGTTTCAATACACACAGTGCATAGGCAGCAGACCAGTTAAACTGTAACCAATATCTAGGGGTATCTTATCTGAGTGGTATACCATTTTCATTTCCTATAATTCTATTGTCTGAAATAAGCCAGCCAGAGTATATACATGTAAATACGTGTAACAATGTCCGTATAATGCATCCGAATGCAAACATCGATGAAACTCGTTACTTTGTCTGATCCATTTCAGTATAAGCCAGACATGGCGTTCTTTTAAGTGATTTTCTTATTTCAAATGACGTATTTGGGGTACTTTATGGGTGAGATTAAACATGGAAATTTCAACATCGGCTGTATTACTTGCAAATGAACATCAAAGCGACCAGAAAAAATGTTACAAATGATTTTCGTATAAATTTTTGCTATGTATTCGTTCATGCAAAAACGACGCTGTCAATTGAAAACCAGAAAATGTAGCTTCATGGAGGATTTTAACCCAAAATGGCAGCCTCAGTATTTCATACGAGGGGGGTTCAATATGTAATAAAAACCCATTCATAACTCCATCCCAAAACGCGTTAGGATTTTATGCCATATGCCAAACGAAAGATCAAAGCATCGCCTTTATAATGGTGCAAGAATCATTATTTTATCTTTCCAAATTTAACAAGTTACAGACTTTTTAAAAAACACACAAATATAAACTGCATATATTTTCCTTCGAATTGTAAAGACTCGTTTTAACAAAGTTAGAAAGGCATGCTGTATTTTCTAAAAAAAAACATTTAACATGCACGAATCACATATCCATATTTTCTGACTCATTCCCCTTTATCTGCCATAACGATATAAACTTTTGACTGGTACCGATTCATCGTGCAAACGTTTTATTACGTTACCCCCTCTTATGTTGACGTCGTTTAAAGCAATGGACGTAACACTAAAATACACATTGCTCTTGAAAATCGGAAATGTGGCTTTGTACCAGGAAAGGACAATTTTGATTGTATCGAAGTTTCAATACACACAGTGCATAGGCAGCAGACCAGTTAAACTGTAACCAATATCTAGGGGTATCTTATCTGAGTGGTATACCATTTTCATTTCATATAATTCTATTGTCTGAAATAAGCCAGCCAGAGTATATACATGTAAATACGTGTAACAATGTCCATATAATGCATCCGAATGCAAACATCGATGAAACTCGTTACTTTGTCTGATCCATTTCAGTATAAGCCAGACATGGCGTTCCTTTTAAGTGATTTTCTTATTTCAAATGACGTATTTGGGGTACTTTATGGGTGAGATTAAATATGGAAATTTCAACATCGGCTGTATTACTTGCAAATGAACATCAAAGCGACCAGAAAAAATGTTACAAATGATTTTCGTATAAATTTTCGCTATATACTCGTTCATGCAAAAACGACGATGTCAATTGAATACCAGAAAATGTAGCTTTATGGAGGATTTTAACTAAAATGGCAGCCTCAGTATTTCATAGAATGAAAAGCAATACCAAAACAATTTGCAGGTATAAATCACTTATATATGGATATTTACCACACAAAGAAGCAGACTGAAAACATCCCTCGTTCATGTAATTATGTGCTTTTGAAAACATATCGCAGTGTACTTCAGCACCCATCTTGAAAATGGCTTGTGTAAATTTGATAAGGAGCTGGACAACTGCAATTTGACATTCATTTAGCCAAGAAACAGACCTTTTAATGAAAGTAATTATGAAGTGTGTAAATATAAAACTTTGGGATATACTGGGCTGTTTTCATTACATATTGAACGCCCCTCGTAGAATATAAAGCAATACCAAAAAAAATTTTGCAGGTATAAATCACTTATATATGGATATTTACCACACAAAAAAGCAGACTGAAATCTTCCCTCGTTCATGTTGCTATCTGCTTTTGAAAACATTGTTTTATTTCATATTGCAGTGTACTTCAGCACCCTATTTTGAAAGTGACTTGTGTAAATTTGACAAGTAGCTGGACAACTGCAATTTTACATTCATTTAGCCAAGAAACAGACCTTTTAATGAAAGTAATTATGAAGTGTGTAAATATAAAACTTTGGGATATACTGGGCGGTTTTCATTACATAATGAACGCCCCTCGTACCTCTCATATTAATTGCATTGTTGCAAGTTACGTGATAAACGTCTATCTCAATGCATGTGCCTTTATCAGGTCATGATGATGTTGCACTTTTTGAATGACATCACGAATGAAGCTGAATCAACACAAAAATCGAAAATTACGTCATAATCGTTAGTTGGAAGAGTGAAACAATGGGTAAACTGATAAATAAAATACCAGGTTCACGTCTATTGATATCAAGTTTCGCGTCTATTGATATCAAGTTTACCAGGCTCGGCTTTGAAACACTTATTGAATCGCTTGGCATGCCTCGTGATGTCAACAAGCGTTGTCAAAGCCTTGCCAGGTAAATTTGATATCAAAAGACATTCACCTATAGTCCTGCCGCAATAATAAGAGATGCAAAAATCAGGAATATTATTTTATACACTTATTGAATTGCTTGGCATGCCTCGCGATGTCAGCAAGCGTTGTCAAAGCCTTGCCAGGTAAATTTGATATCAAAAGACATTCACCTATAGTCCTGCCGCAATAATAAGAGACGCAAATATCAGGAATATTATTTTATTATACCCCCCGCAAACTTTGTTTGTGGTGGGTATACTGTTTTCACGTTGTCCGTGTGTGTGTGCGTCCGTGCGTCCGTCCGTCTGTAACTTTTTGTTTTTTAATAACTTGAAGAGTCATTGCTGGATTTTCATCAAACCTTGCAAACATGTTCATATATGCAAGACAAATATTTTAGACTAAAAAGTAAGGGCCAGAGGCCAATTCTATTAGAGTTATTTCCCTTAGTAGTTCTAAATGGCTTTTAATATAGGGTTTTATGCATCCGTCCGTCCGTAACGTTTTGTTTTTTTAATAACTTGAAGAGTCATTGCTGGATTTTCATCAAACCTTGCAAACATGTTCATATATGCAAGACAAATATTTTAGACAAAAAAGTAAGGGCTAGGGGCCAATTCTTATACCCCCCGCAAACTTTGTTTGTGGTGGGTATACTGTTTTCACGTTGTCCGTGTGTGCGTGCGTCCGTGCGTCCGTCCGTCTGTAACGTTTTGTTTTTTAATAACTTGAAGAGTCATTGCTGGATTTTCATCAAACCTTGCAAACATGTTCATATATGCAAGACAAATATTTTAGACTAAAAAGTAAGGGCCAGGGGCCAATTCTATTAGAGTTATTTCCCTTAGTAGTTCTAAATGGCTTTTAATATAGGGTTTTATGCGTCCGTCCGTCCGTAACGTTTTGTTTTTTTAATAACTTGAAGAGTCATTGCTGGATTTTCATCAAACCTTGCAAACATGTTCATATATGCAAGACAAATATTTTAGACAAAAAAGTAAATGCTAGGGGCCAATTCTATTAGAGTTATTTCCCTTTGTAGTTCTAAATGGCTTTTAATATAGGGTTCTATGCTTATGCTATTATAGGCCATACACAGGCCGATCCACTCCTACCACAGCTTTTGATGGAACAATTTGATACTTTTCTTATACAATGTAGACACATTGAACATATGCATGAAGGAGTTTGGTTCAGAAATTGTTTTTTTTGACAAAATGACAGCTGTGAGAACTTAGACAATTTTCCCTAATAAGGCTTTTGTATATGCAAAGATGGTGCCTTCATGAGCCGATCAACTCCTTCCACAGCTTTTAATGGAACAATTAGATACTTTGCCTATACAATGTAGACACATTGAACTTATACATGAAGGAGTTTGGTTCCGAATTTTTTTTTTGACAAAATGACAGCTGTGAGAACTTAGACAATTTTTCCCTTATAGGGCCTTGTATATGCATAGATTGTGCCTTCATGGGCCAATCAACTCCTACTACAGCTTTTGATGGAACAATTTGATACTTTGCCTATACAATGTAGACACATTGAACATATGCATGAAGGAGTTTGTTTCAGAAAAAATAATTTTGACAAAATAACAGCTGTGAGAACTTGGACAGTTTTTCCCTAATAAGGCTTTTGTTTATGCATAGATGGTGCCTTCATGGGCCGATCAACTCCTACCACAGCTTTTAATGGAGCAATTTGATACTTTTCTTATACAATGTAGACACATTGAACATATGCATGAAGGAGTTTGGTTCAGAAATTGTTTTTTTTGACAAAATGACAGCTGTGAGAACTTAGACAATTTTCCCTAATAAGGCTTTTGTATATGCAAAGATGGTGCCTTCATGAGCCGATCAACTCCTTCCACAGCTTTTAATGGAACAATTAGATACTTTGCCTATACAATGTAGACACATTGAACTTATACATGAAGGAGTTTGGTTCCGAATTTTTTTTTGACAAAATGACAGCTGTGAGAACTTAGACAATTTTTCCCTTATAGGGCCTTTGTATATGCATAGATTGTGCCTTCATGGGCCGATCAACTCCTACTACAGCTTTTGATGGAACAATTTGATACTTTGCCTATACAATGCAGACACATTGAACATATGCATGAAGGAGTTTGTTTCAGAAAAAATAATTTTGACAAAATAACAGCTGTGAGAACTTGGACAGTTTTTCCCTAATAAGGCTTTTGTTTATGCATAGATGGTGCCTTCATGGGCCGATCAACTCCTACCACAGCTTTTAATGGAGCAATTTGATACTTTTCCTATACAATATAGACACATTGAACATATGCATGAAGGAGTCTGGTTGAAAAAAAAAAAATTTTGACAAAATGACAGCTATGAGAACTTAGACAATTATTCCCTTATATGGCTTTTGTATATGCATGGATAGTGCCTTTATTGGCTTCTCAACTCCTACCACAGCTTTTGATGGAGCAATTTGATACTTTGCGGATACAATGTAGACACATTGAACATATGCATGAAGGAGTTTATAACTTTTGTTTAGCACAGATTCTACTGAAATCTTCTTTTCAACACTTAGGTCTGCTGGCTTGAACTATAACTTACCAAGTTTTTTTCACTAAATCTTACTGTGCGGGGGGTATCTAATAAGCATTGCTTATTGACTTTTTTCATTACTTGCATTTTTCCGAACGTTAGCCTCAAATCTGGATTTAGAATATCCGGCAGTGTCAGAAGAAAATTGTTTGAAGAATCTACTACCACTGCCCTGACCCCTAATGTCTTGGGAATTTCGACATTTTTAGGCTTTCTAAACGGGGGGATTTATACGGTGTAACAGCCATGTGACGGCCTATATATCTGAACTTAAATTTCTACAGGTAAGTGTCAAAAGCATCACACATTTAAAAATAGTGATTGTTTTATACATGCCAGTTTTATTTTTAAGCACTGCCATTCATTTGATAGAAGCAATTCAATCAGCGTAGACACACATCCAACTGATCCAATACGATCAGTTTGATCCGTGTAAATCCTGTTTGCTATGTTTGTAAGGACATTTTCTACTAAAACAGTGTGGTGAGGCTATTATGGACAGGCCTTAACATTATCAACTACCTATGTAGTATTATAGTCAACCATACATTTTCTGTAATTAGTTAATATGAGCTGTTTACATACATTCTTTCAATGGTACCACTCATGTCAGGGATAATCCTGGACCAAAATGATGATGGTCCCATAAAATGGGCCAATGGCCCATATCCTATTCAAATACATGCAGATTACATAATTTTATTGGGCCTTTTAAAAATTCTATGGGCCCTTTGCAAAATTTGATGGGCCCAAGTATCCTTGATATCTATATTAGTGCATAATTGACATGAGTTTTGAATAGCTTATATATGAGGCCCAGCTAAAAATAACGTCCATTTTAGCAGAAATAATAGTTTTCTAACAAAATTGATTAGGCATATCCCAGTATTATCCCTGTCAAGTGTCAAATAAGTGGAATAAAATGCCCAAATTCTACCATCAGAATTATTAGAGCAAAAATGAACTGTAATACCAGCTAATATCTTTTGTCAAAATACTCCCTGAAATGATTCACGATTATTGAATGCTCAAATTTACATCTAAAGTAATTTATTCGCGATTCTAATTTCTGCAGCAGTACTTAATATGTACGATACACTTTATGCTATACTGAACAATAGTGAAAACGCTACTCTACAATATTTTATATTTTGTAAGAAACCATTGGACGAAAAGCATTTACTAAAGCTTAATAACGTTTTCAAGACATCCAGCAAGCGATTCGTCAAAGCTCCACCAATTTGTCTCGTTTGATGTCTGAGTTAATTCCTTTTTTGTGTTTAAAATTTTGCAATTGCACATGCGCAAAAAAAAGATTATTATGCTTATCAAAATTCGTCATACTTGTGTTGCATTTATTCACAAGAAAACTGTATTATCACTTGAAACAAGCTCAGAAATCAATTTCGAATTTATCAAATTTGTAAATAAAAATTGTAAAATGTTTCCCTTTGACAATATTAAATATTTGGTAATCTTCGATTTATTACGATTTCGATAACTTTCTTCCTTTTGCCAAATCAGGTAGACCTCTCAGCACATTGTTCCTACCATTTCTCGACCAGTAATGTGATCAGACTAAGATGCAACAACACATTGATTTTCCTATGGAGATTTCAGTGTTAAAATTTCAAGCTTGACCAATTTGATGAAAACCCCGCTTTCTTAGGTTGCTTTTCTAAACGATCAACGCATATTTTTGGGTGTCACATGTCTAAGACTACAATTTTGTTCAGTCCGATCAACGCATATTTTTGGTTGTCACATTTCTAAGACTACAATTTCGCTCAGTCGGATCTGGTTGACAGTGGATTTCTGAAGAGATTTCTGTTCAAATTTGTAACATGAAAAATTGGACCCCTGTCACATTTAAATGACATTTTTCTGTCTTGTTTTTGTTATGCTTTCGTTCGTGTCTGTTTATTGATGCCTTGTGGTCCCCTGCTCGGAAAGGGCTGACCTCTTGGCTCTCGTTTGTGATGACTAACTTTCCAATTGGTATCCACGATCAGGTTTGGGTTTGATTGTACTGATTCCTGATCTTTGCCCTCTTTCTTACTTTCATGTGCTTCCTCGCGACAACATTCCTAAACCTTTTACTTTATGCATAATCCAGTCTTTGAACAGTCAGATACACTTTCATTTGCTTTACTTTTGCATATAAATGGTAAACAAATCAGGTGTAGCGTTTTCGCTTTTGTTCAGTATATAACCTACACAGGGATCACTGACCTGTATTTAGTCAACCGTTGCATATTATTAATAAACTGGGTCAGTTTATGTCTATTCTACCAATAGTAATACTCCCCCATTGAAAAGAACCAAAAATATGCCAAAATTCCATCTAACTACAGATAAACACAGCAAAAACATCAGGTTGAAAATTTTGTCAAAAAATACTGCAGCTTTTTCTACCCGCATATCAAAAAAGTTCTAGAATAAATAACATGAAAAGATGCACTTAAAGTAGATTTGTCACGTTTCTTATTAATGGGGCAGTACTTTAGTATTCTCTGTATCTTACTACTTTTCTACTTTTTCTATATAGTCAAGTGAAGAAGAATTGCCGCCCCCTCCAAGTAAGAAGACACCCTTAGAAGACCATAACACAAGCAGGTCTACTGTGGTTGATAATATGAAGGTTTTGATTGGACAAACACCTAAAGGCATTAGATTGTAAGTAACAAAACAGTTATTTGCATACACATTGGGTTGAGAAATAACAGGAACTAAGAATTTTCTCAATGTAGAGCATATCCTTGCTTAGTACTGGTTCAACCCCAACTGGAAAATTGTTGACTGGGAGGTAAAGAATCAAATCAAATAGAAAGAAAAATCAAATCATTGTAGAGCACATGTGTGAATAAACACTGCAGTCATTTAGGGGCAAAATCTTCTGAACATAAATCTGCTTGAATCACAGCAGATAAATCAGGGTTTCAGCTGGACTGAAATTTACTTCGGACATTTTGTCCAAGCAGCCCCAATATTGTTCGGACATTTGGAAATTTTTTAGGACATTTTTTTCAGACACTCATCTTACCACCATAAACCGAAAATGCTATCTGCCCTTCTCATAGTGAAACCAGGGGTAGTTTTGCTACCATTTTGGGCGGTAGGTGCGGCCTGATTGATTGGCTGGCTTTTTATTTGATGAGGAGACTGGAGCTTGCTGATCGGTGGAAGTGGGTGGGGTACTGTTTTTTTGCTGCTATTTTCGGCCGCTGCACGACTCATTAGTCACGGAAAGTGGCTGTTCAGGTAATGATGGAGCGTGCAAACTTTTTGGGGGCATAAAAACCTTGAGTTCCTGTTGTTTCTTGGTAGCAATTAAGTTTTTTAGTCATTTTATCGGCAAATGCCAATGCAAATATGCCGTCCGCTTCGAGATGAAATCGAGGGAAGAAGTTTACAGGATGCGATAGACCAATCAGGGGTTGCGTAACAAAACACTATGACTGGTATGCTTTAATTAGTGAATAAGTATTTTAGGGGTAAAATTATTCGAACCAGTCTAACGCTTACAGAAATTTGGCCAATCAGCGATCGTTTTATAAAACAAAAATACTATTGCATCACTGTGCATTACCGTACAGTATGCTCTTCTGAAAGTCGTCTCGGACAAACTGTCCAAACTGGACAGTAAACTCTCGGACATCTGAAACTTTTTTCGGACTATGTCCGATGGCCGACGCCAAACTGAATCCCTGTAAATGCTATTTTTGGTCAAATACATGGGTTAAATTTTCAAGATTGTTCCTGAATTCAGGATTTTGAGTCTGACTGACCATATTAAGTCAGACTCAATATCCTGGCCCCGAGGTTATAAAACTTTTTCCATGCTCAACTCAGCTGAGCATGAAATTTATCCTGCTCATAAATGTTAAAATGCCAACAATTGTAGGCATTTTAACACTTATTAGCATGATAAATACAACATCTGAGAGACTTAAAGCCAGAAACTTCTACATTTGTCAATAATTCAGTTTTTATGAGCAGTTGAAATTTCATGCTCAGTTGAGTTGAGCACGAAAAAGTTTTATAACCTCCGGGCCTGATTTAGGCAGATAATGATACCTTCTCTGATTAATAGTTATTAGGCAGATTTTGACATTAAAGATATTTTTTGGAAACAAACAGTGTAACTCCAGATGAAACGCTGGTTTTTGCAGCATTTCATCTGGGTCATTGTGGTTTGTCAAAGTGCACATTTGCAGGTTTCCTTTATATTAAGGTTAAAACTGAAATTACATCACAAATACACAGGTATAGATAAAGACAAATTTTCAGCGTAAAATTGTAAATATTTTCTTGCCAATAGCTTTTAGCATATGTTTTGGGTGCCCAAAAGAACCGTCTCATTGAGACGGTTCTTTTGAGTACCCATAACATATGTTATAGTTGAGAAATAAGAAAATAATTAACTAAAGGTGTGCAAATATAACTGGAAAACAGTTCATAAATGGGACTCGTCGCGACAAAACCTGTCTTTGGGGTTTCTGTCAAAGCGAGACTCAAACCATTCTCCTCAGCTTCAGAGACTAGCTAGAATATTGAAATTTCGCTTGAAGCAAGTTTAGATATAAAACTTTCCAGTAAGCAAATAACAAAGGCGCTGATCAGTCTGCGCCGATGCGCAGGCTGGTCTGTGCCTTTGTTGTTCACAAATCTCCGAAGACCGGTTTTGTTGCAACTTGGCCCATTTTGTACACAAACCATAGAGTATTCATTGTGTGCTAATAAGCATGCACAGATCTAGAAAGTTTTGTCAGAGAGGGTCCAACTTTGACAACGTTTTTTTTAGTTGATGAGGGGATAGGCCGGGCTAACACCGACCCGCCAGCAAAACGCCATTTAACGCTAGCATGCTGATGATGACCCTACAATTGAATGTTGGCTTGGTAGCTTTGTGATTTTTCAGGGGATCTGGACCAGTATTGTTAGAAAACCCTATATTTTTGTGATTTTGCAGGGGGATCCATGCATGATAATAGCATATTATGCACTTGTAAGGGCAAATATGGTATATTCTTTTAATTAGCTCACCTGAGCAGGAAGTGCTCAAACTGGAGCTATTGTGATCACTCAGTGTCTGGAGTCAGTTGTGCAGTGTGTATCATGCAGCTTCAATATTTCATGTTAGATGGCAACTCCTCCTATACTACTTGGCCACTTTCAACTAATCAGACTGCATGCTTGGTGGTCAACCCAATCATGGTTGGTATCTTTGCTTTCCTCTTTAATTGCATGCCAGTGGGTCGAACTTCAGACAATGATAGTTCCGACTTACAGATTATCTATTGATGAGATGGTAGGGGCCTGATGGCTGTTGTCCGTCCCACCAGGGTTTACCTGTTGGATTTCTTTTGCTCTGCTATTCAGTTTTATGTACTGTTGAGTCCTTATCTTCGCTTTATCTCCTTTTTATATCTTGAATTATAAGTTTTTTAAATGATGCATTGATAAGCTAGGGGTCTTTCATGCAAACCAAACATCTATGTGTCTTGATCCACATCTGAACTAAAGGTGAGGTTGGCACCTTTAAACCGGTTTAAGCCCTCCAGTAAAACATTTTTAATGACTTTCCAAGGTGGTACTTCTTTTGTGGATCTTTTTTTTTTTGGTGTGTCTTATGTTTCTCATGCTTTTTGGTCTGTTCATTGCTGCCTTGTGGTCACCTGCTGGGAAAGGGCTGACCTCTTGGCTCTTGTTTATGGTGGTTTTGTTAGTTTCCCATGTGGTATCCTGGGTCAGGTGTGGTACTTCATTGTATAATTTCCTGATCTTTGCCGTCTTTCTTACTTTCATAAGAATGTTGTTCACTGTTTTTTCCTTATAGAAAGCAGTTTGAGAAGATGAGGCAGGAGAGAAAGGCAGAAAATCTAACAGACTTTGCAGAGATGGTTCTCAGGATGACAGAAGATGAAAGAATAGATCTCCTCAACAAGCATTACCAGAGAAAGGAACCCAGCTTGAAAGATATACTGATAGTGCCGCAGTTGTCTGTGAGCAGGGAACCATTGAGCAGCAGCAAGAAAAGTCAAGGTAGAGCAGGCCCCGAGATTATAAACTTTATTTCATGCTCAACTCAGCTGAGCATGAAATTTCAACTGCTCATAACAACTAAAATACCGACAAATAAAGAAATTTCTTGCTTTAAGTCTCTCCAATGTTGTATTTAACATTTATGAGCAGGATAAATTTCATGCTCAGTTGAGTTGAGCATGGAAAAAGTTTTATAACCTCGGAGCCTGGTCTTTTTAAAAGGCTTCAACCCTTTTTCGGGACATTCACAATGATTGTTATCTGCTTTCTCAGCAGATGATGTACTTTGGAAGCATATTTTGCAAACTATATGGACCCAGATCAGATTGCTGCCTTAGGTGCAGTCTGATCAGGGTACATATTGTTGCTTCCATGATAAAAACTTGTCATTCACAATGATTGTTAGTACTGTTGATGTACTTTGACAGCCAATATTGCCAACAATATGGACCCAGATCAGACTGCTCCCATATGAGCAGTCTGATCAGGGTACATAAATATGAGCAGTCTGATCATGGTACATAATGTTTGCTTTCATGATAAAAACCTGTCATTCACAATGATTGTCACTGATGATGTACTTTGGAAGCCAGTATTGCAAACTATATGGATCCATATCAGATTTCTCCCATAGGAGCAGTCTAGGTAGCAGTCTGATCAGAGTACATAGTGTTTGCTTCCATGATAAAAAGTTGCCAGTCACAATAATTGTTACTTAAGATGTACTTTGGAAGCCAAAATTGCAAACAAAATGGACCCAGATCAGACTGAGACTGCTCCGACTGAGAGCAGTCAGATCAAGGTACATAGTCTTTGCATATAATAAACAATTGTCTGTACTGCATTTGAAGATATGCAGCAGACATAATAAGCAGATAACATTTCAGGACAAAATATTGTTGGGATAAGGGTTAACCAATGTCTTGCAGAGTAAATTGGACTCATTGTAAGAAAATCTGTCTTCAAGGCTTGCAATGAGGTGATGCTCAATCCATTGCTCAGCTACAGAGACTGTTACGACATAATGCCGGTCAGGAAGGAAGAGGGGAAATCTTATTGGAAAATTCCTTTTTGCGATGACGATGCTACCAGGGAAAAATAATGCACACAACTAGCAAAAACTTTTCAGTACTTTATGTACTAAGAAAACATCAACAACACATTAATTTACAATGACACCACCTACGCTGTTATTTCTGGCTAATTGACCATCCTATACTAGAGCAAGTTGCCACTCCAAGATCGTTTCAATTAGAATCAATCTTGGACTGTCCTGTTCTAGATGTACGTCAACTAGTCAGAAATAAGAGACGTAAAGAATATGATTAACATATAACTTAAGAAAAAAAAACAATTGGATCCTTTAATATTTAAGTTCTCGTATTGACGAGAAATCTCGAGATTATACGCGTCTCGCGAACACTATGTCTTCTAAGCTGCACGTGTGTCTATTTCAGACCATCGGCGCTGAGGTGATCGAACCTGTACTTTGGTCGTCACTGGATTAACGTATCCGTGTTATCTGTTACGCGTACTACTGATCGTTACTCAAGACGTCAGTATTAATTTATGTCCTCCTGATCATATCCCACGTTGGGACGTCAGATTTTTCATATAACCATTCGAGCCGGTTGGCTTCCCATTTTGTTGCACTACGTTGTAACGATTGGGGCTTTGATCCACGCTGGTCGTGGCCTAAGGGGGACAACTATTATGTGCCCTCAGGTACTTATCAATGGCTCACCAACTTTCAGCCTCCAACGTAGGAGGGGACACAAGAGATGATTCTGCAAAAAACAATCTATATTTAGAATCTCAGAATCACTCTTTTGCGTCGATAATGGGGTTGTTCGTTCGAAGTTCACAAAAATAGAAATAATTTCAGTGGTCTTACTCTTTTAAATTACAGCCTAACCCTATAAGCGCGCGATTAGCCCACACCCGTGGGTGTATGGCTAACGGCTCTCATGCGGTTAGGATGGATCGGCTCTTCTAAATACCCACACTTAAACTTATATAATAGAGAAGTATTTTTTAGTGACTGGCCTATGTCAGCGCTAAACAATACCTCTTATGCCAAACGAACAAACCCATACGTAACAAACTCTTCCATACACTGTCGTAACGTCACCCTGGTTGAGACGCTATCGCAGCCGAAACATCAAGATCCTGTGGCCCTTTTTCCCTTCAAGGTCACGTTATCTAGATAGTTTCGAGGTTTACACATACTGATACCAATTCTTTTAAAATTCCAGGAAAAAGGTTGAACAGTGTGGTGCCGACGTAACGTTTGGACGTTTACGTCGGACATCACCCTGCCCACGCACTAATTTCGTACATGTATAACGTATCAGTTGTAAACAACTGATTATGACCTCTCGGCAAAACATATACATCAATATTGAGAGATTACATTCTGCTGTTTTATGTGTGTAAAACCGTACAATGCTTTCTTACATTTATTTTGGTGTAACACAAAAATGCTTTACATTTACTTTGGTGTAACGAAAATATCTTACATTTACTTTGGTGCAACAAAATTATCTTACATTTACTTTGGTGTAACAAAAATATCTTACATTTACTTTGGTGTAACATTACACCTACCTAATCTCTAAACATACATGTCAGCTATCACCTTATTTATGTAAGTGTGTTGTAGTGTATGCACCTAACCCTTATTCTTATATGCGTCAGATATAACTCGAGGTGACACATACAGGTCGCTACAGAAAGTCGATTATCACTGGCAGTTAAATCGTCTTTCCAACAACGCCGTACAAATCACAACAATTTAAAATCTAGCTGCTAAAATTGTTTTTCACCTATCGGTCCCTGGTAAATCTTTCAGCATGCCATTATAGTTTTAGGTGCGGGCCCGACATGGCCTGTGACTACATTTGTCCGAAATAACCCGACGAGTCCATTCGGACAGCTTTTACTATAGCCGCAAGAATGGTCCCAGCAGATTTTTAGGCAATACGCATGTGCGTAACTTCATACGCAAGTGCGTAACAATCGCTATTTTCACCAAAAAAAAAGGGACGTTATTGATAACACCCGAAAGAACACATACACGGAATGCTGGCCGATTCAACAGACGACAAAATAGAAAACGAGTGACTTATTATTTCAATACAACGTGACATGCTAGAGACATCGCGATTCAATGCAATTACACGGATCGCCATCGCCCTATCATGTACAATATCAATACAGTAACGATATATATAACTTCACGTACCTTTTATAATAATGAATAGCATCTCTATATCGAACCTTTCATCGGTATGTTTAAAATGTCCCCTAACAAGAATGGGAAATTCCATCCTTTATATATTGAAAAACGCACAAGATTTCCGAGATATTCAAGAAGAATAAGGAAAACGTGCAAGCGTTGATAAATATAGATACAATGAATTCCATCTCAGACAAACCGACCTTTTATTGGGACTATCAAAAGAAAGAGTACCGTATCATGGTTCGAATAGGTGCCCAGGTGCATACCTAAACCACTGCGTATTTGTGCGTATACGCAACCATAGCTGATTCTGTTATTCCAGCCATTCTGTATTGTAACAAAGGCCCTTCCTTTATGACTTTTTCTTACGATACACGATGCAGAAAAGAAGGAATAATACAGAATAAATATATAATACAACATATATACACGTGCGACTTCAATGGCGGACTACCTGGAAAGATAGTCTGCCCCCACATTGTCTTGTCCTCGGATTGCCACAATCATAGACCTATCTTGTTGGAGCGTTTAATGCTCAACACAAAAATTTGGGGTTGTACCCCTTTAACCTTTTCTATATATGGGATTGTACCCCTTTAACTTCTTATAAAGGTTTATGTCTTATGACATTTAATATATATAAGGCTTAATAGCCCATATCTTTTGCAAAGATCCACAGGTTATGCATTCCTATGCCAAGTATACCTATTAATAACACCATCCATAATACAATCTTTGCTCAAATACATTAACGTGACTCTTCACGTTGCAGCCAACCTCCGTTGCTAACATATTATCGTGACTTGCTCACGTCAACAGTCTACCGTCATCCGTCATGACTTAAATTAAATTACGTGACTCCTCACGTCAATAGCACACCTCTGTGACTAACTACTATGCTATCATAGTTAAAATATAGGTCAACAATCCGAGACAATTGGGTCATTACACTATCGCACACCTTTAACACTAATGCTGACTACTGCTGTCAGTCACTGTCATATTGCGCCAATAATATGGTATTGGGCAACGTCTACCACTACCATATGAACGTCGTCGTTCTGTCTGGCTGTCAGTCCGTCTTATACGGCTAACTACTGCCTCCTTAGAGGATATGTTTCTCTGGGGTACACTACAACAATGAGTCATTGCGACCTTTATATTGTGAGTTGTCCTTTGACAAATGGCACAAGATCTACAAAATTGAGTTACCTCCCTACAAACACCGGGCCAATAAAATTCATCTAAGACCTTAGCTATAGTTTCCTTTCTGCCTCTATGATTTACCACCTTTCGTGATTCATGGGCTAAATTCATAACGCTATGCGTTAAACTAGAAGGAACAACTAACTGTAGTGAAACTTTTGCATTTTTCTTAAAATGTCTATAAATTAAACCATTCCTACGAATGAATTTAGTTTCACCACTAGAGAAACTGCGACTCTTAGTCACACTACCAGACTCTACCCTTCTTCTAATATCCGCTAACTTCCTATCTGACGCTTGCTTCATAAGTATTTCTTGCCTGTGCTGCCTAATAAACTTATCTGCCACCTTGACCTTTCTATCCTTTCTACTTTTCTTTGACCTCTTCTTATTGACTACCCCCGATGAAAAATGGGTCATATCGGGAAATTTAGACCCCTCGATATTACCAATGACTAAGTCATGTGCTGGGTCATCAATGCACAATGCATCCGTAGTCCCTCTAAAAAATGGACAATCAATATTGATACGGGCCATATGACATCTCTGTTTATAATTGTTAATAAGAGTCACACCAGACTGCTTATTTAACATTTGACCATCAGAAACTAAACTTCTCCTAACAACTACCCCCGTACAACCTGTGTCTCTTAAGACCCTAACCTCTTTACCATTTACGGTACCAATCGCTGTCGGCAACCTTGACCGTGGGAAATGACAAGTGCCCTTGCTATCCTTATGGGGTAAACCTTTCCCTACATCCGAACTTTTATTATCAATTTTGCAAAAATTGACCTGATGGTCGGTCCTGTAATTATTATAATCATAACGATTGTCATGTTGGTCAACTTGACCACGGTTCCTATCCTGACCCCAATTAGAATTGCCTCCCCTATACTGGGAATCAAACTCTGCACTATTTGCCACCCTCTTGTTATTTGGGTTATCCCAACATCTATGAGTTGGGTGGGGCTTGCCACAAATCTTACACTTCACAATGGGCCGTTGATCTTGATTGGGCTCTACCTTAGGCTGGACTTGACCTACCCCTTTACTTTCACGCTGCCCCTTAATACACAAGGGAACACCCCCTTTGGCATCGGCGAACAAATCCGCCTCATGGGCTAACTCACCTAGGGCCTTAAACGTCTTAGGTTTGAGATATAAATAGAGCTCATGACTGCAACAGTCAAGGAACTGGTCTCGGGCCAAAAAATCACAAACCGCCTCGTAGGTCTTTTCGACCTTTGCCAAACCCAACCATTTATCAAGGTAGCTCGCTAGCCTACCGCTAAATTGTCTGAAAGTTTCGGCTTTCTCGGGCCTACAATCCCTAAATTTCTTACGAAAAGATCGTTCGGTGAGGTCGAAATTGGTAAGCAGAGCCTCCTTAATCTGACCATAATCCGACTGGTCATCTCTGGAAAGCCTAACGAAGACTTCCAAAGCGCGTCCCTTTAATAAGGCACTTAAGTATGATGCCCACATGGACGGGTCCCATTTATTTGACAAAGCATAACTTTCGAACCTAGTTAAATAGCTATCCATCTTATCCGTATGTTCGTCAAAGTATGGAAGCTTGGGACTCCTAGGATTTGAACTTTTCTCTTTGGGCCCCCAGGGATGTGAAGTGGTCTCGGCCTCGATTTTTTTTAGTTCTACTTCGGCCTCAATTTTTTTTAGCGCAATTTCTTTTTCCATTTCCATTTCCTTATCCTTGCGCGCGGCCTCAATTTTCAATTTTTCCGCCTCAATCCTTAACTTTTCTAATTCCCGATCCTTATCTTTTTGCTCCCTATCTTTCTCTTTTTGCTCCCTTTCTTTATCTTTTTGCTCCCTTTCTTTATCTTTTTCCTCCCTTTCTTTATCTTTTTGCTCGGCCTCCCTTTTCTCTTTTTCATATTCCCTTTGGGCCAACCTTTCCTCCCTTTCTAAATCTTGTTGCCTTTTAAGATAATCCCTTAGTTCTTGCCCTTCATATCCTAATTCCCGTGCTAATGAAATATGTTTATCCATTTTAGCCTATTGTTGGGAATGGTATAAGTCAACTATACTGTTGAAAATAAATAAGGGTTCGCTTTGTCCCTTTTAAATAGGTATGGGCTAACCAACGTTCGCGCTGGTAAACTAATAATTTTACTAGGGATTTAAATGACGTTACATATGAGTAACGTAAAGTACAACGTATAAGAGATCACCACGGAAAGGTGCCTAGGATATATATCAACTTTAAATAGGCCTTCACTGAACGTATTTGACTAAAAAACGTCATTCATTTTCTCGCATTTTTGTCAAGAAATGTATACCTACGCGATATTAATATAAACGCGTTACAGTCAAGTCAACAGTCACTTGTCATAGCAAGACATAATAATTGACTAAAATAATCTTTCTATGGACTTCTTCTAATAATAAAAATCAGTTGAGTGGCGTCACACACTATGACGTCACTGAGGTGATTTAAATTATTAGTACCCTCAAACGATATGAAATTTTCCACATCAGTATCCTTAATTAATAGGAATACAGGGCATAAGCCAATACACAATGATATGGGTAAAGTAAAGATGGACAAGTCTAATAATAAAACTCTGACAAATTTTCCTTGGGTTTTATACCCTAATGGCAATCCACAGAACAAGAAAGTATGGGTCCCCTCAGAATGTTATGTGATGACTTATTTACATGTGTCGCACTTCATCACAGGGGAACGCATGCAATCAGTACTGTGTGTTGACACTCACCACCTTTCTTGTAAAGAAAACTACTAGTGTGCGCCCGTAGCAACGTCACAGCAGAGAAATTTGCCAATAAAACCTCAAAAATCCCACTCTTCTGACACCATTGTTACGACATAATGCCGGTCAGGAAGGAAGAGGGGAAATCTTATTGGAAAATTCCTTTTTGCGATGACGATGCTACCAGGGAAAAATAATGCACACAACTAGCAAAAACTTTTCAGTACTTTATGTACTAAGAAAACATCAACAACACATTAATTTACAATGACACCACCTACGCTGTTATTTCTGGCTAATTGACCATCCTATACTAGAGCAAGTTGCCACTCCAAGATCGTTTCAATTAGAATCAATCTTGGACTGTCCTGTTCTAGATGTACGTCAACTAGTCAGAAATAAGAGACGTAAAGAATATGATTAACATATAACTTAAGAAAAAAAAACAATTGGATCCTTTAATATTTAAGTTCTCGTATTGACGAGAAATCTCGAGATTATACGCGTCTCGCGAACACTATGTCTTCTAAGCTGCACGTGTGTCTATTTCAGACCATCGGCGCTGAGGTGATCGAACCTGTACTTTGGTCGTCACTGGATTAACGTATCCGTGTTATCTGTTACGCGTACTACTGATCGTTACTCAAGACGTCAGTATTAATTTATGTCCTCCTGATCATATCCCACGTTGGGACGTCAGATTTTTCATATAACCATTCGAGCCGGTTGGCTTCCCATTTTGTTGCACTACGTTGTAACGATTGGGGCTTTGATCCACGCTGGTCGTGGCCTAAGGGGGACAACTATTATGTGCCCTCAGGTACTTATCAATGGCTCACCAACTTTCAGCCTCCAACGTAGGAGGGGACACAAGAGATGATTCTGCAAAAAACAATCTATATTTAGAATCTCAGAATCACTCTTTTGCGTCGATAATGGGGTTGTTCGTTCGAAGTTCACAAAAATAGAAATAATTTCAGTGGTCTTACTCTTTTAAATTACAGCCTAACCCTATAAGCGCGCGATTAGCCCACACCCGTGGGTGTATGGCTAACGGCTCTCATGCGGTTAGGATGGATCGGCTCTTCTAAATACCCACACTTAAACTTATATAATAGAGAAGTATTTTTTAGTGACTGGCCTATGTCAGCGCTAAACAATACCTCTTATGCCAAACGAACAAACCCATACGTAACAAACTCTTCCATACACTGTCGTAACGTCACCCTGGTTGAGACGCTATCGCAGCCGAAACATCAAGATCCTGTGGCCCTTTTTCCCTTCAAGGTCACGTTATCTAGATAGTTTCGAGGTTTACACATACTGATACCAATTCTTTTAAAATTCCAGGAAAAAGGTTGAACAGTGTGGTGCCGACGTAACGTTTGGACGTTTACGTCGGACATCACCCTGCCCACGCACTAATTTCGTACATGTATAACGTATCAGTTGTAAACAACTAATTATGACCTCTCGGCAAAACATATACATCAATATTGAGAGATTACATTCTGCTGTTTTATGTGTGTAAAACCGTACAATGCTTTCTTACATTTATTTTGGTGTAACACAAAAATGCTTTACATTTACTTTGGTGTAACGAAAATATCTTACATTTACTTTGGTGTAACAAAATTATCTTACATTTACTTTGGTGTAACAAAAATATCTTACATTTACTTTGGTGTAACATTACACCTACCTAATCTCTAAACATACATGTCAGCTATCACCTTATTTATGTAAGTGTGTTGTAGTGTATGCACCTAACCCTTATTCTTATATGCGTCAGATATAACTCGAGGTGACACATACAGGTCGCTACAGAAAGTCGATTATCACTGGCAGTTAAATCGTCTTTCCAACAACGCCGTACAAATCACAACAATTTAAAATCTAGCTGCTAAAATTGTTTTTCACCTATCGGTCCCTGGTAAATCTTTCAGCATGCCATTATAGTTTTAGGTGCGGGCCCGACATGGCCTGTGACTACATTTGTCCGAAATAACCCGACGAGTCCATTCGGACAGCTTTTACTATAGCCGCAAGAATGGTCCCAGCAGATTTTTAGGCAATACGCATGTGCGTAACTTCATACGCAAGTGCGTAACAATCGCTATTTTCACCAAAAAAACGGGACGTTATTGATAACACCCGAAAGAACACATACACGGAATGCTGGCCGATTCAACAGACGACAAAATAGAAAACGAGTGACTTATTATTTCAATACAACGTGACATGCTAGAGACATCGCGATTCAATGCAATTACACGGATCGCCATCGCCCTATCATGTACAATATCAATACAGTAACGATATATATAACTTCACGTACCTTTTATAATAATGAATAGCATCTCTATATCGAACCTTTCATCGGTATGTTTAAAATGTCCCCTAACAAGAATGGGAAATTCCATCCTTTATATATTGAAAAACGCACAAGATTTCCGAGATATTCAAGAAGAATAAGGAAAACGTGCAAGCGTTGATAAATATAGATACAATGAATTCCATCTCAGACAAACCGACCTTTTATTGGGACTATCAAAAGAAAGAGTACCGTATCATGGTTCGAATAGGTGCCCAGGTGCATACCTAAACCACTGCGTATTTGTGCGTATACGCAACCATAGCTGATTCTGTTATTCCAGCCATTCTGTATCGTAACAGAGACAAGCTAGAATATTGAAATTTCTTATTTGGCAAGTTCAACTATTATACTTTCCAGAGAGCGAATTATCAATGCCCTGATCAGACAGTTCAGTTTGTTACTCTATGCAATTTTAAAATTAAAAAGTGGAGATCCGGATCGACTCTCTTTCAAGAATGAGTTGACAACATGAGTTAATAATAAACTGCTAAAAATAAATGTGATATTGCTATCATGACATCACAATCACAGGAAATGAACAAAATTGCACAGGCCCCGAGGTTATAAAACTTTTTTCATGCTCAACTCAACTGAGCACGAAATTTCAACTGCTCATAAACACTTAAATACCAACAAGTAGAGAAGTTTCTTGCTTTAAGTCTCTAAGATGTTATATTTATCATGCTAATAAATGTTAAAATGCCAACAATTGTTGGCATTTTAACATTTATGAGCAGGATAAATTTCATGCTCAGCTGAGTTGAGTATGAAAAATGTTTTATAACCTCGGGTCCAGGTTTCATATTTTGTACATCTCACTCAGGTGTACACCTTAAAGGAAAAACTGGATCTATGAGTTATAAGTATAAAAAATATTGTGCTGACCTCACTTTTTAACAATTGGAAAAATACCTTTTTAAGCCAAATGGAATTTCTTGTTCTCATCAGTTGGATGAGCCCATTTCCAATTTTAGGGTTGTTTGTTGGTATTTTTCATTTTTTAATTAAAATTTTGATAGAGCATTCTGTAAGCAAACAGTGAAGATCCTGATTAGATGCAGCATTTTGTGGCATCCAATCTGGGTCTGCACTGTTTGTCATGGTCCGTCCCATTAACTATGCTTATATGAATTAATCCTTTGTATACAAGTGACTTCTAAATGTGTACTTCTGCAAACAATGATGACCCAGATGAATGCTGCATGATGAGGCATTTTATTGGGGTCTACAGTGTTTACTAAGACAAAACAATCTTCAGAGAAAGAAGAAATTTGGAAATTATAAACTGTGACACCTCTATATATACAATGGACCATCCCAAGTTTATTGTACCATATAGATGAATGAATCCATTAGTGCTTAAAGGGTTACATGAATTTAATTCAGAAAATTTTATGTTTCCTTAATACAGCAAAACAGTTGAAGCAAAGGAGAGCTGCCAGGAGAACACCAAAGAAGAGAAGTCGTGCAGCTGAACAGAGCCTTGGTGGTATTGCTTATGAAGACCTGGTGGACAGTGAGTCTCTGCCCCAACCAATATCAGATCAGGAGTTGCAGTCAGATGAGGAGTCAAGTCTTGACATAGGAATAAAGGTAGCTTTCAATTTGGGCCTCGTCGCGAGAAAACCTGTCTTGGGGGTTTCCGACAAGCCAGATTCAAACCAGCCTGCTTAGCTACAGAAACTAGCTAGAAAGTTGAAAATTCGCATGTAGCAAGTTTGGATATAATTCTTTCCAAAAAGCGAAAAACAAAGGCGCTGATCAGACTGCTCGGATGCGCAGGCTGGTCTGCTCCTTTGTTGTTCGCGAACCCCCGAAGACAGGTTTTCTCGCGTCTAGGCCCATTTGATACAATAAAGTTTTGATAATCAATCAGCTAGTTTGAGGACTCGTAAGTTTGTATTTTTAAATAACATTAAATACAGTGTGAGCTTGTCCGAGAAGTAAGTTTATGCATTGTATAACGTATAATTCTGCTTTTAAAGTTTTTCTTTCAAAAGAAATCACAAAATTCTCTTTTTCAAAAAAATGTTTGGAAGAACCTAACTAAATAAACTTACAGAAGGTCATAATGGCATAGGTATATATGGGCCTCATTGCGAGAAAACCCCTCTTGGGGGTTTCCGACAAAGCAAGTTTCAAACCTGTCTCCTCAGCTACAGTGACTATCTAGAAAATTTAAATTTCACCTGTAGCAAGTTTACATATGATACTTTCAAAAAAGTGAATAACAAAGGTGCTGATCAGACTGGGCAGATGCGCAGGCTGGTCTGCGCCTGTGTTTTTCGCAAACCCCCCGAAGACATGTTTTCTCACAACGGGGCCCATATATGCATGGGTATTTTCTGAATCATGCCTGAATTAAGCACTTTGGGGCTGACTTTTTGTGGAAAGTCAGCCCCAAAATCTTAATTAGCCTTTATGTATTGATACTTTTGTTCAAAGATTTAGATTATGTGTCTTCTATCTTGAAATACAGAAGTGGAATTTTTTCAGAATTTTTAGGCTGACTTTCGATAGAAAGTCAGCCTAAAACTACTGTCAGGGAGTGCAGTGACTCAGTGGTCGAGTGCTTGACTCGAGACCGAGGGGCCGCGGGTTCGAGCCTCACCGGCGTCACTGCGTTGTGTCCTTGAGCAAGACACATTTATCCTAGCTTAGTACTGGTTCAACCCAGGAAGACCCCTCCCTGTTTATCTGAAAGATTGTTGATGGGACGTAAAGAATCAAATCAAACAACAACAAATAAAACCACTGAATAAAGCAGGTTATAATAGTTCTTATTTGTTTTCATTTTATCTTAAGATAATTGACCATGGTTATAACTTAAATTGTTCATATTCTGTAGGCAAACTGCGAGTTGTAATATTTGATTTTGAAGTTTACGATTTGGGACATTTTGAAGTTTTACAAATGGAAATAAGACATACTATGTATTAAAGTGTACTGATTGTTTAAGGATTTAAATTTCTGTATTTCAGCATTTTTCAATTTCATGACCTTAGTCCAAGCATATGCAATTAGTCCCATTTTCTCTTGGGCTGGCTCTTATCGTAGGTCTCAATAAACAAAACATATTGGCGTAAAATTCTGATTTTTTTCTTATCCATTGCTTTAAACATTTGTTTTGGGTGCTCAAAAGAACCATCTCATTGAGATGGTTCTTTTGAGTACCCACAGCATATGTTTTGGTTGAGAAATAAGAAAGCTAATTTTTAGTTATGCACACCAACCTAAAGGCCTGTCATATATTTCATTTCCTTTTCGTTATAGGTTACACCTGCAAAAAGAAGAAAAGTGCCGAACCAGTCTAGAACAAAACCGAAGAAAGTCACCCCTCACAAAGGAAACAATCATGTTCCAATTCCCCCAAGCTACTTAGACTGTTCCATCAGTGATGAAGATGGTGCAGAAAGTTTTGTGTTCAGAGCCAAGACTAAGAAGAAAGAGAATGAAAGGGATAAAACAGCAGGCATTACAGAAAATCAGTTAGAGTGTATTGGAGATGCAGCCGGGGAAGATAGTGTTGACTCAGCTGATCTGTGGAGCCAGATGGGAAAAATGAGTCAAGCCGAGGTTGATAAGAATGTGCCAAAACTAAGCAGTTGTGATTCTGTTAGTGACAGTTATGCGGCTCATAGTAATACTGAACGTGCTAAACATAGGTTAGGCAATAAATGTGAAAGTGTTATAAGAACTAGAAGTGATAATCAGAGAACGGGTAGAGTGAAAGGAATTGATAATATTGACAAAAATAGGCAAAATTTGAGTGATAAGCTTGACAGAAGAAAAGAATGCAAAAATAATGATATGAATCTGAAACTTGAAAGTGCAACAGGTATTGATGAAAGAACTAGAAAGGAAAAGCCAGGTACTAGTAACCAGATTGTCAATGCATCTAAAAGATGCATTGACAATCTGGGTACTAGTACCTCAAAGAGGAAACATTCAAACTATATTAAAGCAGACATTACTGAAAAACTTGACGATTCTCAGGGATCAGTGTTAGATGATTTATTTGGTAAATCAGGTGGTGGGAATAAGACTAAAAGAAAACCAGCTCCATCTAAGCATAAAACTGTGAAACATTCTATTGTTAAAACTGTCAGTGAAGAGACAACCGCTGATAAGGCAGGGGGTGATAGGTTTAAGGAAATTGATAACATATTTTGTTCTACTGACAGTGACAGTGATGTTAGGTTAGAGACCAGTACACTTAAGGATGATGACTATGATTGTTTTGATGATCCTAGAAATTGGAAGAAACGAAAACAGAAACCTGAGAAAGAGCCTGTGTCAGCAATTGATAAACTTATATCAGACAGCGAAGCAGATTTTAACAATTTATTTACAATGGGTAAAATGAAAAGAAAAGAAAAAGCTAGTATACAAGTAGAAGAGGACTCTTCTGTAAAAGCATGTGATGGATCTCGCAGTCTGTTTAGTTATTGACACATACAATCCAGAGCTCCTGGAGAGGGGTCAAAAGCTATCAAAGCATGAGGATTTGCATTGGCTTGCCTTTGACTGTGGGAGTCTACTTTTGTTATAAACATTTCTAGTCATGAGTGAAAGGGTTTGATGTTGAGCTTTAAGATTATTTTAACCATGTCAGGAAAGTTTTTACAAGGAACTTTCGACTGAAAGTCAGATGAAGGTTTGTGTTTCATATTGCACTTTATTCTGTTTAACCCATATAAGCCTATCCTCCTTTTTGTGGGACATAGGCAAACAGTGCAGACCCAGATCAGATGACACATAATGTGGCTTATGATCAGGGTCTCCACTGTTTGCTAACAGATTATTGTATTAAATTTCGAATTAAAACCCAGCATTCCTTAAAATGAAAAAGGAATGTTCCAGTTGATAATAGAGGGAAATTCCATTAGCCATAAATGGGTTAACCAAGAAACATTTTCAACCTTTTGTTATGAATGGGCAAGGGACTACCAGAGTTGTGTATATTTTGGCCAGGCACTGTGGTTATGGTATTAAACACATGCACAGAGTGAAACTGCTGATGTTCATGCAAAGCTCATGGGTGAAAGTTTTCAGGATTTTGAGGCTGACTTTCCGTAGAAAGTCAGCCTCAAAATACTTAATTGTCCAGATTATAATAGCTTTTCTGATATATTTACAGTTTATCTAAAGACAATTAACCATTTAAACTTTAAATATTACTATTTATTTCAGAAGTTCAAGATTTTGGAAATTTTAAACTTTCATCCATGAAAGCTATCCAGCGGAGCTATATTTTGAGTCTGAACCTTCATCCACTATTATGTGTGTACAGTGCATTCAGCAAGGCTCTAAGGAGACTGCACAGATTACATTTCTAAAAATTCGAACACTTTTCTATTTCTGTTCTCAAATTAAATGGGTTTTTTTTTACAAAATGCTTGTCAGAATAGTGAAAAGAGAAGACCCGGATCAGACTGCTTCTTCAGAAGCAGTCAGATCTGGGCCTGCACTGTTTGTCTAGGCCTTTTTAGTGTTCAAAATTATAGAACATCTACCGTCTAGCAAATTTATCAGAGCCTTTCCTGTTTACATGTGCTATAAATACCCAAATCTCATGACCTGGTCCTGTATACATTTTGTTCCTATATATATCAAATTCAAACAAAACCACACAACTGATATTGGCAGCTATATATTTATTGTCCCCCGCCTTTTCGAAGAAAAGCGGAGGGACATAGTTTTCGGCATTCCGTCCTTCCGTCCTTCCGTCCTTCCGTCCTTCCGTCCTTCCGTCCTTCCGTCCCCCTAATATAGTAGGTACCTTGTGTGCGCAACTCCTCCTACAGTTTTATGCCGATTCTTTCGAAACTTTACAGATGTTTTAGTCATGGTCTGAAGATATGCATGTGGTTTGGATATTATCCTGAGATTATTTTTTGTCACTTTTTTCGCAATTTGAACTTAGTCATTTTTAGGCGTTTTTACTATCAAAGTGAAAAGATAGTGGGTACCTTGTGTGCGCAACTCCTCCTACAGTTTTATATCGATTCTTTTGAAACTTCACAGGTGTTTTGTACATGGTCTGAAGATATGCATGTGGTTTGGATATATTCCTCAGATTATTTTTTAACACTTTTTCCGCCAGTTGAACTTAGCCATTTTTCTGACATTTTTACTATCAAAGTGAATGGATAGTGGGTACCTTGTGTGCGCATCTCCTCCTACAGTTTTATATTGATTCTTTTGAAACTTCACAGGTGTTTTGGACATGGTCTGAAGATATGCATGTGGTTTGGATATAATCCTCAAATTATTTTTTATCACTTTTTCTGCTATTTTAACTTAGGCATTTTTCTGGCGTTTTTACTGTCAAAGTTAATGGATACTGGGTACCTTGTGTGCGCAACTTCTCCTACAGTTTTATGCCGATTCTTTTGAAACTTTACAGATGTTTTTGTCATGATCTGAAGATATGCATGTGGTTTGGATATTATCCTGAGATTATTTTTTGTCACTTTTTTTGCAATTTGAACTTAGTCATTTTTAAGTGTACAATAATGGCGGGGGACATAAATTCTCTGAATTTGCTTGTTTTAGATATGCATGCGTTGGCTAATATGTCTTTATGTATATACTATATGCATGTATTGGTTGGTGTGCCTTTATGTATATACATACATTATATAAGATTTGTACTTTTTTCTAGTTTTAGGTTTTATATTCAGGTATTTGTTGCTGTTGTTTCCTTTTTAATACAAACCAGTTAAAGGATATTGAGCTGTTATCAAATTATCAAAATATTCATTTAAATCTTGTTAGATGAAGCAGTTTGGTATAAATAGGCCTTGACACGAGAAATTCTGACTTTGTTGCATGTGAACGGCAAAGGTGCAGACCAGCCTTGGCATTCCTGCAGTTTGATCAGCACCTATGTCATTTGCTTTAAGTAGAGTATAATAGCTAATCTTGCTTCATGCAAACATGTAATTTTCTTGCAAGCCTCTATAGCCAAGCATAATAGTTTTAGTATTACTTGGTTGAAAACTCCAAAGGCAGGTTTTCTCACGACAAGGCCCAAATTCTATTCAAGTTGCAAGACAAAAAGTGTTTCCAGATTGCCATTTTTCCTATTTCCCTTTCTTGACTTGATTAGTGCACCATAGGTTTAGATAAACAAAAATTTTCAGCATAAAGCTGTAAATATTTTCTTACCTACTATTTTTAGCATTTGTTGGATAAACCACTTACCTTGTACCCAGGGGTCCTGAGTTCAGTCCCAGGCTCCTCCAGTCTGTAAGATGAGACCCATCTCCATATGACCTTAGCTGTTAATGAGACATGAAACACAGACTCACTCACTCACTTACTCATTGATTGGAAGAAAGATTATGGATCCTGATCTGGATCTACACTGCTTTCAAATGATGGTATCAAGTTTTGTAAAACAAATATGCACACAGTTGTTGGTAGGGTAGTAGGACTCCTCTGCCCAACTCATATCAGGCCTTTGAAATATGTAAGGCATAGAATTATGTATGAAAAAGATGAGTTTTGTTGGCAGGAAACTTGTGTAAGGAAAGTAGTCTGTAGCATGTGAGTTGAGCCTTATTGAAATTAATTGATCTGGTAACATGATGAACATTATATATATTATTATATGTTAACAATAAAGTTTACATTTTTCCAATATATATTGTTATATCATCTTGATTTCTACAATGGTTATCCATCTTTTATGCAAGTCAGCTTGTGGCTTGAATACAGAATTAAAATGCCTAAACGTTGCATGAAAATGAATAGCATATGAATTCGGGAGGAAAGGTTTTTGAGTTGTGCATTGCACAGATTCAATGCAGAAAATCATTCAATCTGTATGTGGCAGAACTTTTGAACTGCCAGCCATCACAAAAAGGGAAACATATAGGTACAATATAAAGACATTAGCTCTTTTCCATGTAACATTTGGCATATTGTTGTAGCTCAAAAGCTAACAGTTTCTAATGCTCTTGCAATTTCAACATTACAGTCATTCTCCTTCTTCCGCTGATTTAAGAAGGGCTGTCATCAGTTATTAGTGAAAGTATGTGCATGATGGAGTACCTGTTAACCGCTAAGTCTAAAGCTTGCCCAGGAAAAGTGTGGTTAGGTTAAATGACTGTCCCGGCATGACCATAGCTGTTGACTGACCAAACCAAACAAAAACTTCATAACCTTCTTGTCATTTTTCTTTGGAACCCAATTGCCTTCGTCCCTTTTGCTGATTCTTTTACTATTTACAGGACTGGTACAGATTAATAGAGGATCTTACATGAGTGCTCATGTTTTATTGAATTTATAATATGAGGTGGGGAAAAGAGATAAAATGCGAGGCTTGCCAAGCATTTTATCTCTTTTTGGCAACAAGTTTAATAAAATCAATAATACAAGAGCATGAATATCATATGACATTAAGATTACTTTGAAATCTCTATTCTGCAAAAAACGTTATATAATTTTGTCATTATGTAAGCAACGTTGTTATGGACGTCATAACGTTTCCCAAAAATCTGTAAACCACTATAGGGATCAATCATGTTTTTCTATGCATTAACATCTGCTGGACCCCGAGGGTTTTAATGACCCCCGAGGGGTCTAGCAGATGTTAGTGTATCAGAAAACCATGTTTGATCGTTATTATAGCATAAAGTCATTTTGTCACTTGAAAACTTTGGAAAAAGGCTTCGAAAACTTCATTTTTTGTATGCTATAAAGGCACGCAAAAGCATGAAGGATTCATAAGTTTTAAAAAAGCCTGTTCTAGAGCAATGACTTACCTCATCCTAACGCCACTAAATTACGTTCATTTCTATGCACGTTACTATTGATGACGTCAATTTTTGTGACGGCCTAGAATGGGTATATGTAAAGTACAAAAGCCGTGCATCAACAGCATGTGAATTGCCTGATTAATACATGGGTTTTTCCGGTTAAAATATGGCTTTTAATAGCGTGCGACACAGCTTTTTATGCAATAATAGTGGTTTATCAATTTTATTGCATGGCATTATATCACTCCCAGACTCGATGTCATATGATAAATAATCGTAATGCAATACTAAATAAATGGACTATATGAGGATTGGTTGAAGAATTAGAAAATTGTAAAGCATTGTACACTATGTATGGTAAATTTAGTGATATGCCAAATATTAAATGGTTCTTGTATTTTGTGACACACTGGCACTCTGTACACAGGGGCAGATCCATGATTTCTTGAAAGGGGGTGCATATATATAAAGGTGTGCTGATTTTATCTCATTATACCCCGCCACACTTAAGTGTCGGGGTATTATGTTATACCTTTCGGTGTCTGTCCGCCCGTCCGTGCTCACCATTTCCGATCGATAACTTGAGTATTTATTCACAGAATTTTTTCAAATTTTGCATACATATTGTTATCGGCGATGAGTGGTATGGGATTGTTAATTGGCAAAATCTGTCCATTTTTAACGGAGTTACTGCCCTTTTTCGTATTGGAAAAATGGTTTCTGGCCTGTTATTCCTTTACTGTTCATGATATCTGAATGAAACTTCACAGATATGTTGCACATCAAAGGTTACATATTGTGGCTAAGGACCGTCACTCTGACCTTCCCAGTTTGTGAGTTATCCACCCTTGATAGGTCTGAAAAAAGGTTTTTGACCTATTGTTCCTTTACTATATGGAATATCTGAATATAACTTCACAGATATGTTTCACATCAAAGGTAACATATTGTGACTAAGAACCATCACTCTTACCTTTCCCGTTTGTGAGTTATCCGCCCTTGATTGAATAAAAAAAATGTTTTTTACCCGTAGTTCCTTTACTTTGTGGAATATTTAAATGAAACTTTACAGATATGTGTCACATCAAAGGTTACATACTGTGACAAAGAACCATCACTCTTACCTATCCAGTTCATGAGTTATCTGCCCTTGATTGATCTGAAAAATGGTTTTTGACCTGTAGTTCATTTACTAAATGGAATATCTGAATGAAACTTCACAGATATGTTGATCATCAAAGGTTACATATTGTGACTAAGGATTGTCACTCTTACCTTTCCAGATTGTGAGTTATCCACCCTTGATTGATCTGAGAATTGGTTTTTGGCCTGTAGTTTCTTTTACTATATGGAATATCTGAATGAAACTTCACAGATATGTTGAACATCAAAGGTTACATATTTTTAGTAAGGACCATCACCCTTACCTTTCCAGTTCATGAGTTATCCGCCCTTGATCGATCTGAAAAATAGTTTTTGACCTGTAGTTCATTTACTATATGAAGTATCTGAATGAAACTTCACAGATATGTTGACCATCAAAGGTTACATATTGTGGGTAAGGATCGTCACTCCTACCTTTCCAGATTGTGAGTTATCCACCCTTGATTGATCTGAGAATTGGTTTTTGACCTGTAGTTCATTTCATCCGTCCGTGCTCACTTTTCCGATCGATAACTTGAGTATTTATGCACAGAATTTTTTCAAATTTTGCATACATATTGTTATTGGGGATGAGTGGTATGGGATTGTTAATGGGCAAAATCCGACCATTTTAGATGGAGTTACTGCCCTTTCTCCCTTTAAAAAAATGGTTTCTGACCTGTTATTCTTTTACAGTTTATGATATCTGAATGAAACTTCACAGATATGTTGAACAGCAAAGGTTACATATTACAACGAAGGACCGCCACTCTTACCTTTCCAGTTCATGAGTTATCCGCCCTTGATTAATCTGGAAAATGTTTTTGACCTGTAGTTCCTTTACTATATGAAATATCTGAATGAAACTTCACAGATATGTTGACCATCAAAGGTTACATATTGTGACTAAGGGCGTCATATCACTGTCTATCTCAGTTCTGTTGCTATTTAGGCATTATATATCTCACAAAATAACATTTGGTGCCCCCAGCAGTGGCGGGGTATTATGCAGTGCTTGCGGTGCTTTTATTTTTCTTAGATATCCCATGAAAATGAAATAAGACCAAATTATTTCATTTTCATAGGATATTTAAAGACTGGGACCGGGCTAGAGCCTGGATCCACCACTGATACAATACCAATAGGTACAGATAAAAAATTGAGAGCAAAGTTGTGAACATTTTCTTGTCCATCAATTTTAAAATTTGTTTTGGGTGCTCAAAAGAACTGTCTCATTGAAACAGTTCTTTTGAGTACCCACAAAATATGTTTTAGTTGAGAAATAAGAAAAATAATTTTTGAATACACAACACACTCATATCTAAAGCCATAGAAAAATCAGGTTATTTTATAGAAAGTAAAAACACTGTGGTGACTAAAGTGGAACAAGACCTTATGGGGGTTAATTGTGAGATGAGGAAAAATACTCAATATTTTTTTTCCCCATCTCTCAGTTAGATGGACCAACATGGCTGGAATATTGTTTACAAGGAGGTGAAACCTTAAATCAGGAAACAAGGACCATGTTGTTAAGTAAAATACAACAGTTTGGGTGTTGTTGTTTTTATACCTTGACCATGCTGTTTACATGTCTAACATGCCTTGACCATGCAGTACAGTCGACAGTTACTGACCACCATGCTATGACTGAAAGATTGTTGGAAACAACCAATAAAATAAGATAATGGTTAAAAAACATTTTAATGGCAAGAGAAATGTACATTAATAGAAAATAACAGTTTGACAATTTTTATGAACAAATTCGTGAGGTTTAACATGTTTTCCTACCACATATCAAGAAATGGAATCACTACCTTAACCTCCTATTGTTCGGCATGGACTACCATGTCGAACAATAGGAGGCTAAGGTAGTGCAGAACAATAGGAGGCTAAGGTAGAGATTTAATTTCTATGACAAGTCATGATAAAATTTATGTCAAATGGGCGATTTAAATTTGGGACCTGTCTACGAAACGATATTGTTTCTACCACATTTCCAACGATATACCCATGCCAAATCTGGTAAGACCCATTTGGTTATCAAATTTGCCCTGAAAGTCTAGTGACAAAGTAATTTGCTGTATCTTCACTTTAAAAAAACAACAACAAAAGCATGCCAGAATATCAAAAGCAACATTACTTCATGACATTCAGTTTCCAACAATACAATGGATCTCATCTAACTTTTTGATGTTATCCAGTTGAACATCACTTAACATTTGCAAATGCTTTCAAAATGAGATATTTTAAAAGTCCCATTTCTTTACTTTTTTAATTCCTATGGATTTTCCCATACATATTGATGCAATAAGTTTGGAATTGTCCATTTTGGGTTTTTAGGGTTGCCAGTTAAAATTTATACAAATGATATATTTCTCTCCCTGAAGATTGTCTTTGCAAACAATGGAGCTTGTGATGCAGCATTTCTTCTAGGTCTTCATTGTTTGCCAAAATACATTAATTTAACTTGTTTACTGGTATCCAGAATGAAAATTGTTAAAAAGAAATAGTATAAAATAAATTGTTCTGAAGAAGGATCAAGTTTTAGCCATTGCAGTTTGTAAAGATACTATCTCATAAATTACATGACACACCAAGAGTTTTCTTGCTTGCTGGATACAGTAGGAATATTTTCAAAAAATAGTTTTAACTCATAGATTACAGGTTTTTTGCTAGAGACACCAGGAATATTATCAAAAATAATTTTAACCAATACTTTGCAAATATTTTCTTAGTCCATTGGTATGCTATGAGGGCACCTTTATTATTGTATAAGCCATCACAAAAGATTTTTGTACTTTTTGAAATGTCAAGCATAGTGACATATCTTAGATCTTACTTATAATATACGTCACCATTGCTTACAATCCAGCTATGTATTACACATGTGCGAAATTACTAATCAATTTATTTTGGAATATTTATGATTTTTTTAATCATCTGATTTTTTAAACATAATTTTTTTCAAAAGATTCTTTCCGAAATACCTTCAGTGTCAAACAGAGGAAGACATGTTGTCGGCATGTGGGTCCTGATCTGGGTCCAAACTGTTTAAAAAGGTTACCTACCAGCAGAAGACCCTAGCAGGGACAGAGTAAAACATTCCTGTGCAACATTTTAGCAGGTTTAGTGGCCTAAATTTGATATGAACCTTTAAGTACTTCCATTTTCTGTGTAACCAAGCTGTGAAAGCTTTTGTGGAGCCAACATGTATGCATATTCTTGTATAAGTCTTTGATGCTGTACTATGGGATAAGTAACAGAATCTCATTTGCTGCCTGAATTATGTTGTGGGTACTCAAAAAGTCCTCTAAGCTAATGGATTATTACCGTTTTCACACATTTCTTTTAGAGTTGTATCCCTCATAAGACCACTCCTTAACACTTTGTATAACAGGTACTTTGGCAAACAGTAAAGACCCTGATGAAATGCAGCATAATGCTGCATTCCATCAGGGTCTGCACTGTTTGCTTAGATTAAAACAATTTACAGATACATAAATACATCATAATTCAGAAAATTCTACCTGTGCTTCAAAAATTCTACCTGTGACCCCTTAAAGTACACAACGGGCAGTCACATACTTATGTATCAATATGTATGGGAAAATCCATCAGAATATAAAGGGTTATAATGGAACAGGGTGATCAGGGTTTATAACGCTTGATATTCCAATAAACTCATCAGATATTAAATTGAACTGAATTGAGTTTTATGTTAGAAAAATACTGTGAAGCGGCAAAATGGGTATAACTACATACAGCAATATAAAATCACAAATACAAACGTTTCATCATGTCCAGTCCATACCACAGGGGCCAGTCTGGTGTTGACAGTATGCCACAAAGTAATAATTATCGGAGATGGCATATTATTAAGCTGGACTGGCCCCTGTGGTCCATATACAGCAAATAAAATCAACTCATAATGGGATAATATGTAAAATCTCATCACTTTCTTCAATATTTACTATCAATTAACCCATTTAAGCCGAGTGGACTAAACTACTATTATCAGTAGGACGAGCCCATTTCCAATTTTAGGGGTAAGTGGTGGTATTTTTCATTTTTTCAAGATTTTAATAAAACATTCTTTAAGCAAACAGTAAGATCCTGATCAGACACCGCATCATGCGGTGTCTGATCTGGATCTACACTGTTTGCCTATGTCCCATAAGAAGGACGCTAGGCTTACATGGGTTAGGCCATTTTTAGCAACAGAAACAAGTGGAAATTCGGGCCAGCAATACCCTTAAGATGAACAATAGCCGGATACTGCGCGTTAACCATTACCATGCTTATCCCGGATATATCCTGTTTTGAAAACACTGTAGGTTCGAATCAGCTAACTACGATCCACACTGTTTTCCATTCTGCTTGTAAATGCATGGGTGACAATTTTCAGGATTAATCCTGAATTCAGGATTTTGAGGCTGGCTTTCCATAGAAAGTCAGCCTCGAGATCCGGAATTAGGCAGATTATAATATGTAGGTTCTCTGATTAGTTTTCAGATTACCTAAAAACAATTAATCATTTAAACTTGAAATTATTCATTATTAGGCATCCTGCAAGTTTTAGAATTTGAATTTCTTAAGTTCAGGATTTGGGAAATTTTGAACTGTCACCCATGTAAATGCATGATACAAACTGAATCCTGCTAGTAAATTGGAAGTCACCTTGGGAGGCGTGCAGTACACAAATATCGAACATGGTAAGTATTAATTAACAAAATCAAATTCTTTGTAAAACGATTTTTCATTTGATTCTTTCTGTCCACATCTGTGCCACTTCCATGAACCACGGATCCCCCAGTGTCTGTGGTGGTGATGGTGACCATGGTAGCCACGTGTTTCCGGAGCCTCCCCTGTGCTTTCTGAGCCTTCTGACCGTTCTTCCCCACTCCACGGACCGCGATGATGCATCATTTTCCTCCAGGGTACTTTCTTGTAATGTCCATCTTTATGCATTTGTTCCCAGTATTTTTTCCAAAATTCATTTTCTTTGTTTTCACCTTTCATTTGTTCATATAAATTCTTCTGTTCTGGAGTCATCGCCTCTATTTGAAAGTCCTTGATATTTTTAATAAAATGTTCTTTAATTTCTGCACGCGACTTCCCCTCAAAGTTTTCAGCATTTCTGAAAAATGGAAGCCAGACCATGATTTCTGGATTTTCCTTTTTCATAATTTCAAATATTTCTTCATTTGTCTTGCCTTCTTTCTGCAAAGTCTTCCATTGCTTTCTCATTTTACAGTCAGGTTTTGGTATGGAGCCTTCAGCTCCGCTCCCATGGACATCTTTCCAAACGTTCGCCCCGTATTCTTGCGACTTGGTCGACGTTTCACCGCTGTCATTTTGTTTAGCAGTACCTTGCGCTCCTTCCTCTGTGACCTTGACCTTTTTTCTCCACGGAAACCACGAGGAGGTGGGTTGTTCTGCAGCGTCTGGTGTCTTATTGGAGTATGTTTCCCATTCCTCAGTGGTTTGCTTTCGTTCGCCCTCTTCCTTTTCACCTTCCATGTTGTTTTTGCACTAGAATTAATGACTTCCGAATATACAAATATGCTTTTCTAAGTATCCACAATGGTTATGATTTAAATGTTTCAACATGTGGGTCTATTTATATTGAAGGGATGAGAAATTCAGTGACAATTTTCATCAGAATGGGATTTTAGCAATGATTCAGGGCGCACACCTGATGCGAATATGCACGTGCTGCCGTATAAAGGAACTTAAACCAAGATACCAAGTCACTCATTCAATCCACTTGCTGAGATTTTCTTCAGCACATACTATATCATATCTGTATGGTAAAGCGACGGCATTCGGGTGAAAATTAAGTTAAAAATTAGACTGCGCAATTGCATTTTGATCTTTGTGGTTAAGGTACCTTTAAAGAAGACATTTCAGTAATCGTAAAACTGCGTTCTTTTCCGCCAAAGGATTGTTCCTATCCAGATAAATAATTATTAACTGCATGTACTGTGTATCTTGAAACATTTTGTGAACCGGTTGTCGAAAGGGTATGTGTTTAGTTAAACGGATGGAAAGATAAAGTCGCGCTGTTCGTGGTATATATGGAATACTATGATACTGGACCGGGAATCTGGGGCGTTGCGTTTGCTCCCGAGTACAATCCGGTGTCATACGGAATTGACCGAAAGGGTGTGTTCTAAAAATAAAGACACCTCAGCGTTATGATTATTGAACCAAAAATGTTCTATATTATTCAATATAACACGTAACACACGTATGTAGTTTATGGAACATGCTGCAATAGATTGTTGATACTCTTTAGAAACGCCTCATCGAATAAACTCTAAAGCGCCGTTTTAGAAGCCTTTTCGATAAAAAGTGCAGATCCAGATCAGACTGCTCTTATATGAGCAGTCTGATCTGGGGCCACACTGTTTGCCCTTATACTTACTAGTCAATAAGATTAGCAATTATATGCAGCAGACGACATAAGCGGACGACATTTTCAGATGCGCTTTAAGGGTAAGACGATCGATTTTGTTGCAACTTTTTTGAAGTCTCTCCTAAAAGCCGAAGATTTGAGAGAAAAATCAACAAAAACAAACGAATTAAAATACCCATCATTAAAGCGTGTTTTATTTTGACGTACGGATTCTTAACTTTTTGTCCTATAGAAGAAAGCATTGCATAACTAAATTTTGAAGCCTTTTTATTTGTTTGATATGTCAGTTAATAGGGATAACATTCTCATTCAATGGCATCATCGAAAGGTTAGGAGGTAGGGAGGTTGGGGTTTACTTAAAAAGCCATTGGCGTAGCTCCCATTACGCAATTATGCACGTGCGAAATGGAGATTGTATACATTCAAGGGAAATCGCCTAATGTGGTAATATTGAATTTCCATAACATAAGGAACTTCTCTTAAAGAAAAGAATTCGCTCCCTCTGGGAGCAAATTCTTTCCTTTAAGAAAAGTTCATTTTTTGAAAAGGGACGCAATGGACGAGAATCACTGCTCGTTCTAGTAGTCTCCCTTTGATGTTCGTAACTTTTTCAGGGTTCTGGCTACGCCCTTGAAAGCTACGTTTGTTAATGGACCATTTGGTTTAGAACCTGTATAAATTTATGTATGAAAAGATATGTATGAACTGGCCTTTTAATGTGTTTCTAGTGTTCATGGAATTTATAAGAGGTAAAATAATAATAATAATAATTAATAATAAAATAATATTGTTTGGTGGATCAGTTGTGGTCGAATGCACCTTTTTCACAGTGCGTTAAACGCAGTAGCTTAAAAGATGTTAAAAAGTTTTAGATTCAGGCATGGACGTTATATTACCAAGTATACATCCCTGATTCAGGTTAACCAGGCCTTAATCTGATTTGAGTCGTTTCTTTCATCAAATGTTATTTAGTCAGGACCCTTAGGGACAAAAAATAGGTCCCGCGCGATTTGTGTGCCGATTTATGGTGACCTATATCAAAACCTTCAATGGAGTCTTACCTTTGATTAAAAGGTGGTCACCCATCTCAAATCCGCGTCTGAGGCTAGTTATGACGTCATAAATATGGCGACCATAATAAGAAACTGCCCGTTAATAAAAGCTATAGTTTGTGTTGGTATGGTCATATTTATCAAACACGAACGCTTTTTTAACATAATATCAATTATTTTAGTCACATGATGGTTACATCAATGCTTTACCTGACTTTGACAATGAATTATTTCTCGATAGATAACAATATTTTGCATGCAAAATACCGTAGATTTCCTATAAATACCCAGCTTTTCGGGCATCTTTAGACTGATGGCTGAGAATGTTATTGGTCCTCCTCCGGAATATCGCAAACTTATCCTATCTAAAAGAGGATTTTAAGCTGCGTCTTTTAATAGATGTTTGCACTATGTTCGCCGGACAGCCTGTTACATATGCTACCATATTAAATTTAGAAAAAAAAAGAAAATAAAAGTTTGAGCTACAGAAAGAAGCTAATTATTTAAATTACTCATACGGTCTGCATATTGACTACTTTAGCTACATATAAATTCTTTTGGAGCAAAATTACAGCTTCCTGTGGTGTTATGTGCGTTACTTTAATTAGATTACCCTTTAAACATGAAAAGTGTGACCAATATCATTTACTTTTTAGCTGATATGTGCATTTTCCAAAATGTTTTGATTATTTATACTAACAAACTCATTTGGGTTAGAGAAAATCCAAAGTTTGCTTTTATACTTTAAATAAAGTGTCTTATACGAGCAATTATAAAAACAACCCAATGCTACACTCAATTTTAAGGAGCCGAATTTGGTAGGCATCTTTTAAGTAAAAATGTATGAAAACATTTGCTGCTGTTGGATATCTTGCATTTTTTTGGATTGTCTTGCTCATATCATAAAGAATTATAGATTTTGCAGGTTAAACAACAAGATTGAAGCACTTGTTAAAGGCTGTTACATATGTTACATGACATGATAAATGAGCAAGGACATTGACTTGATGTAAGAGATGACATTACAGTAAAATATGAATATATTTCGCATGTTTTCCTAGCTAAAATCTCTAGCCTCTGGTGCCTAAATCTTAGGTATTGATGATTATTAAGCCCCTGTACCTTTGTTACAGATGTTATAAATATTTGTTTTCAATATTTCTTAATATGAATAATTCTAAAATAAAGATACACCCTAGAGGTACATAGGAAATAAGCTTTTCACATTTAAACAGTACAATTTAGTAAATGTCCCTTTCTAATGGAAATATTTTAAACCAATCCTTATCCAAGTCATATACATGTACAATATCGTTTATTATTTCTGCTTCTCTGGTAAAATAATTGTCCTCCTCATATCATAAAAAACAGAATAATCATCAAACAAGATTTTGACTCCAAGCTAAGTCATGACCTGCTCCACCCCAAACCCTTTTAGACATATTCTATCGTATGTACCGATTCAAGGCGCATCGAATAGGAGATGTTTGCACACTGTAAGCATGGGTGTTAGCCTGTATCAGCTTGTTACATATGTTATTTTATCAATTTGAGAAAAAGAAAATTGAAAGTTTGAGGTACAGAAAGCAGACATTAAAACTAGCTAATCAATAAACATTCTAATAGTCTGCATATTACTGGAGGTCTTTACTACATATGACAGCTGTTTAACATTAAAACGGCTACATGTTGTATTATGTGCGTTACTTGAACTTAATTATAATTTAAAAGTGGTACTTTTGGCTATCGTCATTTAGTTTAACGACTGCTCTGAATTGGTTTCAAACTGTTTTAGATTAGGTTTAACAAACATATACTCAATTGACGAATACAAACCCAAAGTTTGCTTTTCTATCTTAAATATTTTGTCATATGAGCTAATGCACAACCATACCCCCAGTTTTGCAGAGGAGCAAATTTTGTTTTCGCCGCTTAAATAAAACACATATAAAAACAATTGCAGAGTGTTGATATTTTTCATTTTCTTAAACAGTCTTGCTCATATATCATCAAGATTCTAAGATCAGGACACTTATTAAAGATGCCAATGTGACATGATGCCACAACCAGGGCTCTGATCGAATTCCATAAACTTTCAGGTGCTGGTACTAACTAGTTCAATGTCAGGACAGAGCAAGAAATCATATTGGCAGGCATTAAGCTATGCTGGAGACTCTATCAACTAAGCATTCTTTCACCTCGGCTCAGTGCCCTTAGAAAGCACGGTGGTGGATGCGCTAGAGTAATATATTTGTAAATTGTCCTGACCTCTTGGCTCTCGTTTGTGATGTCTAACTGTGAGATTGTTACTTCCCATTGGTATCCTGGGCCAGGTGTGGTACTTGATTATATCGATTCCTGATCTTTGCCGTCTTTCTTACTTTGCATTAGTCAGTCACTGATATTGTTCGACTCACTGCGTTGAGGTGGTGGGTGTTTTGGAGAAAAAAAAGCTGAATTGCAAGAACTACCACTTCCAAGAGCTGTGTTTCTCGAAGGTGTCAAACGTGCGCAGTATCGGTGAATCATTTGGAAAACCTCACCTGTCATTAATCCTGACAAATCAAGGCCTGACAATTATGGTTAGAGGCCGGACTGTGATAAATATTGTCCCGTTATGATGACATTGCCCATGTGTGGATCCAGAGGGGGACAGGGGGTCCGGACACTCCCCCTGGAAAATAACAAGTACATATATGTGTTTCTGTAGAAATTAGCATTTGGACCCCCCTGGAAAACAGTTGGACACCCCCCCCCCCCAGATATTAATGGACCGCCTCTGGATCCGTTGTAAAGTATAAGAATAACTTTCTCAGCAATTAAACCATTGGAACCCCTCTTTAAACTGTAAAATAAGCTGAGGACTAAATAAAACTGACAAAAATTCCTGGATCCGCGCATGCTGCCTCCTGCCCCCCCCCCCCCCCCAACCCCTCTGCAGCTGATAAAATGTGGTTGCAGCATGTCTGTATGCGAAACATCTCGGTGTAAGTACAAAGCAAACCGTTTATATTGTACTGATTTGTGTTGCTGTGGAGCAGAAGAGGACTCATGTAAACTATTGCCAGTGATCGATATGCTTATGACTTTTGAACAACTATTTTCATGTGGATTCAGATATTTCTTTAGACGTATCAACAAGAATGCCTTATTGTCCGATTTTGATCTTTGAAGACGATTCTACCTAGTAGCATGCGAAAGATAAATAAGATTGTAACAGTTTTCTATTGCCCGTGCTATCGCAGTACAATGGGTAACTTGTAGAGGGGTTTATCCTTATTTCCATATCATGAACTACTAAGTAGACTCTTCTAACTTTTGAGCCTCCAGTGGTCAAAATCGGACTATAATGAGTTTGGTTGATAGTGTATGCAAATGATTATTTTTTTCATACTATTTTTTATTTGGGTGTAGGAGAAGCAGCTACAGTTAAACCAAAAGCTTTGAAGCGTGACTCTATTTACAATATTGATATGTTGTTCTAGAAAAAAGGGTTTCAGGCATTTATTTACATTTACTATAAAAGCTTTGACATGCACATATGTTCTAGCCGGACTGGCTCATTTTACGTATTCTGCACCAATCGTTTATATATAAGCATAAGAGATTATATTTACTCCGTTTAACATCAAAACACTGTTTATTTTTCATTCACTCCACTGTCTTTTATTCGTAAATCGTGACGGCATTTACGTCCCACCCTCGAAATGACTTCACCATATCTGAATATATTTTGTATGTTACGATTAAAAAGAGTTTGCATTCAGTCATGCTAAGGTTACCAGTTCATTAAAGGAATATTTCCAAGCGTTGGAAATGGACAAAATACATATGTATGTGGTATTTACATATTAGGCATCATTTCAATGACGTCATCTTTTTGTTCTGAAGCGAAGACAATATGGGCGACATGTTAATTTTAATTATTTACCCCCTAAAATTAAATTTGGTGCATTTCGACTGAAATTGGCACAAAAAATGCAAGAAAGTTCTGATCCCCATATACTACAATGGACATACCGTTTAAATTGCACTGATACAATATACGCTATTTTGATGACGTCATAATGACGTCCAGACGTGAAACCCAGATGGGTGACCAGGTGATTTTCATTAGTTATCCCCTAAAGTTTGATTTGGTATAGGTCACCATAAATCGGCATCAAATTCGCACGGGAGTCCCGAGCGCTCCTGACTAATTCTTATGATATACGATTCAACCGTCTTTAGAAAAGTACATAATACAGGCAGTAGTTCTTTATTTAAAATGAGTTTCTTCTTCCTTTGTTTAATAATTAAAGATAACAGTATAAGGCGTTTACCAAGGTTCCTTATTGTGACCATATGAATTAATACCCAACATTTGCACAGGCCACTTATCTTTTAACAGACTATATAGGAAAGCTCACCAGATTAATTTGAAGACAGAATTGAAATACAGCTTGAAATATCAACATTGTGAAATTTCTATGGGGCAAATTAATTACATTGTTTTGTTTCTTTGCTAAATTTTGGATTAATTGCTTAAGCATAAAGAGTGATGTCCCTGTAAACAAGCTACACAAATCACTTACTTACTTAAAGAAATGTTATTCTAACACACCTCGCCTATAGAGCTAACGGTAACAAACTGTGATATATCGCACAATAATTCACTGCAAAAGTGTGTGATAGCTGACGTCACTAGAAAATGACGTCACTCATGGCGTTAGACGGTGTAACGTCGTTTTTACGCTTGAATGACTAAAGGTATGCGACGTAGTCTAAGAATTGGCGGGAGTTCTTCAGTGCAATGGCGGAAAGTTGGAAGAAGCTGAAGACTTCGAATGTGTTTTCGTCGTTAACTGTGTTAGAATCGAAATAGATCAGCTCAAGTGCGTGAATTGTTGAGTAATAATTCACTGTTTGTCGGTCAGTTGTACGACGATAAATCACTCGCGCTGCGCGCTCGTGATTTGATCTTCTTTACAACTGACCTCCAAACAGTGAATTATTACTCAACAATTCACTGCTGGAGCTGATCTATTTCTTAAATCCTTTATATAAATAGGCCCAGATAGCTCAGGGGTTTAATACGCTCTCTCCAAAGACAACTGCAGCCTCGAATCCCACAAAATCCAGATAGCCAAAAAATGTTTTTTTTTTTACCTTTTTATATGAACAGATAACACATGGAAGCAATTAATATCCTGATTTTTGTATAACCTTTGGAATTGCGAAATCAAGACACTATAATGAGAATTGAAATAAGCAGTAAAAACGTACATGTCTTAGTTTTAGAACCGTGACATACGACAATGGCTATTGAGCAAATGCGAAAATCCAATAAACACACTTACCAGCTATAAATGAAATATTTAACCATCTCTGTGGTACTATGCAAGCTAATGCGAATCTTTGTTTTACGCATATGCTAACTATCACCTTTCCTGTATTGAGGTTGCACAGGAGAGACCACTGGAAAATGGTACATGGTACCTATCTCATATAGATATACATGTATGCGTACAGTTATTCATTAAACGAGCATGCGTAGTTATCCAGTGAGGCTGGTTCTAGTTTTAAGGTGTACCTTCATATATCACCATATTTTGTGTTTGCTGATAGTGGTGGTTCTGTTAAGTTTGGCAGATGCGTTTGCTTGTTCAAGCACTTCCTTGGCGTCCATGTGAAAAATGTTTGTGAGATAATAGTACTTATCTCATGTGTATGCAAATTTACTACTTATTTCTGGGCGCTCAGCAAAGGCCCTGGCCAGCATGTTGCACATATGCGCAGTCTCGCCAGAGCCTTTGCTCAACGTGTGAAGGTATCTATTGCAAATACTTTAAACGCTTGTGTCTACAGTGCTTGCCAAGTATTAACACCAATATCTACCACTTCCGGTCTATGAAGTACCGGCAATACGCGTAAATACTAGCAAATCGACGTATACATTTACCAGTGTGGTTTACATCGAGATAAATGGTAGTGATTGTTTGTGCATGGACACCTGATGATAAAAGAACATGCACATTTCATGTGCGATAACTAGGGATGTTCTCTGCACGTTTCTTGCATGTGCGCTGTTGGCAATAAATGTGTCCTGCTATGGACGATTTCTGTCGCCTGTTGATAACCTTTGCAAACAATTTGGACCCAGATCAGGCAGGTCTGACAAAAAGTCGGGCCTGATCTGGATTCGAACTGTTTGCCATTCATTCTTATATGGTATCGGAACAAAAGGTTGGGGCTGACTCCAAAACTATTTGACACTCTAATAGTATCCCTCAAAAACTTTTTGAAAGGAGTTTATTTTAGGTAAAACAGCAGCAGGAGAAAAAAGCCTGTACAATATCTAGCATGCATAGAGTACAACCCTTTACTGTCGTGCCAACCAAGAGTGACAGTGACGTAATACTTTGTTTACAATTGCTAAGTAAAACATTAACGTGTACACTATACTTAAGCTAACGCAAATCGATAGATCACTTGTGTATTTATCCTTTCCACAGGATATATATATATATCGATTAAAACCCTGATACTGTTATAAACAAAACATGAAGTCACTGTCATTCTTGGCTGGCAAGACAGTACCTACCAGCCATGAAGTTGCCGTCTGCTACTCTAGTCTCCTTGTTGTTTTTAGATACCCTATATTGCATGAATGTGCACGCTCGCCTGAGCTCTCACTACTCGCATATGTGACTTGTAACAAACTTTCATGAACTGGCCCTAAAATTTTGACCTGAGCCTTCATCTACATCCCTTCTTTTTTAGGGATTCCCTACTCGCATATGCGTTAAGTAATGAACTTTCTTGAACTGGCTTATAAAATTTGACTGAGTCTTCATCTACATCCCTTCTTTTTAGTGCGATTTGCAAAGGGCCCATGGCGATATTGCGCAAATGTGCATTCTTGCCTGATTTTCTGCTGCTCGCATATGTGACAAGTACTAAATTTTCTTGAACTGACCTATAAAATTTGACCCAAGCCTTCATCTATATCCCTTCATTTTTAGTGCGATTTGCAAAGGCTCGTGCGAGACTGCGCCAATGTGCAGTCTCGCCTGATCCTTTAATGTTCGTTTATGCGATTTTATTAAACTCTCATGAACTGGCCTATAAAAAGTAAGTGAGTATGATCAGGACGTACAACAATTACACACTTCAGATCAATCCAAGGCACCGTGAGGAGCAGTCACAGAACACTAATAGTAGGAAAACAGTTAAAGTAAGACTCTCTCTCTCTCTTCCTCGTCAAGATGATTGCAAAACTATAAAGAACACCAAGTAACGACAAGTAATGCATAACTAAGCAAGAACCAAACATTGAGCCCCCACAATCCAATGGGAGGAACATTAAAGAATGAATCAACAACAACTGAACCGCCGCCTTAGAAGGGACATAGTTGGGCCTGAACCTTCATCTGCATCGTTTCTTTTTTCAGTTGCTAGCTGCAAAGGCTGTGAGATACTGCGCAAAAGTGCAGGTTCATCTGGGCCTATACTGCTCGCATATGCGATAGGTACATAAGTCATAAAGTTTGGCCCAAACCTTCATATACATCTTTTTTGGCCAGCGATAAGTAGCAAAAGCCCATGAACATCTACTAGCATGACCTTGAAATGAAACACGACAGACAAACAAGTCCTGTGAACAGTGCAACATTAAAACTTAGGAGAAAGATGCGCTTCTCTGCAGTTTTAGCTCGTTTGCAGGTAACGACCTCATCTCGTTTGGCTCCTCATAGTAAACTAATAGAAAGTCATTTTTTCTGTAATAACATGTGAAAAATCTTAATTCTCAGTTGTAGCGAGCCAATTCATAGATTTTAAGAATTACAACGAGGGCTAATACAACTCAGCACAGTCACCCATTTTCTCCAGCATCTACAGTGCTTGCATACCCAAAGAATGGTAGTAGATGAAAGTATACATCAAAATCTAGACCCTAGCTCCAATGGATCGTTGTGCATGTACGTTTAACTATTTTCTTACAAGCAGCGACTTATGTCGTCTGCTGATAACATATGCAAGCAGTTTGGACCAAGATCAGAACCGATGGGAAAAAAGTTAATTTTGAAAAAAGAGAGCAGACGCCAACAAAAGTATGGAAAATTACCCAGCATGCAAAGAGTATAAGAAGGGTTTGATGCACGTGCGATAAGTGCGATTAGACGACGAGCAGTCAAATGCTCTGCTGAAACTGCACAGCTGGCCAGAACCACATCTGCCTTATTTGGTCACTCATGCAAAAGTACTTAATTCTCATTGGCAGGTTTGTTACTGATGTGTTACCAGTGAAGACTCAAAATGGTTTGACCATCCGCGCATTCACACAAGTGCCTTCAATGCGTGCGAACACAACATTTATAGACCAAAATTAAAAACCGAAGCCTATTGGATAGTTGCGTCTGCATGATAAAAATGCTGACATGTATGTGCATGTGAGATAAGTACACTATATACAAGCAGTAAATGCTCTTGCAAGATTGTACATATGCGTAGGCTGGTTTGAGCCAATACCGGATACACATGAGATAAGTTCTATTATCTCACAAAAAGGCTCATTGCTCATGGGCGATATTTTCAAATGAGAACAAACATTTTAGCAGCCTTTGCAGATATTTCACTGTTTGCACTGACACGCCAAACATTAGGACAGTTTCACACACACGTTTAAAGTATTTGCAATAGATACCTTCACACGTTGAGCAAAAGCTCTGGCGAGACTGCGCATATGTGCAACAGGCTGGCCAGGGCCTTTTGCTGAACGCCCAGAAATAAGTACTAAATTTGCAGTAAGCTTTTTTCACATGGACGCCAAGGAAGTGCTTGAACAAGCCAGCGCATCTGTCAAACTTAACAGAACCACCACTGTCAGCAAACACAAAATATGGTGGTATATGAATGTACCTTTAAACTAGAACCAGCCTCACTGGATAACTACGCATGCTCGTTTAATGAAAAACTGTACGCATACATGTATATTTATATGAGATCGGTACATGTACCATTTTCCAATGGTCTCTCCTGTGCAACCACAATACATAAAGGTGACAGTTAGCATATGCGTAAAACAAAGATTCGCATTAGCTTGCATAGTTCCACAGAGATGGTTAAATATTTCATCTATGGCTGATAAGTGTGTTTATTTAGTTTTCGCATTTGCTCGATAGCCATTGTCGTATGTCACGATTCTAAAACTAAGATATGTACATTTTTACTTCTTATTTCAATTCTCATTATGGTATCCTGATTTCGCAATTCCAAAGGTTATACAAAAATCAGGATATTAATTGCTTCCATGTGTTATCTATTGATATAAAAAGGTAAAAAAAAATAAGACTTTTTTTGGCTATCTGGATTTTGTGGGATTCGAACCCATAGAGCTGCAGTTGTCTCTGGAGAGAGCGTATTAAGCCCCTGAGCTATCTGGGCCTATTTATCTAAAGGATTAACATTTCTTTAAGTAACTGAGTGATTTGTGTAGATTGTTTACAGGGACATCACTCTTGATGTTTAAGCAATTAATCCAAAATTTAGCAAACTACAAAACCATATAACTAATTTGCTCCATAGAAATTTCATTATGTTGATCTTTCAAGCTGTATTTCATTTCTGTCTTCAAATTAATGAAGCACATATCATAGAATGCTATATTGATTTTGTTATTTACAAACACTAACACTACTTATTTAATATTTCTGGCATACTTAATTTTCACTGAATTTGAACAAATCATTAAGGCCACGCCTTACGAGCCTTTTTCCTATGAAGGCTCGTAAACAAGCGAATCCTCCGAGGGAGGATTCGCAAAGATAGTTTTTTATTTTATTTTTTTTGGGCCGGGTCCTTGGGTTGGTCTAGACATTTTTTTACATTGGAGTGGTGTTATTCCCTGGGGTTATTACCAGATATTACTAGTATTCAATGGGAGGTGACTAATAATGGTGGAAACAAACCAGCATTACCCTTTTATAAAACATTAGAGAATCTAACATCCAGATCGTCGTATGCCTTTTCAAACTTGATTTTGGCATTTACAATTTCATGGAGGACATTGTAATATTTATAGTGCTTCGTACAGAATTGATGCATTTATAGACTGATAGCTTACAAGATGTTAAAAAGTTTAAGATTCAGGTTAACCAGGCCTCAATCTGATTTGAGTCGTTTCTTTCATCAAATGTTATTCTTATGATACACGATTCAACCGTCTTAAGAAAAGTACATAATACAGGCAGTAGTTCTTTATTCAAAATGAGTTTTTTCTTCATGTGTATAATAATGAAAGATAACAGTATGAGGCGTTCACCAAGGTTACTAATTGTGACCATATGAATTAGTACCCTACATTTTCACAGGCCACTTATCTCCTAACAGACTATATATAGGATAGCTCATCAGATGCCTGCATGTAGCATAGGCAAAAAGAGAAGGCTCATTAACTGTGCATCGATGCAGTCGAATAAGAATGACTGCATTTACCCTAATCAAATTAATGGAACTACTTGGTGAAAGAACGTCGATGTATCGTTATTTCGGCGTCATTAACTTGCATAGATACAAATTTTTACCGAACTGAAGGTTGCTACTATTGGGGAGCTGGGTACATAACAGGGAATTCCTAGTTTGGTTGCCCACGAAAATAGTACCTTTTTACATTTTGAAATTCACAGTTTCTGTGCCATCTTTTCGGTTTATGAATGCTCTATTGGATTTTAAACTTGCATAGGAGTATGCATTGATGCATGTTTGTCATGTTGTTGAAAGCAAATGCATCTTCGTGTGGACTATTTTGTCACAGTTAATAGAGTCAACATGGTTACGTATGACGCTGGTATGATTTCCGGTTTACTTTTGTGCATGTTGAGAAGTCAAGGCAAGTTGTATTTTCACTTTTCCCACAGGTGGATACCAGATCTTGTCACTCACAGGAAGAGAAACATACAAATATTATCCTGAATGATAAGGCTGAGGCCTTAAATCAGCCAGTTTACATCGAGATAAAGGGCAGTGATTGTTTGTGCACGGACACCTGAAGTCAAAAGAACATGCACATTTCATGTGGGATAACTAGCCTAGGGATGTTCTCTGCACTTTTCTTGCATGTGCGCGGTTGGCAATAAATGTGTCCTGCTATGGACGGTTTTGTCGTTTGTTGATAACCTTTGCAAACAGTTTGGACCCAGATCAGGCCTGATAAAAAGTCGGGCCTGATCTGGATCTGTACTGTTTGACATTCATTCTTATGGTATCCCTCAAAGGATTTTTGAACAAAAGGTTGTGGCTGGATCCAAAACTATTTGACACTCTGATGGTATCCCCCATAAACTGTTTGAAAGGAGTTTATTTTAGGTAAAACAACAGCAGGAGAAAAAAATCTGTACAATTATTCAGCATGCATAGGGTACAACCCGTTACCTACCAGCCACGAAGTTGCTGTCTGCTACTCTTGTCTTCTTGTTGTTTTTAGGTATCCTATATTGCATGAATGTGCACGCTCTCCTGAGCCCTCGCTGCTCGCATATGTGACTTGTACCAAACTTTCATGTACTGGCTCTAAAATTTTGACCTGAGCTTTAAATCTACATCCCTTCTTTTTTAAGGGATTCGAACTCGCATATACTCGCATATGTGTTAAGTACTGAACTTTCTTAACTGGCTTATAAAATTTACTCAGCCTTCATCTACATCCCTTCTTTTTAATGCGATTTGCAAAGGCCTTGGCGATTCTGCGCAAATGTGCAGTCTTGCCTGATTCTCGGCTGCTCGCATATGTGACAAGTACTAAATTTTCTTGAACTGGCCTATAAAATCTGACCTGAGCCTTCATCTATATCCTTTCGTTTTTAGTGTATTTTGCAAAGGCCCGTGCGATCTGCGCCAATGTGCAGTCTCGTCTGATCCCTTTAATGTTCGTTTATGCGATATATTATTAAACTCTCATGAACTGGCCTATAAAAAGTAAGTGAGTATGATCAGGCAGTACCACAATTACACACTTCAGACCAACCCACGGCACTGCGAGGCGCAGTCACAGAACATTAATAGTAGGAAAACAGTTAAAGTAAGACATCATGCTCTCTCTCTCTCCTTCTTTCTCTCTTCCTCGTCGAGATGATTGCTTACTATAAAGAACACAAAGTAATGGGCTAGTAATGCATAACCAAGCAAGAACCAAACATCGAGCCCCCACAACCCAATGGGCAGAACATTAAAGAATGAATCAACAACAACAGAATCGTCGCCTTAGAAGGGACAGAGTTGGTCCTGAACCTTCATCTACATCACTTCTTTTTTCTGTGCAAGCAGCAAAGGCTGTGGGATACTGCACAAATGTGCAGGCTCATCTGAGCCTATACTGCTCGCATATGCGATAAGTACATAAGTCATAAAGTTTGGCCAGAGCCCTCATATACATCTTTTTTGGCGAGCGATAAGGAACATCTACTAGCATGACCTTGAAATGACACACGACAGACAAACAAGCTCTGTGAACAGTGCAACATTAAAACTTAGGAGAAAGATGCGCTTCTCTGCAGTATTAGTTCGATTGCAGGTAACGACCTCATCTCGTTTGGCTCTTCATAGTAAACTAAGAGGAAGTCACCTTTACTGTAATAACCTGTGAAAAATCTTAATTCTCAGTTGTAGCGAGCCAATTCATAGATTTTAAGAATTACAACGAGGGCTAATACAACTCAGCACAGTCACCCATTTTCTTTAGCGTCTACAGCGCTTGCATACGCAAAGTATGGTAGTAGATGAAGGTATTCATCAAAATCTAGACCCTAGCTCCAATGGATCGTTGTGCATGTACGTTTAACTATTTTCTTACAAGCAGCGACTTATGTCGTCTGCTGATAACATATGCAAACAGTTTGGACCAAGCTCAGAACCGACGGATAAAAAGTTAATTTTGAAAAAAGAGAGCAGACGCCAACAAAAGTATGAAAAATTACCCAGCATGCAAAGAGTCAAAGAAAGGTTTGATGCACGTGCGATAAGTGCGATTAGAAGACGAGCAGTCAAGTGCTCTGCTGAAACTGCACAGCTGGCCAGAACCACATATGCATTATTTGGTTACTCATGCAAAAGTACTTTTTCTCATTGGCAGATTTGTTACTGATATGTAACCAGTGAAGACTCAAAAGGGTTTGACCATCCGCGCATTCTCATAAGTGCCTTCAATGCGTGCGAACACAACATTTATACACCAAAATCAAGAACCGCGGCCTACTGGATAGTTGCGTCTGCATGATAAAAATGCTGACATGTATGTGCATATGAGATACGTACACTATGTGCAAGCAGTAAATACTCTTGCAAGATTGCACATATGCGTAGGCTGGTTTGAGTCAATAATGGATACACATGAGACGAGTAATATTATCTCACAAAATGGCTCATTGCTCATGGGCGATATTTTCAAATGAAAACAAACATTTGAGCAGCCTTTGCAGATCTTTCACTGTTTGCACTGACACACCAAACATTAGGACAGTTTCACACACGCGTTTAAAGTATTTGCAATAGATACCTTCACACGTTGAGCAAAGGCTCTGGCGAGACTGCGCATATGTGCAACATGTTGGCCAGGGCCTTTGCTGAACGCCCAGAAATAAGTACTAAATTTGCAGTAAGCTTTTTCACATGGACGCCAAGGAAGTGCTTGAACAAGCCAACGCATCTGCCAAACTTAACAGAACCACCACTGTCAGCAAATACAAAATATGGTGGTATATGAAGGTACACCTTAAAACTTGAACCAGCCTCTCTGGATAACTACGCATGCTCGTTTAATGAATAACTGCACGCAAACATGTATATTTATATGAGATAGGTGCATGTACCATTTTCCAATGGACTCTCCTGTGCAACCACAATACAGGAAAGGTGATAGTTAGCATATGCGTAAAACAAAGATTCGCATTAGCTTGCATAGCTCCACAGAGATGGTGAAATATTGTCACAGTTTTGCCGTGAATGTGGTTGTTCCCTGTTACATAAAGTCGCTGCCACTAGACCTTTAAGGTCGTTTCCATATATAGGAAGATTTTATCAAATCCAAGAACTGAAGTGAGGTTCACTTTTAATATTCCATAAAGAATTACTTTCCATAACACTAATCTCCTTAAACATCTAATTTACAAACTCATTTTTAATATTCCCAAAAATGATTACATTTCCATAACACTAATTTCCGTAAACAACCAAAGAAAATAATTTCACTTTTAAAACTCCATAAAGAATTATGTTTCTATAACACTAATTTTCTTACATATTTAATTTATAAATTCCATGTTTAAGTTAGAATAAATTTACAAATAATCCAAATCCTTGATAAATATTATCCAAAATATGAACACCACATAACCAAGCCAAAGTTAATAATAATTCCACTGTGAATGTTCAATGTCTATCAAAAGAATATCCCTAATGGCAGCTCAACTCACCTTTTATAGTACTCAATGACTCATCAATTATGCCTCCCCGAATCCCCCGTCAATCCCCCGTCACTGACTATTTGGGCCCCCGAAACCCCGAATGGTGATTCAGCATTTTCTGGTTCCCATCCTATGAGTCAATGAGGACCATAACTAGTGGGTTGAGTCATATAAAACAACCCCTTATACCAATATACTTATCTAACTAAATACAAGCGTTTACATTAAGCAGAAATAATACAAATGCACAGCATTGGCTTAATGCTGACTCAGTATTTAAATTGAACTTGGGCATGATGCTCAATAGTGACTGTTTCACATCAGTAACAGCAGAAACCCACTATAAGGGCAACTATGCAATTGCCCATGCAAACAGTATCTTTATGTAAAGCATATAGCAATCAGCATTAAGGCAATATATTGAACAACATACAATGCTATTTTATCAACACATATATATATATATATATACATTTGCTGTATTTACATCAGAGCGCCTTATCTGCCTAGCCAGTGTTGCTTAAGCCCAATCTCTATTGAGTACTTATTAAGTATATAAGGTGTGACTATGTAAATAGACACCTGTGAGTTCTGATCAACATGAGGTGAAGACCACGACATAGGTGCATGTACTTAACACCTATAAATGCAATGATTGGTGATCTATTAAACTTGCTCCTAAATCTGAAATCATGTAAGATCTCATTCAACCCTATACACTGCAAGAGCAACATATTGACCAGAACCACTCCAAGTGTTTTAACTATATAATTTAATTTATAAATTTACTCTACTACTAATTCTCTTCAAGAATAGAAAAACGACTGTATATCCACCAATTGTCTTAAGTAAATCGTCTGATTTTAAGAATCACTGGACCGTATATAACACCATTTAAGAACAGTAGCTTGACTGAATACCTGCAAAATGCTTTAATTAAGTGATCAGAGCTACCCCCAGGACTCTAGCTGTTACCAGAAGAGCTCAGCAGCCCAACAATAATCCTGTCAGGGCCCCGAACATCCCCCAATAAACCCCGACAGCCCCTGAACAGCCCCCCAAAACAGCCCTGATAGCCCCAAATAACTCAGCTTGACCCTAGAATAATACAACCTACCCTGGGAACAATCATGCCAGGCCCCGATTAATCTGATGGCTCCCAGAGATTTCCCCCAAAAATAATTTTGGGGGCCCTCGAAAGGTCTACTGAGTACCCATATATGGCCCAAAAACACTTGTAAGCACCCTTAATATTCAATTTACAAGGAAGCATAACTGTCGTTTGCAAACTTTGATACCAGAGCTGTTAATTAAGCATTTTAACAGTCTGTTGTATTATATTTTTTCCACACTATCCCCTCCCTAGTTGACAACTCCTGGTGGCAATATTAAAAGATTTAATAATGACAAGAATGATATGTTTGATCCTAGGAAATGGGTTTCTTAAAATTAACAATGTTTACATATTAACTTATAAAAATGTTCGTCATTTCATCATCCATTCATTTTCTTTTAAAGTAAACGTGGTTCTACGGTCGATTCAAGCGAACGACACTGCAAACATTGCATAATTCCTTCCTGTTCAAAAGGTATTATTCAATACAGTCCATTTGAATAGAAATACGTATCTAGTCCAAAATATATGTGCTTTATGATGAAGTTATAGCATTGTATGTGCAATACAAGGTTACATACCATATAATAAAAATAGAACTATATACAAGGCATACTTATTCAAGTTCTAATGCAGTTTGCTTGGGCGTCACGTAATGTACAACAAAACAAAAGTAATACACAATATGTCTAATATATATGATACAATACATTCAAACCTTCATAATCAATTATGCATATTCTTTCATTAAAAAAGACTGATCTACACTTACGATCTCAAATATTGCAATTCATTATAAATGCACTGCATGTATGTAAAATCGATAAGCATGTGCATGCCGTATACGCGTCCATGCTCTATTGAATCTATCAAACAAGCTTGGGAAAGCAATGCGAGGTCTGCTAAGCCCTTTATCTTCTTTCCGCACCAAGTTTAACAAATTAAATAGTACATGGGCACGAATGACAGAGTCCCTTGTTCATATGACTTTAGGATTACTTTCAATCGCGCTTTTGGTGGAAATCCTTAGCTTTGCCATATATACATGACTTTGTTATAGTCGTCATTTTAAAATGCTGCTAATCAGTGCGCATCGATTAAATTTATATCATTCCCAGACGCGACGTCACATAATAAAAAAATAAATGCATACTTTGCACTGTACAATCTCGCAAACCACATAAAAAATACTATATACATTACATATAATAATTACATGAACGGGTATAATTATATGACTGTTTACTGAGTGTGACAAGACCTAGAAATAAGGATCCCCCATTCAAACATGTCCGTTTCTCCGCCATTGCATGAAACAGATCAGACCCAGATCAGACCAGACTCAACGTAGGTCCTGATCTGGAATCTAACTGTTTAATGATATGCTGGATTTCTCGATTGAAGCTTCTGAAAACAACTTTAGACGCAAAATGACCGTCAAGAGACATGAAAACTCTAATGACCATTCAGCATACTTGCAGGAACTCCCTTATCTGGAGATATAGTAGCTGATAATCAACCAATATTCTGCACACTTTAACGGGTCATAAAGACTTGACTGAAGACAGAGCTCTAAATTTAATTACTTTTTTATGACAAAGTAATAGCCAAATTTCAAGGCTTATTTAAACCTAGGAATCGATCTCTAATGATCGTTTTATCGCGTGTCAGTTGCCTCAAAAAGTTATCGTCTGCAAATAAGGCTCAATGCATGAAATGCAGAGACGAATAACTCTAATTATAGCGATATACTAGTGAGTAAGACAAACAGTGAAGCCGTCATCACACTCAGCAAGCAGTTTGGTTACACCATGACAACACGTATTCACTACAAAAACTAGGTAATCTAGTAAACATAGTAAACAGAGAAAATTACCTAGTCAATGCTAACTCTACTAGTAAATGACAATTATACTAACATCCAAATCATTTTTTTATATTTTTTATAATAGATTAAACCATAAGCGCGCCGTACATTATGAAGCATCAATACAGGACAAGTAACCATCTAATTCTTTCAATTTTACCAAAATGCATTGATATTGAAGAATATTCAATATTTAGATTAAACACGATCATGTGGTACAACCAAATATCTCAGACCTCCAATAGATGTCTTCCTTGGTTAAGCCATCAGAGAACGACTTTAACCATGATAAACATTTACATTGATCAGCCGTGTGATACTTCATTCTATATTAGCAGTGGGCAACCAACATTAAGAGAACTTCAATTTTATTTCCTCCAAAATGTCAATACTTTTAAGTTAAACTTACGAATCACACATGTTAACCGTGCATTTGGCGCGCAATACATGAACCAATGTTAATCGTATATCACACACTATGATTTCAGCCCTGAGAAGGTCCAGAAAAGCCTCATGAGACTTAATAATTTTGAAAATTACACAATATGGATGAAATTGTCCATTCATCGTCAATTCTGCTGTGTTCTTTAGCATGTGGCATATAGTATATAGTACATTCTAGACTAATAATTTCCACTCGCCAACCAATGCTTGGCTAGTTAGTAAAAACTACTAGTATGTGAAAGTACCACCATCAACAATTTAATCAAAAATAATGTCCACTCACCTATAGAGAGTTAAATTATTGTAATTCATATAAAGTAAACACTCTTTTATCATAAAATGACAAGCACTCACAAATCAGCCTACGCAACTACGCATGCAACCAAGTCTTTCACTATGTGGTTTGAGCCTATCAAACAGACACGCTTTAGGTCAAAGAATGGGCTGATTTTCATAGGTTTGCACCACCAAAGGTATTTAATATTGGTGCCTCAACGGGACAAGATAGGCAGACGCCAAACAACCTCATCCATTAGAAAGGCTCAAGCCCAACTCAGACTAAGTTCCTCATAAGATTAATAGCTGACAACCCATTTTCTGGCACATGAGAGCCACACCATAATTAGATTTCCCTTACTAATTCATACTTAATTCAAATATATTTACTTGTTTTTATTTTAAGAAATACATTTTAACTTATGCTTATTATTTGTTTTTAAAATATGCGATAGACCCAGTCACTTGAACAAGTCGACCGCATGTTAAGATACCATTACAGGGTTGCCATCTGCTAAAATCTTTTAGCTCAATAATGTTTCTGAATGTTTCATATTGTTTCAATCTTCCCATCACACCACACTCATTGTTTCAACATAGCCCCAATCAATTCGTCTCATTGTAGTATCCATCTAGTCGTCTTCACATCGTAATAAGCTAATCGTGTCAACATCGTGCCATGTAACTAGTACAAGCATCGTATCTGCATCGTACCATGTAAATCGTATCAGCATCGTACCATGTAAATCGTATCAGCATCGTACCATATAAATCGTATCAGCATCGTACCATGTAAATCGTATCAGCATCATACCAAGTAAATCGTATCAGCATCGTAGCATGTAAATCGTATCAGCATCGTACAAAGTAAATGGTATCAGCATCGTACCAAGTAAATCGTATCAGCATCTTACCAAGTAAATCGTATCAGCATCGTACCAAGTGAGTCATATCAGCATCGTACCAAGTGAGTCGTCTTGCCGGTGTCCCTACCCAGCTATCCCCCTCAGACAAGCTGAGGTCCTTAGCACTGGGTTGCTAGAGACGGCAAGATAATCCAAAAAAACAGAAGGGTACATAGAGCATTGCTTCTTTCTGGCCTAGTCCCATTCTAACTGGATGGTTCAGCTGGGGTCCTGAAGATCTGGATCCAAAGTACCCTCTCCAAATTGAGGTCTCCGTCACTGTAGGCAAGGTAATTATGTGGTTTCTTGGAAAATACTTCCCCACAGAGGAAGTAAAACGCCAGGAACTTAAGGCGCGCCACCTCCACATGGGGAAGATATTGCCCCAACTTTCCATTAAGGTTGTCTCTCGGATTTGTTCCAAAGCGACGCTGGCTCTTAAGATAGCCTGTTGATCTTCTTCCAACGCAACCAGAAAAGGCATACAGGACGCCTTGACCACTAAGATACCAATATATACCCTTTCTGACTTTGTTAACAACGGTTGGAATTCAAGGACTGCCAAAACCTCCTTAAACTCCCTCAGCCAGATACAAATGTTAACATCATTGTTGGAGTCATCCACAAATATTTGATAAAATTTGTCCTGACAGGACAAATATTCAATATCTCCTGCCAAGGTATTTTTCATTTCCATTTTTAATTTACAATACACACTTCTATTTAGTTATTGATATATTTATGTATTTACGGAAATCTCAAAGAACCATTCGTATGTCAAAGCAGAAATGACCCTCTAAGTCAAGGTACTGGCATCTAAACCCTTACCAATATAACCCAAAACATAAGTCTAATTTATCTTTTGTTCCTGAATTAGAGGCAATATTCTTAACTTGTGCTTCATACTTAATCAGTAAAGACCCATGGCATTTTTGGTCCTTTGAACTCACCATTTACTTAATTTCGAGCTCATGGATGAAATAGAACAATAGCAGATAGCATCAGAATAAGATGAAATTTCAATTTATACCTTATTTCCCACAGCCTATTCCTAAACGAATTTAATTCAGATAATTTGATGATTAATGAAACTGGACGATTCCAACACCCTAACGATGGGACAAGTCTTTTCAAACCGCAGAAAGATTAAGTATAATGCAAGCCACTACATGGTGACTCAGATCAGCACTGACGTATGTCGTAGGTGACGATCTTGACTCCCATCCCAACCTTTATAGGGCCAAAATTAAAGAATGGTTTTGTGTACAGACTTTTCCTTTATAAATTCTGAGAAAAGATATGCCTTTCTCTTGATGACTTTTTTTATAGGATAACCATTTTATTTTGAAGGAAACACTGTAGGTCCGTTTCAGTCGCTGCACTTGGTTTTGCCTGAATTGGACAATCACTGTTTGAATTACTGATTTATGATCCTTTGCCTTAAAACTCAATGAGCCCTTTCATTCTCTTATAATCAACTAATTACAATATGTACAAGATCAAATGGCTAGCACACACACAAATGGTCCATAACGGATTATTTTTTTTTATTAGCGTTAACTGTATGTTTCCAGTTAATCCTATTTTCCTTAGCCATGGTAGTTCTAGTCGCATGGAACAACTAAGAAAGTAAACTTTGACAACAATGTGCTCCCCAAGTTGTCTTGACTGTTTTAAACAACCATGAAACAAATTGTGTTCCAAGCATTTTTGCTATCAGTCTCTTTGGCAATTAAATTTTTGTTTTTCATGCCTCTGTCCAAGGAAAGGTTTTCCCTGGCCTGTGAATTGGATATGACTTCAGTCGTGTGAAAAGGGTCCTTATAGTTACCCACTTTCTTACAAAAGGCTAATAAATTATATATCATCAGAATAATAGTATTATTGTATGTGTGCCGCCGAACAAATTAACTTTTAACAACAGATAGCTAAAACATATTTACAAACATTACGTGACGCAAATTCTAATAACTTTACATTGCCTAACAAAGCGAACTGTTAAACTCACACAAGACTCCTTATTGAGGAGGCTCCTACGATTGCTGTGAATAAATCACTACTCTCTGCCTTTTTTATATTCACTTGATCTCAATTTGGAGGCCATTTATACGTGAATAGGCATTCTGATTTATCTTGTGCACATCATTATTATTTATGCGACAATATGATGTGCACGCACAGATAATGACCACTTTGTGAACCAAGCCTTAAATTTAAAGTACTGTATATACTAAGGCATGCACCTATAGAATATACGTATATATGCCTATCCGCAATATTTCAATAACAAAATATCTGAAGATAGATCAAAGCTATGCATAAAAATGACCATTTTGATACTTATTACACATGCTTCAAGCCAACGACCAGAGGAGCTTGTTCATATGAACAATCTCTCCTGAGCATTTTACTGCTTGCATATACCTGACGTGACAGCAGAAGGGCTCAGTCTGATTAAAGACTACCCCACTCAACAACTGCGCAGGTACGTCTAAAGGACGTTTATCTGCACATCAGATAAATAATGTCCTCTCCTTCAATGCAGAAATTCTACTAACCCTTCGCATAAATAACCTTTCAATGATAGCTGCAGCAGTGAGTTAAATAAGCGCATACTCACAAAGCGAAATAAATCAAACAAGTTTTCAAGATGCACTTGCTATATTTTTTTATATTATTTATTTTGAAAGAAAATCAATCATCAAAATACCACAGACCCATGGAAAGCTTGACCTTGCTTATCATGGGAGCACATGTACAATATAAAAGTATCGCTTGCCAATTTAAAAGCACTGCATACATCTTCCTTCTATCTATGTAACGCACATAACACCATTGATAGCTGTAATTTTGTTTAAAACGATTCTTTTATGTGGCTTAGACTTCCAGTTTGCAGACTACATAAGTAATTTGAATGATTAGATGGTCTAATGTCTCCTTTCTGTAGCTCAAACTTTCATTTTACTTTTCTTCTTAGCTTGTAACAGTAACATATGTAACAGACTACGCCCTGGCGTACAGAGTGCAAACATCTCTTAAAAGATGCAGCTTGATAGGATATGTCTGCACATTTCACTAGGGAGGGGGCAGAAGCATCGTTTTTTTTAGCTTGAAGTCTATTAGGTATGAATCAAATACACTTTTTTGGTACTATCACATGTGCGTCCAAAACCATTAACTGTCTATATGTTGACTTTCCAACACTGATTAAGAAATCAATGCAGCGAAAATTCGTGTGTGTGTGTGTGTGTGTGGGGGGGGGGGGGGGGGGTAGCAATATTTGGTCCATTGTTTGAGATTTTGGTACTTATCGCACATGGACTAAAATCTGCTTACATGACTGTATATGTCTTGGTGGAGTGGATGTGGGTAGGGGCATGGAATCCCCATTCCATGTTTTGTATCTGGTGTTTATGTGTGGAAGTTTGACTGCTCCTCTTCCTGACATAGGGAGTTGGTATGTATAAAGGTAAGAAGAAATTTTAGACTGTTTACATTGACATAAAATTAATAGAGTTTTTCTACATCTGTGTCCAAGCCATTGCTGTAAATAATAATAATAATAATAATAATAATAATAATAATAATAATAATAATAATAATAATTATTAGAACGTGCAGTCGATTGGGCATCATCGCAAATCTCCACCCTCAGCATCCCCAAGTCACACCACCTGTGCATGACACAGGCCACAGAATGAAAAGTCCCGTCTATATGTATTATATCTCTTTTTTGTGAGAACACACACAAAATTTGGTATAAAAATCTTTGTGAATAGAATTTTATAGAATTTGACCTTTTGACCCCACCTCAATGACGTCAGTTTGACTATAGGGTAAAAATTTTACGTGTATTCTATTCTACTCATTATCCCCTCAATTTGATATGCCACATGACCGTGTTGGGATTTTTTCATGACCCCCTGGGTACCCGGGCGCCCCAAGTCCCATCCCTAGGGCATGGCCCAGGCGTCAGAAAAAAATGTTCGATATGTTTCATATCTTGTATTTGCAAGAATTCATACAAAGTTTGGTATACAAATTTTTGAATTGACTTTGTTATTGAAATTTTATTATATTTGACATTTTGACCCCGGCCCAGGGGTGTGGGGCAAAGTTTTTTTTGGCTGTGTATGTGAGTAACTCACACACCATATTTGGTTGGATCTCATTAAATAGTTAAGGAGGAGATAGCATAACGGACTGTGATGATGCGAGAAAAGCTACACTGTAAACTTTTTTTCACCAGAATTTTGATCAATCCTAATTATATTTTAACGCCCTTATCATCATGGCCATGCTATCGATTACTCTACTGGTTCAATAAATTTAGACCAGCAATAAACTAATGTCTCAGGTTCCTGATAAAATATTATTATACCTAGTTCATTCCATCAGCAATTAACTCTTTGCATTCTGGGTGATTTTCATGCTTTTGTTTTCTTCTGACTTTCTTTCAATTATTCCTTTTCAAAAAAATAAAATAAAATCAGCAACAATATCAGAATGTCAAACTGTTTTGATCCAGCTAAAGGACCCTCGTTATGCTGGTCCTGATCCTCCTAACTGTTTTGCATAGGCTATCAGCAGACGACAGAAGTCGCCGCTAGCGAGGGTAAAGCTAGACTGGGCCTTGGCGTGAGAAAATCCGTCTTCGGTGTTTGAGAGCAACAAAGGCGCAGACCAGTCTGCGCATCCGTGCAGACTGATCATCACGTTTTTTGTTTTGGTTTTTAAAGGATCGTATCTAAACTTGCTACAAGCAAATTTTCATTTTTCTAGCTAGTCTCTGTAGCTGAGGAGACTGGTTTAAGTCTCGCTTTTTCAGAAACTCCAAAGACAGGTTTTGTCGCGCGTTATTATAAGGTTTAATTCTTTATACGAATCTAATTCATTAACCTTTTTAAATACCAACCAATTTTACTGTTGTTGTTTTTTTTCAACACAAAAGTTTAACTATTTGACAGTCACCACTCTCATTTGTAAGGGACTGTAACAAAGGTGGGGGGGGGTTACTAATTGTAAAGAGTAAAAGAAGCTTTAAAGCATCATGATGAAGACACACACACCCAGGTGAACCGCATGTCTAGATCTCGGAGGGTGTTGGCTACCGGAGGTAAACAAAGGATTCGTTTTGAGAGATAAGAAAAACATATAGGTCGATAGTATACAGAATGATGATAATTATGAAAACATTATATGTTTTGGAACTTAATCTGTTCGAGTTTAAATCGCATTTGAATTCGGAAATGCAGTAATTTGGACGAATATTTCGAATTCATCAGTTAATATTCATATCTATATTTTTATTTTTACTTGATTCACAGCCACCGCTGGAATGTGTTTATAGGTAGCTTTCCGTTCGGAGGTATGTTGGGTAGCTGTCGGAGGGAAGGCATGTGCATGTTAACATTGATTTCGGAGAAGGGCAAATTGATTATGCTCATTGAACAAGCTCTCACAAACGATAACAAAAGTGTAACACTCAAACACTTTCAAAAACAAGTGGTTCGATTGGCGGGGAACAAATAAAAGGAGAAACAAGCTTAAATAAACCAATTTGTTAGAGTTTTTGTTCAACATTGAATGGGTGTTTTTGTGCATTAGTTTGTTTTGGCCTACCATATCTATTTAGCCCTTTGCATCACATTAAAGAAACGATCTGGCAGTAACATAACATGCCAAAGCATTATACTATGAAATGTACACATACCTTTTTGTGAAGGTGACGTATCAAGTAGCAATGCAATTAGTATACCATATGTTTAGACAAGCACCTGTACGGTCTAATCAGTCTTCACTAGATGCATAAATTTAACTAGGTCTTTTCGCATTTACACAGCATAAGTTAACCCGCTTTAAAGAACGCCCTTTGGGTTAAAACAAGTGTAAATGACCAGGAAATGCCACAAGCTAGACAGACATATGTCTCCAAGAGACAGGGACACTGGAACACAGACAAATAAGGAAGACGCTCAAAAGTCAGAATACAATAAGCAAAGCATTCAGCTCCCTTTATCTCAGTGAGAGTATTGCCAATGAAAGAAATGACACAATATAAGCGTTTAACATAAAGTGCTAAACATGAACCTCCAGCAAATACAATAAAAATAGTAAGTGAGTATGATCAGGAAATAACACAATCACAAACTTCAGACAAACCCAGGCACCGCGAGGAAGGGCCACACAACAATCACGAGACACTAGGATGACAAATTAAGCAAAGGAACCAGCTCTCTCTTCCCCATCTACTCACTCTCTACGCTCTCTTTCTCTCTCTCTCTCTCTCTCCCTCTCTCTCTCTCTCCTCTGTGTCTCTCTCTACTCCCAATTCTCTTTGTCTCTCTCTACTCTCTATCTATCTCTACTCTCTCTCTCTCACTCTCTCTCTACGACTGTCTCTACTTTGTCTCTCTCTCTCTACTCTGTCTGTCACCATCTACTCTATCTCTCTCTCTCTACTCTGTCTCTCTCTCTACTCTCTCTCTCTACTTTATTCCCTACTCGCATTCCTTCTCAACTCTCTCTTTCTCTACTCGCATTCCTTCTCTAATCGCACTCCTTCTCTATTAGCACTCCTCTCTACTCGCACTCCTTCTCTACTCTCTCTCTCTCTCTTTCTCTACTCACACTCCGTCACTACTCTCTCTTTCTCTACTCGCACTCCTTCTCTACTCCCTCTTTCTCTACTCGCATTCAATCTTTACTTGCACTCCTTCTCTACTCGCAGTCCTTCTCTACTCTCTTTTCTCTACTTTTACTCCTTCTTTATTCTCTCTCTCTCCCACTCTCTCGACTCTATCTTTCTCTACTCGCACTCTTTCTCTACTCTTTCTCTACTCGCACTCCTTCTCTACTCCCTCTTTCTCTACCCGCATTCCTTCTCTACTCTCTCTCTCCCCCTCTCTCTATCAACTCCATCTTTCTCGATTCACACTCTTTCTCTACTCTTTCTTTCTCTACTCGCACTCCTTCTCTACTCTCTTTTTCTCTACTCGCACGCCTTCTCTACTCTCTCTTTCTCTACTCGCAGTTGTTCTCTACTGACTTTCTCTTCTTAATCTTTCTCTACTCGATCGCCTTCTCTACTCTCTCTTTCTCAACTCGCACTCCTTCTCTACTCTCTCTCTCTCTCTACTCGCCCTCCTTCACTACTCTCTCTCTCTTATTACTCACTCTTTCTCTACCCTTACTTCTTCTCTACTCGCACTCCTTCTCTACTCTCTCTCTCTACTCTCTCTCTCTCTCTCTCTACTCGCACTCCTTCTCTTCTCTCTTTTTCTCTACTTACACATCTTCTCTACTCGCTCTTTCGATCCTCGCACTATTTCTCTACTCGCACTCTACTACTCGCACTCCTTCTCTACTCTCTCTTTCTCTACTCACATTCCTTCTCGACTCTCTCTTTCTCTACTCGCTATCCTTTTCTACTCTCTCTTTCTCTACTTGCACTCCTTCTCTACTCTCTCTCTCTCTCTCTCTCTCTCTCTCTCTCTACTTACTCTTTCTCTACTCGATCGCCTTCTCTACTCTCTTTCTCTATTCGCACTCCTCTCTACTCTCTCTCTACTCTCTCTCTCTCTCTACTCGTACTCCTTTTCTACTCTATCTTTCTCTACTCTTCTTCTCTACTCTATCTACTCGCATTCCTTCTCTACTCTCTCTTTCTCTACTCGCACTCCTTCTCTACTCTCTTTCTGTATACCCTCTCTTTCTGTACTCGCACTCTTTCTCTACTCTACCTTTCTCTACTCGCACTCCTTCTCTACTCTCTCATTCTCTACCCGCATTCCTTCTCTACTCTCTCTCTCTCCCTCTCTCTCTCGACTCTATCTTTCTCAATTCGCACTCTTTCTCTACTCTTTCTTTCTCTACTCGCACTCCTTTTCTACTCTCTCTTTCTCTACTCGCACTCATTCTCTACTCTCTCTTTCTCTACTCGCACGCCTTCTCTACTCTCTCTTTCTCTACTCGCACTCCTTCTCTACTCTCTTTCTCTACTTACTCTTTCTCTACTCGATCACCTTCTCTACTCTCTCTTTCTCTACTCGCACTCCTCCCTACTCTCTCTCTCTCTCTCTCTCTCTCTCTCTCTACTCGCACTCCTTCTCTACTCTCTCTGTCTTTCTACTCACTCTTTCTCTACTCTTACTTCTTCTCTACTCGCACTCCTTCTCAACTCTCTCTCTCTCTCTCTCTCTACTCTCTATATTTCTCTACTCGCTCTCCTTCTCTACTCTCTCTTTCTCTACTCGCACTCCTTCTCTACTCTCTCTTTTTCTACTTGCACTTTTTCTATACATGCACCTCTTCTTTACTCGCACTCCTTCTATACGCTCTCGGCTCTACTCACACTTCTTCGTAACTCGCAACCCTTCTCTACCCCCTCTCTCTCTCTATCTCTACTCACTCTTTCTATACTCGCAATCCTTCTCTACTCTCTTTCTCTACTCGCACTCCTCTACTCTCTCTTTCTCTACTCGCACTCCTTCTCTACTCTCTCTCTACTAGCGCTCCTTATCTGCTCTCTCTTTCTCTATTCCCTCTCTCTCTCTCTACTCTCTCTTTCTCTAATCGCACTCCTTTTCTACTCTCTCTTTCTCTACTCGCTTTCTTTCACTACTCATACTCCTTTCTATACTTTTTTCTCTCTCTCTACTCGCACTCCTTCTCTACTCTCTCTTCTCTACTCGCACTTCTTTTTTCGCACTCCTTCTCTACTCGCAGTCCTTCCCTACTCTCTCTTCCTCTACTCGCATTCCTTCTCTACTCTCTCTTTCTCTACTTGCACTCCTTCTTTACCCTCTCTCTCCCCCACTCTCTCGACTCTATCTTTCTCTATTCGCACTCTTTCTCTACTCTCTCTTTCTCTACTTGCACTCCTTCTCTACTCTCTCTCTATACTTACTCTTTCTCTACTCGATCGCCGTCTCTACTCACTTTCTCTACTCACACTCCTTCTCTACTCTCTCTTCTCTACTCGCATTTCTTCTCTTCTCGTACTCCTTCTCTACTCGCACTCCTTCTCCACTCTCTCTACTCTACTTGCACTCATTCTCTACTCGCACTCCTTCTCTACTCACACTCCTTCTCTACTCGCACCCCTCTTCTCGCACTCCTTCTCTACTCACACTCCTCTATTCACACTCGATCCCTCTACTCCCACTCCCACTACTCGCACCCACCCCTCTACTCGCACCCCCTCTACCCGCACTCCCTCTACTATCTCTTCCTCTACTCGCTCTTTCTCTACTCGCTCTTCCTCTACTCTCTCTTTCTCTCCTCGGACTCCCTCTACTTGCTTTTTTCTACTATCTCTTCCTCTACTCTCTCTTTCTCTACTATCTCTTTCTCTACTCTCTTTTTCTCTACTCTCTTTCTCTACTCTCTCTCTTTTTCCCTGTTTCTCTGTCACTCTCTCTGTCTCTCCCTGTCTCTCTCTGTCGCTGTCTGCCTGTCTCTGTCTGTCTCTATCTCTCTCTCCCTCCCTCCGTCTATCCCTCTCTCTCTGTCTCTCTCTCTGTCTCCCTCTCTCTCTCTCTCTCTCCCTCTCTCTCTCCCTCTCTCTATTCAATGTATTTGTTAATTAATTCAAAATATCAATATAATGAAATGAGTGTTCGACTCCCATGTTCAGTCCTCCTCTGTCAAATTCCAAGTACGTTATCTGATGGTAAAGAACTGTAATAACGTGCTAGCAGGGAACATTTTATCATGGAATTGAGAGAGGAGTTCTCTGTATGCCTTAACAATGAGGCCCTCTCACGAGTTAGGGTGTATTTGAACAGGCCATTTTATTCTAGGGAAAGGGAACATGCCAAATTGAGGGGAAAAATTGTCAGAGAACGGGAAATAAATAAAACATGAAACATGGAGACAAGTCAATATTTAAAAAGAACAAGGGAACAGGTACCTCCTGGGAGGGCCTCTATTATAGATATAGTGCGACCAGGTAACGGACGTTGGGCGTGTCCGACAGAACACTGCCATTCACTGTCAATTTAGACTGGTCTACAGTAAATTGGGTAAAACAGCACATGTACGCTTTAACCCTTAACGCCAGCAAAAAAATAAATCCTAAAATTCCGTCTGCATTTGTCGTCTGCTACAATTTTTGCTAACATTATTTAACAAAGCCATGTATAGAGACAAACAGTGTGGACCCAGATCAGACTGCTCGAATAGGAGCGGCCTGATCTGAGTCTACACTGTTTGTTGGAAAGGCTTCTAAAACATTTCAGCAGACGACAAAAGCAGTCGAATTTTGTTGTGATTGGCGCTTTAAGGGTTAATCGTGCAAAACAACTGATCCGCAGACGACATATACGGTTAGTATGCCCGGTAAACGTTCGCAGAAGTCTTAATTGTTTACAGACACATTGGTTATATACTATTGCTCACTGGTCAGGGCCTCCTAGAACCCATGTGGATTTTAGTCAAGATCAGCAAGGCAGACTGGTCTACGTTAGAACGGCTGTTGCTGCTACATGTATAAATATATAGAGTCAGGTTACACAGCATAATGAAGATCTGATTGCGTGTAGCGTGCCTTTATCTGTAATTTCCTTTGGTATTGTATTTACTATACAGCCATGTCTCAAATAACCATCTAAAACGCAAAGCTGCATACATTGGTTCGGAGGTCGAAATGTTTTACACATGATATACGGATATTAACGGCATACATGTAAAATAGGATTAGTGCACATTATTGAACTAACCCAACAAACAGGCTGGCACGAATGACGCCTTCAAAACTGTAGTTATTCATTGGCTTTTGGGTCACTGTCTAGCCACGCCCACAACTGGTTCATATCTCCATAAGCTTTAAATGAGACCGGGACATCGCATAACACGTGGCAATACAGTGACCAAATAGCTATATAATACCTGTGGAGTCAACAAGTGGAAGAGTGCTTGACTTGAGATAAGGGGGCCGTTGGTTTGAGTCTCTCTGGAGGCACCATATTGTTTCCTTATGCTTATACAGGTTATACTCTATTTAGTACTGGTTAAACCCAGGAAACGTCCCGACATGGCTGAAAGTTTCTAAACTGGCATGGGCGGATCCAGAGGGGGGACGACAGGGGGTACAGACCACCCCTGAAAGATCACAAAAAATGGTTTTCTTAGCAATACTGGTCCGGATCCCCTGAAAAATCGCAAAGCTACAGGACCAGAATATAATGTTAGGCGATCATCGGGACGCCAGCAAAACGCCATTTTAATGGCGTTTTGCTGGCGAACCAATTATGACCCCCTTTTAGTGGTATTTTGATCATCTCTCCTCTCATCAACTAAAAAAAACGTTGTCAAAGTTAGACCCCCTCTGACAAAAGTTTCTGGATCCGCGCATGACTGGGATGTAAAGTATCAACTCAAATAATTGAGATCCACAGTTGCTCAATGCTAGTGTGTTAGACCTGTGATTAAAGAATCGCTAATTTGAGAAGGTTCAATGAGAGCACTTCGAAATGTCCTAAGCAAGACACTTTATTCTCTGCTAAGTACTGGTTCAACCTAGGTGGCCAGAAAACGTCGCGTCATGGCTGCAAAAATGTTGGCAGCGTTGCAAAACATCATTACAAACAAACAAAATCAGTTCAAAATAACAAAAGAGACACTCTTCTCTATTTTTTGCTGCAGTTGTGTGCGTCTACTGGTACTTACAGAGGTTTACCTTTAGTGTGCTATATGAAAATATTCGCGTTAAAAATGTTGTCGATGAAAATATTCTTCAAAATTCTGTTTGTTTGGCAAGAAAATGATTTGGTGTTAGCTTTGAATTCGAAAAAATAGCATTTAAAACAACAACATAAAAATAGCCCCGTGCTTCCCACACACACACTCACACACACACACATTTAAATTCAGCATGCTAAGGGTTCAATAAATGGATCACAGAGAAAGGGTACACATATCTTTTATAAAACAATAAAAGTTGTGTCATTGTAGATTTCATTGTCGCAGATTGGTGTTTGGCTGTATAGTTTAAGATACACGTGCGTGTTTAAGCTACATGTATGTATATATTTCAAACAAGGTATCTGGGCTGATCAGATTCATCTTCAATAATTCAAAACGCTTATTTTCCACTATACGGCAACCATAAGAATACAGGTATATACTTTTGGTGTGGAGAGTTTCACAGATGGGTGAATACGTGAACAATGCAACCTGACTAGCCGATTTCCAAATGTATTTGTCCAGGGGTTGAACTTAGCTAAGAACCGCCCAACGTCTCTTATCTGGACGGAGTATAATAGAACAAACATCACAACTAATCTCCGTTCAGAAATTGTGTGGCACCGGTTTTTCGCAGTTCCTGCTTCTATTTTTCATTTTAGGTCCTACATTGCTGTGAGAAAGTTATTCTCGAAGACCTCCCCTACTTTCTCCAGCATGTTCTGCACCTGTGCGAGATTCTGGCAAAGCCCTGATATCTTGGAAAAAATCAAGAAATTGAGAAGTACGCCAACAGACTAAGACAATTTGACACGTTTGAAACGCCCTCCATGAACGTATATGGAAATGACAATATTTTCATTATAATATTTGGGAGTGGCTATTCCAATCGGCAAGAAATTCGTGGGAAACTATAAAGCGTGACTACACACCATATATCTGGAAAATTAAACACTGATCCGACTATATACGCGCCCACTAATAAAAATAGCATTTCCTACTATTGCAAATTGTGGCTAACATTTCTCCAGTATAAATCTTAATTATTTCTACCTGTTATTGTTGTAGTTATTATTAGGATCGAAACCGTTGAACAGAATATAACTGTAAAGCAGTCAAAATGCACACCAAGATCAAAGGCAGTTTAGCTGCTATTAGATGTAAAAAAAATAAACTAATTTTCACAGTGTACCTGTTCGAAAAATTGTTCGTTGTTCGATATCGTTAGAAAAATTAGGATACATACTTTATACACGCGGCGTATAAAATCAGTGTTGTATTGTCGGTTAAACCATTATAAAGGACGGTAGAAATGCCCCATCTCGACAACATGATGATAATATTATATTACAAACTTGGTATTACCTTTGCTGTGTCTTTTTGTGAGCATAGCCTTTCTTTCGTGAAAATTAATCATGTAATGGGGCATCCCTGTCGAGATGGCATTACGTCGTGCTTGCCACAACCGTGCACTATTGAAAATATTGCACGTCATGACGTGGATTTATAACAAGCTTGTTTGACCATTGCCTTGGAAGAACGCTCCTAGAACTAATAACTTATTGCCATCATTGCAGATCCCCCAGCCCCTTTACCAACCCAGCCGATCCTTACTTTTACGTGTACTAGGAATGGTAAAACTTTATGATATTTTTTGCAGAATAAAGGATCGTTATTATCCTAACGTGTTATCAAACATTTAATATTCGAGTAAAAGGTGTGTTGCATTTGAGCAATTTAAAAATAGACTCAAGAGACGTGAAGCATATCGATGAATATTGATGTATTTTATGTGGCAATCATCGTCAACAGGACTTAGTCTGTGGCCGCATTTCTGATTTTGCTGATGTTTCCCAAGATATCAGGGCTTTGCCAGAAGCACATATTGCCACGGAACCTGCTGGAGAAATTAGGGGAGGTCTTCAAGAATAACTTTCTCACAGCGATGTAGGACCTAAAACGACGAATAAAAGCAGGAACTGCGAAAAACCGGTGCCACACAATTTCTGAACGGAGTTTAGTCTGGTTCCCTCTCCTAGATCTACCCATCTAATATGCTGCGGGCTATTAAAGGGAGAGAACCAGTCTACATCACAACTATAAAACTACTAAACTTGATCTGTTTAAAAATTATTGTACACAAATTCTAAACGAGGAACAGCTAGTTAACAATCCGATTGTCCATCTCTTTCTGAAAAGGACGTCACCCAGGAACATTTATTGAACTGAAGAAAATTTAAAGTCGTACTGCAAATAGTTGCAGAAAGATCTATTTAAACATTCGATTTTACAGAAATGGGAAGATATCTGCTTTTATATGTACAAATATATAACATGTTACAATTACATGTTGTTTTATGCATATGGAAATCGCTAGAAACAGTGTTTTTGATTTCCATTTGTCGCCAGTCGGGCGACAAATGGCAATCGAAAAATCGGGCGACAAATGGCAATCGAAAAATCGGGCGACAAATGGCAATCGAAAACCCTGTTTCCAACGACTTTTGATCTACGTTCGTCGATAGTATTAACGTGTTTGATTGCCGCTTATCCGGTGTACATCTTTTAAAAATATCTTAAAGCTATACAACTCAAATGAGCCGCGACATGTGATTTCCAACAAAGTGGCATTTCGACATGAATAGACTCTGACGAGCCTGTGTAGCCTTCTTTTAAGCTTAGAAACTCCAAATATGTTCGTTCAGTATCTTAATATTCATATAATATTCAAGCGACAAGCAAAGGCTCTGATCAGACTGCGCGTATGCGCAGGCTGGTCTGAGCCTTTGCTGGTCGCACATACCACAATGTTGGAAATCTCATGTCGCGGCTCAAATAATATTGTTTTAAAAGATGTCATTGTGGGGCTTGGGCTGCTGTTACCGGAATATGAGGAACTGGGCCCAGAATTACACTGCCGCCTTAAAGATAATCTTTTCAGGATGCGAAAAAATAAGTTAACGTTTTTAACTGATTAAAATCAAAATAGTTTCATTTTTCAGTAGATCACAATGATATCTCTGACCACAAGTACTGCATCTATCCAGGCAATTTATTTAGCATGTTGAAATATCAATACTTAAGTCTTCCTTAATTTTAAGGAGGCATTGTAATTCCGGGCCCTGTACTACTATGTAAAGTTTAAAAACGTTAAAAGATAAAATAACGGAACGAATTACCACCGAAACTGCAATATCTTCAATATTTTATGGGCATTTGTTATATGGATTATTTTGTCCACCTATACAAATAGGCAGTGAAAATCCAGATCAGCTTACATGTATACTAATACTTTTAAGAATGAACTGACAACAGACCAAAAAGGTAAACTGCTTTTAAATACGCGTGGTATTTTATTTTACTGTCGCAATGGCGCAATGATTAGAGCTATAAAACGTATGCAAACTGTACAGGGTTCATTATTATGTTTTTTATTTTGTTTGATTTTATTCTTAAAGCTGCATAGTCTGTAACTTTTGATCTTTTAATTTTAGAACTAATGTTTCTATTTTTCAAGAACACAGTAGAAAAACTAAAATTCAGGTATACATTTTACCATTTTCGTAAATCTTAACAAATTATCAGTATCGAAACAACAGCATTTATATTAAAATTAACTGTCTCTAATTATTGGAGGGACGCAAATAATTATCGACACGAGTAAAACACACCTGTTTTATAGGATAATTCGCTGTTCCGTGCAGTTTTCCGCTCTAGTGAACAGATTTATTGTGAAAACATAACTTAATTCAGCTTTTACAAATGATTTAAAAAGAAAATAAAATTTTTCGATAAATGTTCATAGTTACAGAGTATGCAGCTTTAACATCCCAGTCAACAAATTTCCATTTATGTCGGCGCATTCAACTAAGATTAAGATGCGCTGATCCAGAGAGGGGGTGGCAGAGGGTCCTGACCCCCTCCCTTGAAAATCGGAAACCTTTGGGGCTCTTTAGCAATAGTGGTCCAGATCCCCTGGAAAATCAGAAGCTACCAAGCCAGCATTCAGTATTGGGATAATTATCGCCCCGCCAGCGTTTTGCTGTTGGGCTGATGATGGTCCGCTTTTAGTGGTTTTAGCGATTCCTCACTCCATTCATCTAAAAAAATATTTGGACTTCGTCTGACAAATTTTCTGGATCCGCGCATGATTAAGCGATAATAACAACATCGCATGAGAAGTTTTGTTGTATAATTATGTGCATTTTTCTCACTTATGTTTTACAAAACCTAAGAGAGCGTATCAGTGCAAAAGTACTAGATGGCGGTGTACATACCCTATCGCAGCCTGCACACATTGTCGTAAAACCATCGGTCTTTTTAGGAAGTCATCTTTCTTACACCATCTGGCAAAGTCTTTACAATTGTTTTTTATCAAAGAATATTCTTTAAGCCCCAATTTTGACCTAGCCCGGTCAATGACATCATCGGCTGGATAACTCTTCCCATCAGGATAAATTACCTTGTATACCGGTTGGACAAAATCCACCCATTCTTCAACCACTCCTCGTTTATGCGTGCTGTGTATTATTCTGAGTTTATTTTGAACACAATCTTTGTCAGAAACAATGGCATGGTGTCGCGGATGCAACAACCAGCCATAAAAGACAACATGGTCCCCAATGTCAAGGTCATCTACGGTTGCCACTGCTCTATCATCTCGTTTGATGAAAAAAACAAATGCTTTACCTACAAACGGTCCCATAAAGGAACCAAAAGCTTTACCAGCAACTGAACCTAACACTCCACCAAGAACACTTCCTACAAATACGCCGACAGCAGTGCCATAATATGTGCCGACGACGGGAATAACACTACCCAAAGCACCTCCAGCTGCCCCTCCTAGCAAACCGCCTATCAAGCTTCCACCAACAGCAAACCCAGCTGCAAATATGGCTTCCAAAATACGCTGAGCAGCACTCTCGATAAAGTCCTTTCTTGACAGTTTTCCATTTTTCCTGTTTTCATAGATTTTCGACAGGTCCCAAATACAATAACAACCTTCGATAACAATAACAATGCCTGCACCAATCCAGTTAGACGCTTGTTGAACGGTTTCGATAGTTTCTGCCAAACCAACTTTAGCAAGGCTTTCTCTGGCTTGCTTTAACGTAACCTTCCTGGCAGCTGATGCCCCTGATTTTATTACATTTTTTACAATCTCTGCTACAGTCGTGACGCCAACCTCCTTTAGTTTTGCCCAGAACCAATGTGTCTGACAACTTTCGCTGACACCTGTCTTACAGAACGCGGCAAATCCCTCACAATTATTATCTAACAATCCGTATGCTGTTTCGTCTAATCTTGACAGAGCTCTTGCAATCACAAGATTAGGTGGGTTCTTCTCTGTGACATCATCAGGATAGTCAATACGGTACAAGTCTCCAGGCTGATCGTCTAATTTAAGCCATTCTTTACATATACGAGTTTTGTTGAAAAGAAAAGCGCCCTCATTTTTTGTCCAGTGGGCAACATGCGCCTGTCTAGTATGCACATTAACTTCTAATATAACCGCGTGGTGCCATATGATCCACGGTCTATGCCATGTTATATGATCAGCCGGTTTCAGCAAATGGATGTCATTGCGGCCAATTTTGGTACGCGAACCTCTGACCTGTAATGATGTCTGAACCTTAACCGGCTCAGTAACATTTTCTCTTAACTCTGACTCCCCAAACACAAGTTTCCCCTCTCCTTCTTTGTTGAGATACGTCTCCTGAAGCCACTCCTGGCCACATGGTGCACAGGCCACTCCTAACAAAGACTGCTCCTCCTCGTCGCCCTCCCAATAACGTCTAAACCGCGCGGTGTCAGAATTTCCACATGCGCACCGCTGCATATTCAGCTTAGATATGATGGTAACTTTTGTAAGAAAGACGAAAAGAGAAACCCCAGATTTTATAGACTTACTGATGTTATCTATATTTAGTTTTCACGGAAATCCCAAAGATAACAGAATGTATGTCACACTGCTGATACTTTTCAAAATCAAATTTTCAGAAGTAATACCATCAGAGTGTCAAATAGTTTCGTCGGGCCTGATCTGAGTTCAAACTTGTTAATAAAGGTTGTCAGCAGACGGCAGTAATAGGCAAAGAGTTGCTGTTGAAAAATCTGTTTGTTTGTTTGATTTGATTCTTTATGTCCCAGGCAACAATTTTTAAGTTATGTAAGGACAGATCTTCCTGGGTTGAACAAATGACACAAGTACTGAGCAAGGATTAATGTGCCTTGCTCAAGGCTACAACGCAGTGATGCCGGTGAGGCTCGAACCCGCAACCCCTCGGTCTCGAGTCAAGTACTCTACCAATGAGCCACCACGCTTCCGGGCAAAAATATTCGTGGATTTAATTTCTAGCTAACGATCGTTTGTTCATTACAGTTGACGTTTTATGCCCCAATCGACAATATTTCAGTCATGTCTGGGTGTAATTATATGGCTTAAACAAGGTAGCAAGGTCCGTTCGTCTGGCCTGATCTTGATCCAAACTGTTTGCAAGTGTTATCAACAGACGACACTGGCAAAAACCTTAAAGCATAACCACTTCATCCGCTAGAAGAAGTGATTTTATTTTTTTTTGAAAAATCTTGTCTACAGTTCAGGACTTTAGTTAAGGGTGCGTAGCGAAAATTTAAATTTCTTATTTCTCAACCAAAATATATGTTGTGGGTACTCATAAGAACCGTCTCAATGAGACGGTTCTTTTGCGCACCGAAAGCATATGTTTAAATTGATGGGTAAGAAAATATGAACAATTTTACGCTGAAATTTTTTGTTTATCTAAATCTTGTCTACTGCTGCTATCTGCTGCATGTTTTAACTCTCACAAAATATGATTTCACAAAATGTTGAGATCCTGCTCAGACTACCCCATAGAGAACCATACTTTTCAGACGCAAAAAATAACGATTTTTTGTATTTAAAAAATGGTTATACCAGGAACAAGATCTGAGTGCCATGATGGTCTCGATCCAAACTGTTTGCAAAGGTTATCAGCAGTCGACACTCGCAATTAAAAAAAGATAGAATCTTGACGAGAATTGTGTGCAGCGTGTACAACTTATTTACCCGGACAACAAAACAATGGGAGCACAGTGGCTCAGTGGTAGAGTGCTTGACTCGAGGCCGAGGGGTTGCAGGTTCGAGCCTCACCGGTGTTTCTGAGTTGTGTCCTTGAGCAAGACGCATTAATCCTTGCTTAGTACTGGTTTAACCCAGGATGACCCGTTCCGACATAGCTGAAAAATTGTTGACTGGGACTTAAAGAACCATATCAAACAAACAACAAAAACAAGTTTTGCCAACTGCGGCTAGTATATGCTACTTACTTTGAGTCTGCGCATTTCAAAACCAACACTTGGACTTTGGGCCCTGCAAAGTCTCAGAAACAGTCTGGTTAAGACTTCACTGTAGTCATTCCACTACGGCAATTTGGGTCTCGTCACCCACTCCGGTGTTATAGTAAAATTACCTTAAAATAAAGGCTGACAAAAATGAGAACTTTCTAATATGTTTGCTTCGAGATTGTATCTTCTAGTTAACAACCTCTTGTTATTTTGTCAAAACGGAGGTAAAATCAGATTTTAAATGTGTTTTTGTACAGTTATATTAAAAAAAAAAGTCAATTACGGTTTCGTCATAATTATACGGTTTCGTCATTGATTAATTGTCCACAATGACGAAACTGTAATTAGTTTTTTCATGCCTAGACATCAAACGTTAAAGTTTTCATATAATTTTAAAGCTAAAAGATACAATGTGACTGATGAACAAAAAATAATCGGAACCCAGGCATTTTCGGGCGTTTATCTGTGATTAAATGAAGAAATTGAACATGATGAGAAAGTTGCCTTAACACCGGAATATGTGACGAGACCTAAATTGCCGTAGTGGTATGACTACAGTGGACTTTGGTGAATACAATCTTAAGGATACAGGCGTGCGCCCTGCTTGGAATACTCAGTTTTCCCTGGTGTTGGATTTGCATAGTAAATTGGAGAACCCACTTTGTGCAGGACGCGGCTTTTGATCTTCGTCATTTTGTACCTTGTTTTGGAAAATTTTACCTTTGTTCGTAAAATATAATATTATGCTGATACGATAAATACTTAACCACATAAATAAAAACAAGTCATATGATATCAACAGTTTCGCTTTCTGTTTTGCGTTTAGTAACCTTTGCAAATAGCTTGCACCTAGATCTGGCCTCGAGGGTATAAAACTTTTTCATGCTCAACTCAACTGTCTGAGCACGAAATTTATCCTGCTCATAAATGTTAAATTGCCAACAATTGTTGGCATTTAAACATCAATTAGCATGATAAATAAACATCTGAGAGACTTAAATTAAGAAACGTCTTTATTTGTCGGCATTTAAGTATTTATGAGCAGTTGAAATTTCGTGCTCAGTTGAGTTGCGCACGAAAAACGTTTTGTAACCTGGGGGGTGGGGGGCAGGATCTAAACTTTTTGAGACTCTTATGGTATTTCTAAATGGTATAATTAGTGCATATTACCTGACACCGTCTGCACAAACATTCAGCGAACTCAATCAAAAATCGCCATAACTATACTCAGAAAAACAATTGAAGGATATTAAAATTCTTTTGACTTTATAACATTTGGGAATATAATTTTCAAACAAATTATTTTTGTCATTGATAGAATTATCACTATGCAATTCTCCATAATGCAAATTGAAATTCACGGGTCATTGGTTACGATACAGTACTACACCAAATGTACCGACCCTCTCTAACCAAAGTTCACAAGCAAAAAAATTAGCGCTCTCAATTTTTGCTGAAACCTTTACCAGGTCATTGCTTATGTTCTAATTCCGACTACAGACAAAAGTTAACACCAATTTATCAGTCATTTCCCCTATTATGGGACAACTTCTTCAACAAAAATACACGGATATGGCATACCCCGGCAAATGTGACCACAAATTTGCAATAAAACACTTACAACAGCTTCAAAATTAGGTGCCATTTTTTAGAGGGAGAACCAGCAATGATTTTGGAGCCAGTCTTTATGGAATACAGACGATAAAAATGGGTTTCAATCATTTTTGAACGTTTGTGACTTTTCAGTATAGAGGGTTGAACCATTTGGATTTTCACTGTACTTAAACCATTAAAGCGTGACTAAAATAAAGCATCCATTTTGATTGCAGATGTCTGAAACTATGAAATGCATGCATAATTAGTAAAGTTTTTATTGTATTGGATGTTAGAGATGGGACTGAATCTAAATATCCTTCAATTGTTTTTCTAAGTATATAAGGCAGTTCTAACATACAAAGTGAGTACATAACAAATTGACTAACACCATTATTTCAAATTCATACAAGCAATTTACTGTTTGCGACAGATGGCTCCCTATCAGTACCCAGATCAAGAAAGACTCTTTGATGGATCGTTTTCTGTTTCTTTATTAAAACTAAGTCAGTATCGTTTATTTTTGTCTCACCAGTGTATACAGTAAAAATATCTTACATATAAAATACATAAGTACATATAAGTCATTCTACAAAAGGGAAGGATTTTGAACTATTTTTTTGCAAAAAATAACACAACTAATTTGGATTTTATTTTAATTTAAATTTCAACCCTGAACAATAAACAGCAATAAACCATTCATCTAGACAAGAGAATTCGGATAATAATGCATATGTTGGCTTATTGTGATGGCTGGCCAAGTTTAAAATGTCACCCGTGTTACCACGACATGAAACCTTTTTTTCCCTTAATAAAATTATTATCGAAAGTTATTTTTTTACACACTTAAATCTCCTTGAAAGACCTTTAAGTTTACAAACCTATTCCGCTAAAATGTTTTTGTTACTAATAGTATAATCAATCATTAGTCATTTTAAAGAAACAACGTGTTTTAAGACAAATAAAATCAAATCCATTTTGAGAAATAATAGGATGAGTATCTTCATTTTCTGCAATAGGTAGCTGCAGGCACCAACTTACAAATTAGTCAATGAATGACACAGCAGAACATTGGATTAGTTAATATATTGGGGCAAATTTGACAGGTAACAGGGATGACATTCAGTAATGGGGATGACATCGCAAAGTTTCTTCAAAAACAATGAAAGCACTTGAATGATATATACCTTAATCTCGTGAATGTGTTTTGATAGAATGAGCTCTTAAATGCTCAATGTTTCACTATGTACAGCAAACCTCGAAAATACGAAATTTGATTTTTTGAAATAGTCGCCTATTCGAAATAAATTTGAGGTACTCTGGAATTAGAAATAGGGCCTTAAATATATTATATGAACTATTTTAATAACTGTCAATTAAACATGCTTTTGATGCGTAAAGGAAACATCTCAGAGACGTTTGTTTTACACACAAAAACAAATGTTTAATGATAAAAAACAAAGACTGAAGATACTCATTTTAGGGGATATATTTTTTAAGTCTTCCTCCCTATATATTGAAAGTTTCGATACTTCGATATTAATCTCTAGTCCCAAAGACTTCGAATTTACGAGTTACTATATATCAATATAAAACATGTGATCCTGGGGGTGGGACCATTTTGACCAAAGAACTATCAATGGAACAAAGTTGGTAAAAACCCACTAGGTGACGCTGAATACCAAATATCAAGTCTCTAGAACACACAAAAAATGCCATTTTGGACACCAGGAACATAATTTGAACAAGACGGCAGTTTGAAGGACAGCTAAATCCCCCGCTGCAGAATCCCATAACATTGAAGTGTGACCATGACCTTGAGTGAGCGTAGCTGAGTCATGGGTTCTGCACACCGTCTCACTGAGAGGAACAGTTAAGTGAAGCTCTTAGCGAAAATCGTTCAAAGGGTTGGGGCACAAAATTGAAGGGTAAATTCCATTACCTTTAAGTGTGAGCTTGACCTTGACTTTGCGTAACTGAGTCATGGGTTCTGCACAAAGTCTCACTGAGGGGAGCATTTGAGTGTTTAAAAAATCATTTAAAGAGCTTAAACGATATGACCAGACGCTTAATTGAAGGGTAAAAAATCGTATGACCTTGAAATGCGACCATGACATTTTAAAGTCTTGGTAGCTGAGTCATTGCTTCTGCAAACCGTCTTACTGAAAGGAACATTTGGGTGAATTTTAATGAAAAACTTTCATAAGGTTCAGGAGATATGAAGCAGACACCAACTTCAAGGGTAAATCCCATGACCTTGAACTGTGACATTTACGAGACTGCATAGCTCAGTCATGTATTCTGCACACCGTCTCACCAAAAGGTACATTTGGGTGAAGTTAAATGAAAATCGTTCAAAGGGTTCATGAGATATGGAGTGGACAGGAAATTGAAGGGGGTAAGTGCCATTACCTTGAAAGTTGACCTTGACCTTGAGTCTGCAGACCCGGTTTATAAGTTCTGCACACGGTCTCGCTGAGAGGAACATTTGGGTGAAGTTAACTATAAATTGTTCAAAGGGTTCAGAAGATATTGAGCGGACACAAAATTGAAGGGTAAATCCCACAACATTGAAGTGTGACTTTGACCTTGAGTAAAGTTAAATGAAAATCGTTGAAATGACCTGCTTAAACTGTTGTAAAGACACAGAATATCAAAATTAGCCTAGTTGAATGAACAAAAATGGTCGAACACAGCCACCTTTAATATTTAACAATTAAAATCACATTTGCTATTGTTGTTGAGTAACAAGGATGTCAGTTACAGGAATGACAAAAAGTATGTAAACTCACACTTACTTTGCTTTCTGGAAGCAAAAACTTTTAAATGTTTACCCAATAATATTGAGGCACATCATACTGATATAGTTTTTAGATTTTTATTTATTTGCAGCATATAAATTTTATAGAAATATGGATAACAGGGATGACAGATTACCTGTCTGACTCACTACTTACTTTAGTAAATCGTTTTATATTTACCTCTAAGCAAACGTTTATTAAATCACTTAATGTTTTTAGAAAAAAGACACTCAGTACCTCACACATGTCCAGCGCAATGAAATATTCATAGGTAGTAACTCTGTATAATCTATATCTGCAACTGCGGTAACAGGGATGACACAAACCGAGGGACATACCTAAACAAACATGGCACAGCTTCAAATCAAAACGAAAGGATAATATATGCGTCTGTCAATGGTAGATTTCTACCAAAGACTAACATCACGTCTCTGTTTGTTTTGTGTTTACAAGCAGTTTTGTCAAACTGAAGTTTAACCTTCACAATTTTGCGATGGGACAGGCAAATATAAGGGGGGTAACCCGTAACTCAATTAGAAAGATATATGAATACCTGTATTAAGTATACCAGTCACTGTTGTAAATGTTAGATAATCGAACACTTTAATCAAAACAAACTTCCAAAAGCAAGATATTTGGACTAGAATAAGAAATATACAAGTATTTAGGCGTGGGACAGGAATTCCTCACCTTTTGTAGAATGACTCATATACAACTAAACTGCCATTCTGAAAGAATTGTGAGAGACAGTAAGAATTTAAATTCTTTAGATATTTACAATTCTAAAACTCTTTCTTAAAACATATACATGAGCCCTGCCATGAGAGGAACTGTCATAGATATTAGCCTTATAGTTTAACTAAAAAGACGACAATATTAAAGGGATTATTCAGGGCCTGTTAATATTTATCTGGATCAAATATAAATTCCTCATTAATTACAAATTTATTTTTACCACTCTGCTTTTTCATCAGCTAAGGTGATTAAAAGCCTGTTTATTGCCCATAAAACCGATAACTGGCTGCTGACATCTTTTCCCTCATGGTTACCAATTAGCTTGCTTTCAAGCACCTGGTCACCTCAGCTGTGAGTTAATCGCAGCACATCTCAGTAAAGAGAGCTTGTGTTTAGGCTGTGCTTCCATTCAATTATTTCATTGAGTAATAATGGCTTCAAGTGATAAGAATGAGAATTGTTTTAGACACAGCCCATGTTACATTTTTGCACTACAGAATTAAGCAGTCTGGTTCAGTGCCCCTAAGTTAGTAAAAGTTAATAGTATTAATTGAAATTGTAACATTTAGCTCTGTTCATGATATCAACTGCTTTGCAAACATTTTTAACCCAGATCAGGCCTGACAAAATAAGGGACCTGATCAGGATCCAAACTGTTTGGTGCTCTGGTCGCATTCCTGAAAAGTTTTTTGAAAACGTGATTTCTTAAAGAAATAGGCTGACAATTAAAACACATTCAAAATAATCATGTATTCGCATAGAGCATTTGCATTATCAATTTCATAATTTCTATTATTGCTATTATCATTTAAAAAAAAAGATAATAATTTTCATAAATCTAAGCACAAACCAACAAAATGGCTTGCAAGCCAAACAGACTCAGATCAGCCTGCGTATTCGCCCATGCAGACAGCAAAGACTCTGACCAAACAGTGTCAATATCCAGGCTGATCTGAGTCTCGGCTATTTGTTCATGTATCTGCCAATTCTAGTCAGTCTTTGAAGCTTGGTTTGAAGCTTGGATACTTACATATCCATTATGTTACTGTGAAAACACTGATCAGACTATAATACAAACTTTTCATTACCTTATGCAAATTTTAAATCTTTTATCAATAAGTACATTTTAAACAAATGGCAAATTCTATGGAATAACAATGTTGATAATAAACTCTTTGAGATTAAACCTGTGATTGGACAATCTCAACCAGTAATACGAAATGTCAGACAAGAAGAAGTCGTCCTTGCTCATTTACGTATTGGTCATACAAGGATCACACACTCATATCTTTTAAAACGAAAGGAGCCACCGTATTGTTTTGGATGTGATGCACTCTTTACAGTCCGCCATTTTCTACTTGAATGTGGCGATTTTTCTCATATAAGAAACAAATATTTTCATGTTGATACAATCAAACAATTGTTTAATAATGATGTACCTATTGATAATGTCTTCTTATTCTTAAAAGAGATTAATCTTTTTAACTAATTGTAGCTTTTTTCCTTTGAACTGTTTAATTTTTAACTTGCTTTCAGCATATCATTTTTTGCAGGAGAAGAACATGTATAGTTATCTCATTAGCCTAATGTAGTTGTCAGATATTGTACATGATCTTCGCTGTAAAATGGTTACTATTTTATTGTCTTAGATATACTCATATGTTTAATGTGTTAAATTGTTAATATTTTAGCTAATCTATTATATACTCAACTACAAAAGAAACCCATCAGTTACTGTTTAGGGCAATAATAGAAAACTAAATAGGAAATGAGAATATATTTTATACCATATTCTTTAACAACCAATTATGCATCAAAATATTGAATAATGTAACAGTTTTATTTTAACCCGTTCATGCTGTACGCCAAGGTATAGACAAGGGGTCGTTTCTAAAATGACAAGTTTCAGACAATTGGTTTTCACTCGATTCCCCGTCTGAATCAGTTCACGTCGTCCAATAAGCGGTATGTCCCTCTCTGACGAGGCCATCGAGTGTGTGTAGAAGCCAAACCGAACCGAGATAGTCTAGTAAGCCCTGATCTCAATCCGATAGAACAGCTGTGGGGTGAGCTCTTGCGATGCATCCGGGATCGTTCAGTGCAACCTCGGATTATTTGACAGCTTCAGGTTGCTCTCCATTAAGAATGGGCTCGGATTCCCAAGAATGGTGTGCGACGTTACGTGCTTTCGATTCGACCTCGTCATGATGCATTTATTGCTGCAGGAGGGAATCATGCCCTTTTTTGACGAATTTAATGCAAGTGAACTGAATTGGACGAGATCGAGATATTCATTCTCCAGTGAAAAACTTGTCATTTTTGAAAATGACCCCTTGTCTATACACTGGCTTACAGCATGAACAGATTTAAGTAAACTGTTACATTATTCAATGAATTGATGCAGAACTGATTGTTAAGGAATATGATATAAATATATTTTCATTTCTTCATTCTGTTTTCCATAATTTCACTGAGAAGTGACTGATGGGTTTCTTTTGTAGTTGAGTATAGTTTTATTGTTCAATAATACTTGTCTTACCTAACCTTGATGACGCTAATGACCCAAAAGGGCTGATGCGTCGTTAAACTCCAACTCATCATCATCAAATGCATATGTGATGCTGGATGCTCATACCATATAACTTTTAACCTGTTTGTGTCGTCTGCTAATAAGCTTTACAAAAACAATTGATCAAGAGAATGGTCTGGTATTTTACCAGGCCTGATCTGGATCCACGGTATTTGATACTCTTTGATGATCTTTCTAAACAGTTTAGAAATAGATCAGACCGACCGCTATTAACCTATTTGTCCTGGTAACTGCCACTTCTGTAGTGCTGCCTGAAAAATTCAAGTGATTAATGGCGATCCCCTGTGGCATGTGAGTGCAATTAAACTATGGGCTAATTGGAGCAGTTTCAACAAAATTGATGGCCATATGGTTCCCGGTATACTGTTAGCTCTATTATAAATGCATATTAATAAAATCTGAATTATCACTTTAAATTGCACATGAAATCAGTATCAGCCGCACTGGTGCCAAATCGTACAGCCAGATTTTCTCACGTCATAGTTCATGAGTCCCAAATATACACATCATATACGCAAACACACACATACATACCGCAAACAGGTATGCAATTCCATAAACACTGGAACTTATGGAACACTACCGAATCTAACCTCGCTGGAGGTACAAAAGAGTGTTTTATTTCTTTGAAAGAATTGAAAATACGCATGCCTCACACTCATCGTCATAAATTGTGATGTTAACGCATTTAAAGCCATATAATAAGATCCTAATAGAAATGTTAGCCAATGTTTTATGCGCTCATGCACATATTTTATGTTGCGACACACCATTTACTGTACGTCACTTCCTTTTTGAATGTGGCGACTTTTGCACGAGTAAGAAATAATTGCTTCCATGTTGATAACATGCAAGAATTGTTTAAAGATATACATATTGATAGTATTATGATTTTTAAGACAAATAAATCTTTTTAACAAAATCTAATTGCTTTTTTAAAATCACGTTTTGTTTTACATTTGTATCCGACCATAATACAGATTCTTTAATGTTGTATTCTGTTCAGTTAAAGAACATGTACAGTTATCTGAATAGCTCTTTGAAACTGTCAGATATTGTACGTGGTCTCTCCTGTCAACAATCGTATTGCAATTAACTATCATTATACAAACTCATCATCATCATTCCTTTTATTTTATCTTACAATTTTTTACTTTCTCCATCCACATCATGTTTAGTTTAATACTGTCTGACGCTAATGACCCACAAGGGTTGATGCGTCGTTAAGCTCCAAACAAACAAACACATATTTTATCCTGCAAGCACTCCTTGTATATAAAGTATAATATGTATGTTTTATGGAGGGCCGCAAGAAGACTAGCTATTGTAGCTAAGCGCGCGACCCTCTTTACATATTTTATAAATAAATAAATAAATAAAGCAGTGGATTTTGACGACAAAAAAGCATTAGTTTTTTTACCGGTTTACGGCCAGAATTTCTTTATTTGTTGATTTACGGGGGGGGGGGGGGGGGGGGGGTATAAGATTTAGGGTGGTGGGGGAGGAAAAAAGCTCTAATGACCAGTTGACTGGTCATTGTCAGAGCTTTTTTTTAGATATCTCCACAGTAAAACTATACAGTATAGTATGGTAAACCAACAGCCTGTATTAATGCATTAAATCTTTAAATATTTCATAATTTTCCTAAAAAGAATTTGGACAGGACAATCACTTTTAACAGTGTCACTCTCAAAAATACACAGACAAAACCTAAAAAAATGTATTATTTTTTTCAACGAAAAGACGGCGGATAAAATAAAAAATAATTTTAGAAATCATTTTATCTACTTTCTGGAAAATTACAGTAGAAGGGTTTGTAAATCAACCAATTAAAAGTTCTGGCCTAAACTACATAATGATGATCAATTATCCTGTCAAAATATTCCTAGACAGACTGATTAGTGGTTACACAGTGCCTAGCAACTGACAAATGACCAAGTTAAAATTAGTGGCGGGGAGAGAATAATCTGTATCAAAGCCAGACCGGAACTCGAACTCACGACCCGCTCGCAATCACACTTCGGGTAAGCGGCAAACGAAAACGCTACCAACAATCGACGAACGCGGATCAAAAATCGATAGAAACAGTGTTTTCGATTGCCATTTGTCGCATGTGTGGCTACAAATGGCAATAGAAAACTCTGTTTCTAACGATTTTTGATCTACGTTCCTCGATAGTATTGGCGTTTTCGTTTGCCGCCTACCCGGTGTGAATCAAGAGACGTCGGATTATTCTTTCGCGTCCCGTGTCGTAAAACTCCTAGCTATATTCGCAAAGTGAAGTGTCCCTTTTATGACCTCTCTCGGTCATGTCAAAAATTATTAATGCCGCAAGGTAAACACTTTACGGGATTTACTACTCTCTCAATTTTGAATTATGACCACCCTAAAATTATTTGTCTATGTCAAAACGTACTTATGCCTCGCGGTAAAAACTTTTTCGAGGAGCACTTACCATGTATATATACGTGTAAACAGGAAGTTTATTTTGAGAAAAAAGCACGTTTCCTTCTCTCTTAGTTTGGAATTAGCTGGTATCGAGCATATGGTACAAGCTGGTATGTTCGTATCACAAATATTCAAATCACAGTTCGATCAAAGTCTTAGTTTTTCTAGCCTTTTCCTGCCTATAGACCGCCCATCGAAGAGTGATCAGACTGCGTGGATGGGCACACATGTCAACTTGTACCTTTTTCTGGACACAGGCTCAAATATAATAGTTGGATTTTATTACTGCGTACATGTACACTTAACAACACTTATAAGTGTGCACATATAAATGGACCCATATCTTCATAAATAAAAATCAGATCATTTCGAAATCTTTAACAGATATAGATAACATTTATGACATGATATTCCATAAATTTGAATTTTCATAAAACTTTCACTTTTAAAATGTGCAATCAAAATTCAAATATATCGTAAAATCAAAGTTCACAGTTTTCTTCGTTTTAGAATTTATCTTTCTATGACATTTCATTTACGCATATCATTTTATAGTTAGGGATTTTTGAATAAAATGGTGGTGGTTCTGTTATGGTGTGGGCAGGTGTGTCCTTACATCATAAAACTAACATTGTCGTCATAAATGGGAATTTACCTGCAGCGCGCCATGAATACGAAGTGCTCGATACGGAGGTCATTCCATTGTTGAGAAACCACAGAGGAATGCAGTTGCTGCACGATGGTGCTACAGCTCATCGGGCATGGGCCACCACTGCACATCTGAATGTAAACAATGTAAATGCCGTCGACTTTCCCCCAAAATCACCAGACTTAAACATAATTGAAAACATTTAGGATGTACTTAACGCCGTGTAAGGAGAATAGAGGCTATTTCGACAACACTGAATCAACTGAGAGCAAAAAAATCTCTACAAGTGGAAAAATCTCCCTCAGAATTACGTTCAGCGTTATGTGACGTCAATGAGACGCCGCTGTCTTGCCATAGTGAACTATGCGGGGGACATACCAGCTAATAAGTTTACATGGACATGGACGCTGCTGCAGGATTTGACTTAAGAATATTGTGATATTTACATGTTTTGTAATATATTCGATCAAGATTGGTCTCTTCGAAAGTATTGGAAAAAATGTGAACTTTTATTTTACCATAAATTTGAATTTTGCGTTCGCATTTTTTAGCTTTTTATTTTATTCGAATTAATTAAATGCAATTTTAAAACAAACATGTCGTTTATATTTGTTGAAAATTTGAAAATGATCTGACCAGTATTTACGGAGATATGAGCCCATTTATATGTGCACACTTATAATTGTTGTTAAGTGTATATAACGTCCATGTTATAAAAGTAAGAAAGAGTGTGAAGATCAGGAATCGATATAATCAAGCCAAATAGAACTATGGCCCGACTTAACAGGTAAGTTGTGGTTCTTGATCACCTAGATAATCGATAAGTCAATTGTCCCCCTTACACCGCGGCGACTTTATCGCGAAATCGATTGTATCTGAGTCCAGGTATCCATGGTATTTGTCTGGCATTGACTGTATAGTATTTGCTGTATAGTTTTGTGCTGACGAAAGAGGTCTTAGAGGGTACCCGATTTCATTTATGTTACATAAATAGTTCAAATTGGAGTATGCATGCTCAACTAATTGAAATCAAGAAAAAGACTTTTCATCTCCAAATGTAAAACATGTTTTGTCCACTATTCGTGTGTTCTGAATTGAGTACATGAGCACTTGAGTACTGAATTTCTTAATGTTCAGAAAACATAATATGGGCCACTGTCTTGCGGGGGTTTGCGAACAACAAATGCGAAGAACCAGCCTGCGCATCTGCAGTGATTTAGAAATAACACATGCAGCTTCACCAAACAAGACCGTAGGCGGCGGTTTGGTCGCTCCAGCCATGACCACTTTTTAGGCCAATAAGGTTTTAACAGGGCCACTTTTTTGGTCAGATGTGCTTAATTGGTCTGGTCTGGTCATTCTTTTCAGTTTCCTCTAGACTTTTTAATGCGGTGTTTTTTTTTTCACGTTTACCCGTATCAGTATTGTAGATGCGCAGCTTGATTTGGGTCTTCTCTCGGTATAGGTCTTGATAAGAGAAAATCCAGCATAATATTGTTCCAACATTTTAGCATTTGCTTTGAGCGCTCAAAAGAACCGTCTCATTGAGACCATTCTTTGAGTACACGTACCCCCAGTATTTGCATGTTCAGGTTGAAAAACTGAGAGTGGGTAAGCGGATAATTACTCAGGCTTAATTTATCAAAAATAATCAGATAACGAATTATCAGAACTGTGGCGAGCTCGATCCTTATCTGGATCCAAACTGTACACTTTTTTCGAAAATAAAATCAGCCGACATTTGTAAAGACTCGGACTGGGTCCGAGGTAAAGAACGTTGAGTTTTACAAAAGGGGTCTGAGAAGCGTCTTCGCTTCAAGTTAAAAAAAACATAATACAGGATTATAAAGCAGTCAAAATTAATGAGAACAGTCGCTTTAGGCCAAATCCTTATCAGCTATTTTCACACTTTTAACGCAGATGAGCGAACTCCCACTGAGTTCCCGCTGTGTCAATAAGATGACCACATCATAAAATGACTGCATGATTTTATGTTTCAGCTCTCCAAAAGCGAACATTAATCAGGCCAGTCTGTGCATATATTACATGCTCATCGCAGTTTCTTGTGTTCACTGCCCAGATGCTATTATTACCCAACGTACTATATAAAGAGTTATTAAGCATTTTTGACTGTTTGACAACTTTTCCGTCTCTGCCGGTTCGATCCGGTTTCGAGGAACTGTTCCCCGGGAAAACATTTTTAACTGTTTCCCAGTCACTTGATACGCTGATCAGCTGTACACTGATGACGTCAAACGTATTACTTAGCAGCGTCACGCTGTAGGAAAGTTTTGTTTGATATGATTCTTTACGTTCCAGTCAACAATATTTCAGTTATGTCGGGATTGAACATGTATGAGATGCGGATTTGTTATAAAACAGAAATTTCACCTAATCTGTTCACTTTTGGTTGCAAAGTGTTTCCGCTCATTCTAACTAAGAAAACTAGCACCCACACTTTATGTTTCTGGCCAAAAACAATGAAGTTACTGGAAGTTTAAAGAGCCGCTCCCGCCATGGTCTTCCGTTGTAAACGAACAGTACGCGCATCAGCTTCGCGCTTATTATTACCCTTTGTAAGTTGGGTAATAAAACAATTATTTCATACCTTTCTGTGCGACAGTCAAAACTATCACACCCTCGGTGCTGTGAATGACCCGATGCACTGTTGCCCTCGGCCTTCGGCCTCGTGCAACAGTGTCATCGGGTCATCCACAGCACCTCGGGGTGATAGTTTTGACTGTTGCACAGAAAGGTATGAAATAGTTGTATACTTTTAAGCATGAATTCTCAGAACAACATATGCGCATAGTAAATTATCTGCGCAGTCTGATCAGTCCCATTGCTGTTAACTGTTGAAATAGCTTTGCCTTTTATAAATTGTTTTTGGTCAGTTCTGGTTCTTACTGGTCCCGATCAGCTCGGTGTGAAGAGATTTGTTTAAATCTGTGTATTTTGGGAATTTTTTAACTGAGAGATATGGACCGCAAACAGCAATGACCGCGCTGTACCATATCACCCGAACCTTTGCTGTTCGTTCAAGTTTAACCTCTTAAAACTTAATTATCATTTAAATGTTTGATTATTACAAAAATACAGGCCCGGAGAGACGTCTTGTTATGAAGTATCTGGATCTACACTGTTGATTTTGCTTCATTTTTAGTACTCTTCGGCATATTTTATGCATGTCTTTTACTGTAATTGCAAAACCTAAACAATAGTAGAATTTCAAACGACACCATTTGCGCAGTCTGAGCATCTACCCATGAAGTGACAGTTTTGGTAGTATGACCGAAAAAGGTTGATATACTGAACAGTAAAGACCCTGACGAGACGCCGCATGACAAAACTAGATAGAAGGGTGTACAGAGCACGAACACTGTGATCAGCCTGGGTATCTGATACACCATTTTATTTATGCATAAGTTTTTAGTAGAATGCCAAGGCTTCCACACAGGACACTTTATACAGAGTCGTTTATTAGATCAAAACCGTAACATCAGTATTTTATGACTGAGATAAGACCTTAGCCCCAGGGATTTTCTCGCATACCGGATCGGGATTTCCGCTATTTTTACCCATGTAAGAAATTTCTATCTCACACCCCTGGCACGTGCCGTACCAGCCCTAGGGAAAGATAAAAAAAGAACTGACGCACGTAGCGCCGAACTACTTCTGCCGGAACTACTTTTGGTTGTCAATGTAAACAATATTCGCTTTTCGGACATTTCGGTCATCAAGAGAACAAACAAAACAAAAATTATACGACTAGAATTCCAAATCTATCGTTTATTTTTTTACCTAATATATACTTTTTTCGACCGATATGTGTCCCAAATCAACCAAAAAAAACGCGCCGGGCCCCTATGAAATCAAGTAGTTTCTGAGAAAACTTTGATGAAAAATGTCCATATGTTTAAGATTTAGGAGTGACAGAAGGAAAAATTGAAAAAGAAGGCAAAATGAGCTTTAGCATCTTTATTTTCATTTACACAATACACTTAGCCTACCTGAAGGTGTACACAAAATTTGAAAACACTGGCTCCAATAGGAGCGGAGAAATCTGCGACAGAAATTTTCATTGGAGAGGAAGAAAAATGAACAAATAAATGGACTGATATGCAATATGTGGCTGTTTTTGTTACACAATACAACTCATCACTATCAAGCTTTGTACCAAATTTCAGAATCCTAAGTCAAGTAGTTGCTGAGAAATCTTTGACAGAAAAAAATGTCCATATGTATTTTATTGGACAGAAGGAAAAATTGAAAATTTGAAAAAAGAAGGCAAAATGAGGATTAGCATCTTAATTTTCATTTACACTATACACTTTGCCTACCTGAAGGTGTACACAAAATTTGAAAACATTGGCTCCAATAGGAGCTGAGAGATCTGTGACAGAAATTTCCTTGAAGAGAAAGAAAAATGAACAAATAAAGGGACTGATAAGCAATATGTGGCTGTTATTTTGTTACACAATACAACTCATCACTATCAAGCTTTGTACATAATTTTAAAATCCTAACTCAAGTAGTTGCTGAGAAATCTTTGACAGAAAAAAATGTCCATATGTATTATATAAGAGTGACAGAAGGAAAAAAATGAAAAAGTGAAAAAAGACGGCAAAATGAGGATAAGCATCTTAATTTTCATTTACACAATACACTTTGCCTGCCTGAAGGTGTACACACAATTTGAAAACAGTGGCTCCAATAGGAGCTGAGCAATCTGTGACAGAAATTTTCATTGGAGAGAAAGCAAAATGAACAAATAAAGAGACTGATAAGCAATATGTGGCTGTAATGTTGTTACACAATACAACTCATCACTAATATGAACTTAGGCACTACCTAGATGCGGACATGAGCACTTATGAAGTTTCTCTCCCTCCTTGACTGTCTATTCATCCACCAATCCATGTATGCATATGTATCTATCTATTTCTCTAGCTCCATTTTGTACATTATCATGCCAGTTGTATTAAAAAGAAAATGTTTAACTGTGTTTTACTTAAGCCATAGAAAAGAATATGTGTGTTTCGATCAGGTTTTTGAAATAGGGACATCTAAGGTAGATCTACAAAAATATTTTTATTTTGTTAAAAGTTTTAACATGGGGATACTGCAGTGGTCTAGATAAGAATTTTGACCAATGGGTTTTTCACACCCTACTTTTTAATTTAATGAGCATTTTACTCTATATTTAAAGTATCAAATTGCAGGAATTGCAAAGCCTTGTAAAAAGACCCAATATTTGCTTAACATATTTTTAAGAAAAGTTGCTTGTATCAAATACATGTTGCATTTTTAGGAAAACTTACGAGGTTTATACAATTGGTGTAAATTAATTAGTTTTTTTCTTACTAAGAATAAAGATTTCACCACATAAATTGAACATCAGCACTGAAAACTCAAACTGCAAAGGATATTTTTACCCTTCAATTTAATTTTCAATTCTGAATTCCAAAAAATCAATGCTGAAATACCCTTTAACCCCTCTTATCTGGAGCCCTGTCGGACTGATTGAACTGGGAAATCCCATAAAAAAGATTTAGGGACAAAAAAATCAGTTTCAATGCTACCATTGAAAAAAAAGTGAGTAGTTTACTTAAATTTTAGAATATTTTTCTTGGCTTATATAAAAATATCACACCCTACCTCCTTAAATTTAGGGGGGGGGGGATCTTTCAAAAACTGGGAGAAATCCCTTGCCAAAAATAAACACTAAAAAATAGGCAGTCTGGTAACCTGAAAGATTTTTTTTATTTATTTTAGGCCTAAATGACAGCCATCAAATCTGTGGTTTGGGTAGTGACTGCACACAGAAGCTTTAAGTTTGGTCCTTATGTCACTTCTGTAGCATCAAAAGCTCGCAATGTCATTACATGCTTTTCAAGGGAATCCCCCTCCCAACCCCTGGGTCGGGACATGTACAAAATAGGGCACTATGTGATGACCTGCTAACCTTTTAGCTGTAAGCAGAGTTCAATCAGTTGTCAACAGAAAGTCAAAGTCTTTTTGAAGAGAAGCCAAGATGATGATCCCTAATGGCCTGACAAGAGATGACCTCTCAAGCATGCCACAGTTTCTACCCCTAGTTAGTAACCAAGATCTAACCAATATCTAACCATCATAAGATGGATATTGTTTGAATATCAGTTAGTTATTGGAGCCATATCATTTAGCCCATAGGGTGAAAGTTTGACTGATATCTTGTTGGGCACACATTGGTCAACTATTGGACTGATATCGGTTTAGTCAGCAGGGCAATACTTTACCATCATTTGGTCAATATAGCATGCATATCTGCAAGATATTGTAAACAACATTTGACTGAGTGACATAATGCCATCGGCATAAAGTTGGACTGATATTGCCACAGAAGTTTTCTATCCAACAAAATGACTAAATGTTAGGGTACATGTATCTAGTTTCTACTGGTCTAGGACTACCAGGTAGATTTTATTTACATGTGTGAAAGTTCCAAACTTTAAAATCCTGAACTTAAGAAATTAAAATCTCAAAACTTGCAATCTACCTGGTCAGTAATGAATTGTCTTTTTAAACTGAGCTGAAATCAGATAAGCTACTTAATCTGCCTAATTCAGTGTTTTAGGTTGACTTTCTATGGAAAGTCAGCCTCAAAATCCTGAATAATCCTGAAAACTCAACCATGTATTTAAGCATCTGCTGATGTATGGCTTATGGCTTTGCACATTAACATGACTAGCACTGATCCCTTTTTCATTTTCAGATCTAGCACTAGATAGTTATCACATCTGGGCCTATTTCATATCATGAGTTTTAGCGCTCTAGTTTAGTGGCTTTTTGAGATAAAATTGTTCTGTTTGAAATTATTTTGAGAAAAAAACTTTTAAGGCCACTTTATACACAGAATCTTACTGTTTTTATCGGGGTACATGTATAAAACCTCCTGCAGTTTGATCAAATCAAAGCACGGGTGGTAAACCTAGGAACTACCACGAAATTGTGTTAACGTAATTTTGTTCCCAAGCCACATCCGGGACACGTCGTGGTAGTTTCCAGGCCGAAAATTGGATAAAGAAAGGTTGGTGTCACTTTTATTTTTGTTTTATTTTACAACTTAGAACAAACAATGGTGAAATCCGACAATGTGGTTCCGTGTAAGTATGTCTCAGCGTCCCCTCTAGCCCAAAATTTTGTTTGAAAAGTTATTTTCTTTCTTTTGGTACGTGTTTCCCCACTGAGCATCGGACCAACTTTCCCCAAAGTTCGAAGGATTTTAGCCCATATCTGTCAAATTGAATGGAATTTGATATCATCTGACGATGGAAATGATAAAAAGACCCTGAATAAACATTCCTGCACAGAAAAAAAATCTGAGCATTTACTCGTAAACGATTCATGCCCCGTTCGTCCTGTGTGGTAGTTTCCAGCTCATCGTGGTAGTTAAAATGCTATCGTGGTAGTTTCCAAGACTTTATAGGATACGTTTCTGAAGTGTTACAAAACATTATAGTGGTTGTTTGTTTCGCATGATAACCCTCGAACTCGTCAATTAATTACCACGGTAAACAAATAAACCACATTTCAACACCATGAGGAAGCTAAGCTGAGGACTCGAGATTCAATGTGATGCTTGACAGGTGGAGACCATGCCCTGGACTGCCAAACAACACCTCTGGAAATCTAAAGCAAAAGAAGGTCATCAGTTGAGCCGTGGTGGACCAAGCAACAGACAAAAAAAATGATATAAAAAATTGCGTCACTCGCTACGTTGTTCCATGTTCAGTCAGCTTTAAGATAAAATGGCAGGCTAAGACTACTGGCCCAAAGTATTGTTAGTACTTGCGCTACGGAAAAAAGGGAAATATCCTCGGGTTGGGACACTTTTTATATACATGCGAGTGTGACGATGAACGGGCATGTTATTTGATAATTAAAAAGCATGTTTATTCAAAAACAAAAAATGTGAATATCCCTTCTTTTCATTCTTCTCATCATTTCAATAGCCAACTAAAATTAAAATTCAGGCAGTCGTCATTTGTTATCTGACAAAAGGTTATTTGAAAAGGTCTTCGTATGAATAAGAGGAGTATTCAAGGTTCGGCCCGCACACCCTGTCTTTATAAAAATGAAGTAGCCCCTGAATAGTGGAAATCTGCTGGTGTGAACTACTACTAAATTCCTACAACGTCTTGGAAACTACCACGATAGCATTTTAACTACCACGATGAGCTGGAAACTACCACACAGGACGAATGGAGCATGAATCGTTTACGAATAAATGCTCAATTTTTTTTTCTGTGTAGAAATGTTTATTCAGGGTCTTTTTATCATTTCCATCGTCAAATGATATCAAATTCCATTCAATTTGACAGATATGGGCTAAAATCCTTCGAACTTTGGGGAAAGTTGGTCTGATGCTCAGTGGGGAAACACGTACCAAAAGAAAGAAAATAACTTTTCAAACAAAATTTTGGCCTAGAGGGGACGCTGAGACATACTTACACGGAACCACATTGTCGGATTTCACCATTGTTTGTTCTAAGTTGTAAAATAAAACAAAAATGAAAGTGACACCAACCTTTCTTTATCCAATTTTCGGCCTGGAAACTACCACGACGTGCCCCGGATGTGGCTTGGGAACAAAATTACGTTAACACAATTTCGTGGTAGTTCCTAGGTTTACCACCCGTGCAAAGGTTATCAATTATTTTAACTCTGAATTTTATTCCTCAGAGATTGACTTAATTTTAAACCGTAATTTACAAGGTACACAACTTTTTATACTTCCTAAATGCTTTTCAAGAGTGAGCATGTTTTCTATCCCACCATGGAAGCTAATTTTGTTGTACTGGCTAGATTTCTATTAAATTTTGTTAATATAATTGAAGCATCCAAATCAGTTTCCAGCTGCCAACTTTTGATTTGAACCTGGAACCCTCACTCCAAGAGTGAGTATGTTTTCTATTACACCACGGAAGCTTATTTTGTTGTACTGGCTAGATTTCTATTTTTGTTACTATAATTGATACTTCCAAATCAGTTTCCAGCTGCCCAACTTTGTACTTTCACCAGGATTTGAACCTGGAGCCCTCACTCCAAGAGTGAATATGTTTCCTATTACACCATGAAAGCTAATTGTGTTGAAATGGCTAAATTTCACTAAAGCAGTGTTATCAATCATTTTAACTCTGAATTTTGTTCCTCAGAGATTGGCTTTTAATTCTAAACCTTAACTTACAAGGGAGACAACATTTTCACTTCCTAAATGCTTCTCAAAAATGTTATATTTTGACTGAATTTTTTATCATTTTTATGTTTTTTATATTTTTGAATAAAAACAAAGCATCAGATCAGACTGCTAGTACTGGGGTTCGAACCCAGACATACCTCCAGGTGCTTTCATATGATAACCTGAGGCCGTTCTGCCAATTGAACTATACCAACTTGTCAAAATCTGAGCTTCTTAAGAAAAGTTTGCAACATTTGAAATTAGACACAGCTTGTACGGTATCTTTCTCCCTTCTCAATGGGTTTGCCTTAAAGAGAGGTCCTCCCTTGTATGTTAAAATTGTGATCTTTGCCAATTTCTAAACAATTTTCTATTCCACTGGTGTATACAACTGACAACTAAACATAAACAACGTATGTTCAATTAAAATAGCATTCCTTAAAAACGGTTCATTATCCAGATTAAGGAACTTTTTATGCATAAAATTGTAACTATTTTCTTATTCATGTTAAAATATGCTTGGGTACTCATAGACCTAAGATTAGGCCTAAGAATGGATTTTTTGTTCTGTCCCATTCTAGTTTGACCATGATGAAGCTTACAAACTAGGTTATGTTCCCAGAACTAGGGTACTCACTACTTAATAAAACCGTCCCATTGAGACGGTTCTTTTGAGTACAACCAACATTATGTTTTCGTTTAGAAAAAAATGGTTTACAAAATTTCTCTTACCTCATTTATCTTTCTCTTATGTTTCTGGCATCCTTCCCTATCAATATTTAATTGTTCCTTACCAGTGATTTTATTTGGCCATTTTTACCTCCTTATATGGGAGTCATTCCCAATCCAAAAATGGCCTTTAGTTTCCCAATTTCATGTATTTTAGTGCTTATTTTCCCAATTTTTATTATATATTTTCCCAAATGGTGAAGCGATGTTTCATAGCTAGCAATTAACTGGAGGAAACGGTGTATAGATATCTTGTTCTGTTCTGTTCTATTCGTAGGTATACAAAATAATGTCTCCGCCCTAGCGCCATCCGACGTCACTGTATGACTATCAGAGTCGTTTAATGGTCCGCTAGTATGAGATGCTCAAATTGATTGGTTGTGCTCTTTGCGCGCGCCAGAAAATTTTTTTCTTATCTCGGGACAGGGCCTTACTCTAGCCCGAGTCAGTCTCATTTTACGCTTGTAACTGGAAGGTTGAGAAGTTTATTTACCCACCCTCTTTCACCCTCAACATATTTCATTAGTCTTCCATAATGTTCAATCCCCCCCCCCCACACACGGTATTCCTCCTTTTCTCTTTAATACTGCCGGTTCCTTGAATGTTCCAATGTTCCACCCTTCCCTATTAGTATTGTTCCTCCTTTTCTATCTACGCCCATTTATTGACATGCATTTTGACAGGGTATGCTGGTGTTTGTACATGTAGCAAAGAATAGTGACTGTTCAAAATAAGCTTAAAATTCTCCAAATAAATGCCTTTTTGCTGATGAAAGAAGGGACATAGGTACATAGAGGATCTTACATGAGTGCTCATGTTTATTGAATTTATTTAACGAGTTGGGTAAAAGTGATAAAATGCGAGGCTTGCCGAGCATTTTATTACTTTTTCGCAACTAGTTTAATAAATTCAATAATACAGGAGCACGAATGTTAGATTCTATTTATCATATGACAACTACTTTGAAATCTCATTTCTGGCGTAAAGATTTTATAATTTTGTCATTATGTACGCAACGTTGTTATGGACGTCGTAACATTTCCCGTAAATCAATAAACCACTAGTGGTTTATCGATTTTATTGCATGGCGTTATTTCACTCCCAGACGCGACGTCATATGATAAAATAAAAAATCCCTCATATTCTGTAGGCTACTTACTATCCCTTTTGTTTTCCTTTCATCATGATGCAAACATTGCCACGGAATTAGGCCTCCAAAAACAGTGTTCAAGTGAACCCTCCTGCAAATGGTAAAATTCTAATACTTTTCAAGGCCTTTGAGTGTTTTTCAAGTACTTTTCAAGGGAAATTTTATTTTCAAGGACTTTTCAAGACAGTCTTGTATATTCAAGTACTTTTCAAGCCTGTGCGAACCCTGTTCAATGAATTAGAGTGGTTTAACAATGTCCATTGAAAGTGCCATTACCTCACGTTATATTGGAAAAACGTGGAAAAGACTTCCAGAAAATCCTGAATACGCTGAGATGTGCCATGGTGACGTCATTTTAACTTCACAATGATGTCACGGATCGACGTACGGCGAGCATGCGGCTGTTAGTTTTTTTCATTCTCTAGGGCCGGGTTATTGAGATTATAAGAATTATGAGTGTGAGGGTGGGATAGAAAAATTTGTCCTGGGGATCACCGATTGGCATCACGAGGCTTGCCGAGTGATGACAAACGGTGATCGCAAGTGGCGCATTGTATGTACCGCATTTTATATTGGAAACCATAAAAAGGACTTCCAGAAACTCCTGAATTTGCTGACATTTTAACATTACAATGACGTCACGGAATGCCGTTGGGCCGACGTGATGATGATCGTTTTTACGGGTATTTGAGATAGAAATTTCTCAAATGGGTAAAAACAACGGAAATCCTGATCTGGTGTGCGAGAAAAATCTCCATGTGCTGGTACATTTGTGTGGGTAAAAAACTACAGAAATCACGATCTGGTATGCCAGAAAGATGCTTACCTCCCCACATGTTCAGTCATAAAATTTCAGTCATGTCCGGCAAATATCTGATGGAAAGGCCTAGCTGGCAGGCTAGACACGCAAAAAGTGTTAGACTGAATTTTACATATCTCTACTGATTAAAGGGGAGTGTGAACCCAAATATGTTCAAATGACGTCCAATATCATTTTGCCCTACTTATTTACAATGTTGTAGGGTTGTGGGAGTGGCACCCCCCCCACCCCCCTCCTCTTTATTTGGGTTGTGGGAGCGGCACCCCCCCCTCCCTCCCCTACAGTTGTAATTTTTTTTAGAAAAGACCTGTAAAGTGCAGTTGTCTCGCAGCAAGGTGCGGCTGTTGAGATTCCGTGTATGGAACAACAGCTGCATACTGTATGTTTTACAATTTTTCGGGCTGGTCTAGATTGAGGGTCTGGACTCTAGATCTTGTCGCAATGTCGGCCATTTCATTTGCATTGTTCGGAAACATACATGTGCTCCAAGCCATAAAATATAACTGTTGCTTGACCAGTATTTAAGAAAAAATGCCTTAATTTATGAACAATATAATTTCTAACCTGGTAAGTAGATCTATATCAAATAAAAGTGTATTGAACTGCAGCAGTCGGACAGCTGAAAATGTGTATAATGATACTTGATGTCTTTGTGTATTGATTTTTCTATGTCCAGTATCCCAGGCAGTTATATGGCTCCAGATAACTTAATGTTTTTCTATGAAAAGCTATTTAGTTTTAAAAAATTCTTTCAAATTATTTATAAATGCTTGAGTTCTAATTTAATTTATAAATCAAATACCTACTTCTGTCATCTGCTGATAACCTTAGAAAACAGTTTAAACCCAGATCAGGACCAACAACTTGTCAGGCCTGATCTGGACCCCAACTGTTTGAACATTCTGATTGCATTTAAGAAATGAATTTGATTTTTGGAATGTTCATGGAATCATATATTTCGGGTCTCTTGCATTTGTGGAAATTTTTACCTTTGAGACACTTAATCTACATGTGAGAGAATCGACACTCGAGAAGATTGTGCCACAAGGCCTGATGTAGACTGGAAACCGCCCAAACAGTTGAAATGTGCCTACACTCAGCCATACTGACAAGAAATTATCCTCTCTAATAGCACTTTAACTCTTTCAAACTGTTTGGACTGGACCTATCCGATTTAGAACCTACCTGCATGCAGGGTCGGTTGTCAATGCCTGTTGATTAATTACAGTTTTGCAGCTGTAGTGGGGCCTGGCTCATTATAACCCCTATTACATGTGTAACCGATTTGTTTCGGTGGCTTATCTCACAAAATTACTGCCATTGGGTTAATATATCTCCAGATAAGAAGAGTGAATGACCAGACTGCTTAATTGCTTATTTCTTCAAGGTCCATACATGCTATGCATGCTCATTGGAAGCGTCTCATCGATATATTTCCAATGAATACTCAAACAAATGTTTTCAGAAAGATAGAGAAACCTGTATTAGAGAGAAACATCATCTTATCTATGTATATGAATGGTCATCTTCCACCTGCAGTATTACAGTATTAATTCTTTACCTGCTAACGGCGTCCGCTCATTACGTTTGCAAACAGTTTGGACCCAGATCAGGACCGACAGAACTTCTGTCTTGAACTGATTCGAAAGTGTTTGACTATGCTTTTTTCTTAAAGAGATAAAAAAAAGTAATTGCTAAAACATTAATCAGCAGACGACACAAAGTTTCATACAAATTAATATAAAATATATAATAAAGTCTAAATTGTTTTTTTATTTTAATATGGTGGAGGCGATAGAATTTGTTTTAAGACGATTGAATTCTAAACACATAATTTTTTTGAAAAAATGGTGCAATTCGGCACAATCTGGTGCATTCTAGGGCCCATTTTAGCCTCCATTACTTTGCTGTTTTTGAGGCTATTTTTAAATGTTGCCTTTGCAGACAAGTCTGAAAACAAAGAAAAAGAACCTTAAATGTGATTTAATGGTTTTAAAAGCGGTACTGACTTCAACAGGAAGTTCTGGCTTCACAGAAAAAAAGTTCCAGCTGGACTTGAACTTTGGGCCTCGGCGTAGTAGACCGGGCGCGCTACCAACACATGTCTACTGTAATGTAACTAAATTTAATTTATTATATTAACATAATTTTCAGCGTTGTCGTTATGAACTTGGCACACTTTCACACAACGAAAATAATACCAATCTATACTCAGTGCCGTAGCAACGAGTTTAAGAGTCGCATGACTTTTTTGAAGCACAGAATGTATGAACGCGAGCACTGTATGTGGCAAGCGCGGGTAGGGGGGTCTGGGGGCATGCTCCCCCGGGGAAATTTTGAAAAGTAGATGCAATTGGGTGCATTCTGGCGCATTTTCATGCAGTTTATTTCATGTTCAGAAAGCATTATTTATCAAAGGCAAATGAGTAAATTGAACTTTGAATTTATTTCTTCAACTCTCAAATCGTTTTCTAAATGAACTTGTAGACTTGTTCATGATTACATCAGGTGCGCGATTGGAAAAAGCTGTTTTGTGAATATGCGAAGAGCATAATTATTTGCCCTTCTGCACAGACTGATCCTTCGTTTTCCGCTATATGATCACTCTAATTCCAAACTATAGCTTGTATAATTTCTCCAAATCTCTGCCTATCCCCTGTAGCTATATACACACCCAAGTTTGAGTCTGACCTGGTCAGAAACAGTGAGGAAAGGCCTTCACACGACGTTGTTTGTCATATGAAAAAGTGAGTCATGCAGTCCCCGAGAAAATTTTGAAAATATGTGCTTTTTGGTGACTTCTGGCACTTTATTTCTTATTCAGAAAGCATTAAATTTCAACAGTTCGTCAATGTGACCTACCCTCCCCTCTCGCATTAACCACCACAACCTTGACCCCCCCCCCCCCCCCGCTCCGGTATTCATTTATAATGGAATGGTAGGCAGTAAACGCAGAAAGACAGTATTTTAGTGGAGCGCCACCGATGTTGCATCATTGAATTTAGATATCTATGTTTGCGAGCCTTGTCGGCTGCAGAACAAAAATCAGAATTTTTATAAATGAAAAAAAAATCTGCTCCAAATCATATTAAAAACTAAGTTTGGGCGATTTTAGGGGCAGGGGGAGCCCTTGAATCTGCCAGTGAGAATTTATTATTTAAAAATGCTTTGCGATATTTTGATTTCTGTGTTGCATAATTAGGGTGTTTTTTATCGTGTATTATAAGGATCAAACATGCGTTTCTATTGACATCTGCTGGACGCATAAGGCATATAAGCCGATTTTTAGATGCATTATCACTATATAGTCTGCTAGACCATTTAACATCTTTGTTGCAGGCATGGCGGACCCAGATCAGACTGCTCTGATCGGGCGCCACAATGTTTGTCTGTATGGTAAAATTAGCAATTGATGTAAGCATTAACATAGCAGAGGACAGTAGTCATAATTCAGAAAAACGAAAAAGCGGAAAGATATGGCAGTTAAACGCAGAAATACAATAAAATGACGGGATTTTAGCCGGGCGCCGGCGATGTGGCACCTTTGAATTTAGACTATCTGCGTTTGCGAGCGGGGCGAGCAAGTAAAAAATCTGACTTTTTAAAATTGAAAAAAATCAACAAAAAATATTTGCTGCTTAAAATCATATTTAAAAAAATTTGCTTTGGCGATTTTAGGGGGGCGGGCGCCCACTCCCCTGAATCCGCCAGTGTATATAGATTCGCATTCAAACAAACTTTATATGCTAAAATCAAAAAAATGCAAAATCACAAAAACACAATATGTTGCACCCAGTGAATACTTTAGAATGAAAGCCAAAAAGTTAATGGTTTCAGATGCCTTTACTGACCAGTTTTATTGCAGATTAGTCACAGAACATTTGGCATTTCTCTACAGGTCATTTCTGATTTTATCAAAGCAATAACTGAGGTCAGACAGTTATTTCTTAGACAGCATTCCATCTATCAAATTCGGAATGAACAAGTCGTTACAGTTTTAGCTCTCATTGGGGTATTAGAGAAGAGAAAATGTATATATCTATAATATAATAGTATAATCAGGATAAAACTTAACTGAAACGACTGCACAAGTCTAGGCCTGATGCGGAAAACGGAATGACTCCAAAAATCGAATTTATTGCTTTTATTTACATTTCATTATCTAAAATATAGAAATCATTTATAATTTAGGAGGAAAAAGTTTTGTATTTAATATATAATTGTATTAACGGTTTTGTTGGAGTGTATTAAACGGAAAAGTGGAACAAACACCAGTTATGAAGCAAACAAGAAGCTTGTTTTGCACATGTGACTCCGGTATGGCTCGCAGTCAATCACAACATCAGTGTCACTTTTATGTCCGATAAGTATTGCATGGGCAAGAGCTTGGCAGCTATCAATCAAATTTATGTCATTCATGAGGCTATGAACGGTTCTATCTATCTTTTGCTACTGGCAGGGTCGCATGCGATTATTACGCCAGGGAGTGTGAATTTGGAATTTTGAAGAAAAAAACAAAAAAAAAACAAGAAAAATCTTTCGGCTGTGTTTTGACTAAATGAGGAGTGCCCTTAAACTCCTCAGTAGTCTGGGAATTGACCACCGAAGGAGAAAGACCATTCCACTGTGGAATAGTTCGGTTGCAAAAATTTAAAGATTCATTTAAGGCTTGCTATTCATTAAAGGCATCACTTGCCCGTGATGCTGATGCCCTGGGCAGTACTAAGTAGAAGTAGAAGTGCTTTGAAAAATATTGTTGCTCTAAGAGAAAAAGTAAACAAAATCAAATTTTTATGTCCCAAAAGTATACATGGGCTAGGAGGAAGCATCTAGCTGAATATACAGAATCTGTAACAGATCTGGACTGAACAAAGCAATTTATTTATATGGGAGGTAAGGTAAAGAGAAAAGTTAACAATTTTACCCAAATCTGAGGCCCTCACAGGGGTTTTGGGGAACAGGGGAAACAGGGCATTTATTTCAGGGGAACAAAGGCTAAATTTTGAGGGGAACAAAGACAATATTGGGGAACAGGGAACATAAGAAAATACATTTTCGATTTTTGGGGAACAGGGGAACAAGCCAATTTATTTCAGGGGAACAAGTACCCCCCCTGGGAGGGCCTCTTATCTGGCCCTCTGTCTATAACGAAAGATTAGCAATCACTCACCAACACCGGGTTAACCATGTCGAGGCTGCAGTTGACATGTTCCTAATAATTATCGTCTCCACAGTCTTCTATGTTCTATCTCGAAGGAAAATAGAGCTTCGAGATTCTCCTAGACTGTCCCTCGTGGTCTCCGATTTTGTTCAGCTAGATTCTATTTCGGTCCGTAAATCTGAACGGAGAGCTGGGTTTTTATACAAATATTTGTACATAGTCCTTCCATCACACATAGAAGTCATATATCAAGACGATATACTATTGCCGGTCGCGGTAACCGGTGACATTGACAGAAAATCTAGGCTTCCAGTCTTTCATATCTGCCGCCATCTTGATTCGCGATCAAAAGAAACACCGCAAAGCGTGTTTATGTTAAAGATAAAATCCGTATTGCTATATTAGGTGTAAGGGATATCAAATGGATACAAATTCAATATTGCATGCCGTGTAGTTATCGTTTCCAAGTAAATTTTGAGAAAAAAGGAATAAATCAGGCACCCAAAACGGCACTATTTTTTAAGGCGTTGACATTGTAACCGCGTCGTGCTTAGTGTCATCGCAACAGCGCATACTTTAATTATGCATATGAAAATAATGAGCCGGTCTCAAAATAAAGTGCGAAGAAAGATTAACACAAAATAAATAACAAAAATTAAATAAAGATTAAAATCAGTGGTGGTATGCAAGAAAAAGGATCTTATATGTGTGTCGAGTCGAGATAGAAGTTTCCAACCCTCGGAATGACCTTGCTGATCGGGAACCTCGGCAAGCCTCGGTTCCGATCAGCAAGGTCATTCCTCGGGTTGGAAACTTCTATCTCGACTCGACACACATATAAGATCCTTATAATTTGACACCTAGGATTGTCGCACATATCCCGTTATGAATGTCTCAAAATCGTTTCTCACCAGAGGCACACCGGATAGGTGGCAATCGAAACCGTTCTAAACAATCGATAGACGCGGATCAAAAACGGATAGAAACAGTGTTTTCAATTGCCATTTGTCACCATTCGGGCCACGAATAGCAATCGGAAACTCTGGTTCCGAAATATTTTGATCTTCGTTCGCCGATAATATAAGTGTATTCGATTGCCGCCAATCCGGTGTGAGAATGAAGTACGAATATACTGCCAGATGAAAGTCTTCGAATAAATTTAGGCATTAATAATAATAATAATAATAATAATAATAATAATAATAATAATAATAATAATAATTTTTATATTTAAAATAAAAAATAAATTGAAGCAACTTGTAATAAAATGACTTTTATTTCAGTGTGATAAGTCATAGTAATGTTATTTTCTAACAATTTACTTTAAGATTCTTTTCATTATCTTGTCTCCCATTCAGCTAAATTTTCCCCTTAAATTTCTATTTAAAAATGATGTTAGGTTTCTGTAAAAATTATGTTAGGTTTCTCGACATTATCGGCATATTGAATAGTGCGGAAACTTAATAGACACAAAATATGAGAACTTAGACATTTTCTCCACCCTTTCAAGAAGGCTCTTAAACTCAATTTTTAACCTAAAAATGACAGAACTAAAATTTATTTTATTTCTGTGAAACTTATATGGTTGATATTGTTGGGTGATCGAGATACCATTTATAACTTATAAAACATTGAGAAAATATCTGAACATGATTATTTTGGGGTCATAAAAGGCTCACCCAGGGCATTTTCAGTCAGTATACATAGAAATGAATGGGATTTTACCAGTAAAAAAGATGAACAATTTGACAAAACTAAATATTAAGTTATTTCGTATTTGTTTATATCATTATAAGGATAAAACATTAAATTTTCTTTTGATAACTTATAAAACAATGGCAGCTTAATAATAAGTTAGTTATTAATAATTTATTTAAAGGTTTGCATACTTTTCTGTGTAATTGATGCCACAGATTTCAGGTAAGTTGCGGGAGTGGTCAATATTCAAGGGAGATAATCGGGCAGATAAAACTGATAACAGCTAATATTGTCCCATATGACCACACCTGACCCAGGATACCAATAGGAAATAGACAACTTCACAACTTAGACATCACATCTAGAGCCAAAAGGTCAGCCCTTTCCCAGCAGGTGACCACAAGGCATCAATAAAAAGAAACAGAAATAACACAAACGATGCACAAAGAATCACCACCTTGGAACGGTCAGTAAAATATTTTACAGGAGGGCTAAAACCGGTTTTGAGGCGCGCCATCCTCACCCTTAGTTCAGATGTGGATCAAGACACATAGATGTTTGGTTTGCATGAAATACCCCTAACTTATCAATGCATCATCTCCTATGCCATATAAATAAGCTCCACATAATTATATAGATATTTGGGTATTTCAGCCTCAAAACATAGATATTGGGTACCCGTTATAACCACATCGACGAGATGATTCTAACGAGCACCGACAATCTATTTGTGAGGAGCAGCTATAAGAAAAAAAAATACAATTTATCAGATGGAAAAATTAAGAACCGAAGCCTACTGGATAGTTGAGTCTGCATGATAAAAATGCCGACATGTATGTGCATATGCGATAAGTACACTAGGTTGCTCTTGCAAGATTGCACATATGCGTAGGCTGGTTTGAGCCAATACTGGATACACATGAGATAAGTACTATTATCTCACAAAAAGGCTCATTGTTCATTGGCGACATTTCAAATGAGAACAAACATCTGAGCAGTCTTTGCAGATATTTCACTGTTTGTACTTACACACCAAAATATAGGACAGTTTCACACACGCGTTTTTGCAATAGATACCAGAGATAAGTACTGAATTTGCAGTAAAGGTTTTTCACATGGACGCCAAGGAAGTGTTTGAACAAGCCAACGCAGCTGCCAAACTTAACAGAACCACCACTACCAGCAAACACAAAGTATTGTGGTATATGATGGTACACCTTAAAACTAGAACCAGCCTCACTGGATAACTACGCATGCTCGTTTAATGAATAACTGTACGAATACATATATATTTATATTAGATATATACCATTTTCCAATGGTCTCTCCTGTGCAACCACAATATAGGAAAGGTGATAGATAGCATATGCGTAAAACAAAGATTCGCATTAGTTTGCATAATTCCACAGTGATGGTTAAACATTTCATTTATGGCTGGTAAGTGTGTTTATTTGGTTTTCGCATTTGCCCAATAGCCATTGTCGTATGTCACGGTTCTAAAATGTACACGTTTACTGCTTATTTCAAATGTCATTATTTAGTATCCTGATTTCGCAATTCCAAAGGTTATAGAAAAATCAGGATATCAATTGCTTCCATGTGTTGTCTGTTTATTAAAGCTGCATAGTCTGTAACTTTTGATCTTCTAATTTTAAAAATAATGTTTTTATTTTTCAAGAACACAGTAAAAATACTCAAATTCAGGTAAACATTTTACCTTTATCGTAAATCTTAACAAGTTATCACTATCAAAACAACTGCATTTATGTTAAAATTCAACGGTCTAGAATTACTGGAGGGACGCAAATAAAACATGCAGTTGTTATGATAGTGATAATTTGTTAAGATTTACGACAATGGTAAAATGTTTACCTGAATTTGAGTATTTTTACTGTTATGTGTTCTTGAAAAATAAAAACATTATTTTTAAAATTAGATCAAAAGTTACAGACTATGCAGGTTTAAATCCATTGAAAAACAAAACAAACCCGAACAAAATTCGCGAAATCTACTCAGATTACTTATTTAAGTCACTATTAATAACTATTCAGGTAAGAAAAAGAGAAAACTAGAAAAAATATAAAATCCTATATCAATTCAAATATAAAATAATTTATTTTTGGCAAAAACCCTCAAAGATATTCCTTATGATGAGGTCTTTACTGCTTAGAGCTCCCGAAAAGGACTCGAAACAGCGGAAACATCATCAAAAATGACATATATAAAATTTTCGGGACAATTTCATGTTTCATGCTCACTTTTCAAAAATTATTCATGCACTAAATTGCCAAAAAGATTTGTTGACCTTAAAGAAAAGGATGGAAATCATAAAAATATTATGTATAACCATAAAAAATACCAATATTATAAATACTCAAACCATAGAGCACTTTCAAGCATATTTTTGACTTTCATGCTCATGATCAGGCTCTTATTCTATAAGAAAATATCTTATAGAAATCAAGGAAATTGTGTTGGAGATGATATGATGCCTGGCCTCTTGCCAGACAACATATCAAAACCACACAATCATACCTGGCTCAACAGCTTAACGCTTATTTTCATGCTTACACATGTATATGGAAAATTTCTCATGCATCTAATAGAAAATCCTAAACCTATTATAACACTCAGGACTGATAATGTGGAGAATGCCCTTCCACTCTACAAGAGAGAACGGGCATTAACCAGACCATTAAAGCCCCATATTAATGAAACTCAATATTAATGTAACTTTTTCATGCTCTGGCCTATAAAATATAATCATACAATATTTAAAACTACACAGACATAAACAAATATCTCTGATACCCGGCCTCACAAATTGTGGGACCTGATATCAGAGAATCTATCCCCACCTAAAATCCCTCTATTAATGCCAATATCTGATTCGTGCTCAGGTCCATTATTCTTGCTCATGCTCAAAAATCCCTTTGTTTATACAGACTTTTTAATTGTTTATTTGGGAAGTTTTGATGGAGGAGAGGTGTTTCCCCTCAAAAAGAGGGACAGCATCTCACATCCATCGGGAGCCCAAAATGGACCATTTCCATGCTCATGCACCTTTTCATGCGATACGCCAAACTAATAAGTAGAGAAAGTGGTGGGGATAGAGATCCAGCCATCCGAAGGATGGATGGATCTCTATGGCGACTACCATACATACCTTACATATTTATGTATAAATCAAATAGACCTTCATGCTCATGCACAAACTTACTATTGTATATCTCACTCATATTGAGTTATCTACATAAAAGGGAAAGGGGGGAATAAAGGATGGGGATGGTGGTCTGACCTTTCAAAGGAAGAATGGAACGCCATGGCAATCATCCGATCTATATCTTTTGGACTCGAAGGAGTCCGTGATCATATTCTCATGCATTCTTCTCATGCCATATGCCGATTTGAGGACTAGAGAAAGTGATGGGGATAGGAGTCCAGCTGTCCAAAGGATAGATGGACCTCTATGGCAATCATCAAACTCATACCCCAGAACCATGAAGAACCTGAATTATAACCTGTCATGCTCTATAATATTTTCATGCACACTATGCTTTCAAATATTTAGAAAATATAAGAGAACATATGAGACAGATGATGGAAGTGGTGGTTTGGCCACCGTAGATGGGGACAGGCTACCACATCCATCATCGCAATTATGCACAACACTTTTTTCATGCTCATGCGTGTGTGTGGATCAAATCCCAAAACATCCCTGTTCTGAGTATGGTGGGGGAGACAGTCTGACGACCCAATGTGGAAGCAGACCTCCACTCCCATCACCACAATCATGCATAAATTATTATCTACTCTCATGCTCATGCACAAACTTACTATTGTATATTCCACTCATATTGAGTTATTTACATAATGAGGAAAGGGGAGAAATAAAGGATGGGGATGGCGGTCTGACCTTCCAAAGGAAGGATGGACCGCCATGGCAATCATCTAATTTACATCTTATAGTCTGGAAGGAATCTGTGATCATATTTTCATGCTCTTTTCTCATGTCATATGCTGATTTGAATAGGAGAGAAAGTGAGAGTGATAGGGGTCCAGCTACCCAAAGGATAGATGGACCTCTATGACAATCATCCAACTCATGCCCAAGAACCCTGAAGACTCTGACTTACAACCTGTCATGCTCTAAAATATTTTCATGCACACTATGCTATCAAACATTTATAAAATACAAGACAGCATATGAGATAGAGGATTGAGGTGGTGGCTTGGCCACTATATGGGAGGACACGCCACCACATTCATCATAACAATCATGCACAAAACCTTTTTCATGCTCATGTATATGTGTAGATCCAATCTCGAAATTCCCTGTTCTGAGTATGGCGGGAGAGAGTCTGACTACCCCATTGGGAGGCAGACCTCCACACCCATCGTCACAATCATGCATAAATTATTATTCATGCTCATGCATAAAAATAAAAAAAAAACATTAGGCAACCCTCTTTCTTCCAATGAGGATAGCATCAATAAATGTAAATGGACTAGACAATAAGAAAAATGCAGCAATAAACCTCATAAACCAAAACAATTTAGACATAATATGCTTACAAGAAACTCATAAAATATCCACGGAAAATTTTAATCTAATAGAAAAAGAAACAAATACTTTTGGATTTATCTCAACACCAACAAGACCATTAAGGGACTACCGTGGAGTAGCTATCCTCATTGGTAGAAAACTACAACAATATCAAATACAAAAAATTACAATAGATATACCTAACCTTAGATATAGAGTTATGCATATTAGCATATTAGCAGAGGAAATAATCCATATTGTAAATGTATATGCTCCAGTAGCCAATATTATACCTCTAGGTTATAGTAAACTAACCTTCTATAAAGATCTGCAAAAATACAAAACTAAATTTAAAAATGAACCCGCTTTCCTCTTAGGAGATTTTAACTGTGTAAAACATGAAAAAGATAGAAGTAGAGGATTAAGTTATGATGATAAGAAGATTTTAGGAATATTTAATCCACTAAACTTAAACTTAATAGATACATACAATAGCATTACTAATCAAGCAAATTTCACCCATCCAAGCAGCCGAATTGACAGATTTTATATATCCCAAATATACTATCCCAAGATACTAAAAATACAGTACACCAAAAAAGCATTTCTGACCATAAACTAGTGCTTTTAGAAATCAACCTTGATAAATTTAAACCTTGGGGAAGATACTACTGGAAATTAAACAATACTTTATTAACAAATGCACATTATAAAAGTGAAATCACCACACTCATTACAGAATATAACGTAATTAAAATTTTAAACAAAACACATGAAAACTGGGAAAACTTTAAAAAGAAAGTACAGAAAATTTCACAAAAATAGGCAGCACTCTTGCAGCAAGAAGGAAAAAAGAATTAAAAATTTGTAAAACCCTAAAAAATCAAAACTTACCAGATGAAATCTTAGAAAACATAAAAGAAAAGGAAAAAGAAATTTAAAATATTCAAAACTTAGGAAATCTAATCAGAGTTAAAGACAATACTCTAAACAAAATTTACTCAGAAGGGAAACAAATTGACTGGAAAGAAGAATTCCATAAAGGCATATCAAAGTTAATTTTTAAAATAAAAAGTAATAACATAGAATATACTGGAAAACAATACATATTAAATGAAATACAAAAATTTTACTAAGATCTTTATACTTCACAAAACATCCCCGAAACCAATATAATAAAATATCTTGAAAATTTTAATCCCCCAACCTTAAAGGAAGACCAAAAAGAAAAGATAGGATCCCTTATAAAAGATCAAGAAGTAGATTAAGCAATAAAATCCCTAAATCAAAACAAATCCCCAGGTATTGATGGAATCACAGCAGAATTTTATCAAAACTTTAGGCCAATACTGACACCCATATTAGCAGAACTATTAAACAATTTCTTCTTTCAATTGAAGATAATATACAAAAAAAAATTTAAACAAGGCATAATAACTTTAATCTTTAAAAACAAAGGCAGTCCAGATGAAATAAAAAATGGAGACCCATATCACTGTTAAATATAGACTATCAAATCCTCACTAAAATACTCACAATGAGACTTAAAATAATAAAACACATATGATAAATGATTTTCAAAGCTGTGGTCCTAATAAAACAATCATAAATAATGCACAAAATCTGAAATCAATCATAGATTATATAGATCAAAATGATCAAAACTATGCTATTATACCACTTGATCAGGAAAAAGCCTTTGAAAGAATTGAACAAAACTTTCTTAAAATTGTACTTAAAAAATTTAATTTTCTATCAAATCTTATCAACTGGTTCAATATAATCTACACTGATATAGAATCAAAAGTCCTAGTAAATGGAACCTTTACACCTAACTTTAAAATACTAAGATCAGTAAGACATTGTGCTCACCCTCCATGTTCCTGTATGCTCTAGGTCTGAACCCCTAATTTTTAAAATTAATGCAAACACCTTCATTCAAGGTATAAAGCTCCCAAATCTACATAAACAGATTAAATCTTTACAACATGCAGATGACACCATAGTTATAATTAAAAACACCAACTCATACAATAAACTTAAAGAGGAAACAAAAGATTACAGCAAAAACTCAGGATCTAAAATAAACAATGACAAAACAAAAATCCTAGCTTTTGGCAATTGGGACCAATTAAAAATGCAAATATCAGACACATTATTCAAAACAAACATAAAAGTCTATGGCATAATATATGGGGAAAGTGAAATGAAGGAAAACTATGAACCAAAAATACAAAACATAAAACAAAGAAAACATAAATGGAACAAACATCACTTTAGCATACTTGAAAAAATTATAATCTTGAAAACATATATTTTTAGCTTATTACAATACACTTTGCTCTTTATTGAATTGCCACAAAATTACACAAAACTGATCAACTCAATAATATTTCAATTTCTCTGGAATGGGACAGACAAAATAAAAAGAGACACCATGTATCAACACATTCAAAAGGGGGGACTAAGTGTCCCATAAATAACACACAAACAAGAATCCATAACAATACAAACACTACGGAAAATTGAAGGAAACTTAAATCAACCATGGGCAGCTCTCTACATTTACTGTTTTGGACTTAATTTAAGATTTTACTGCCCAAATTTACCTTCAAATAACAACACACGCAATATAGAAAACTTTTATGAAAAAGAACACATCAAAAGAACCATCTTAAAATATAGACTAAATGAGCCCATCTGGAAAACTTCAAACCTAAAAAACATATACAACATGACGGTTGACAGCATAAACAACACAACAACTATATCCCTAAAGTACCCCACATCTGATTGGGACTTAATATGGAGAAACCTATCTCAATACACCAACTTTAAAGATAAAATTACAATTTTTAAGTAAATCCATAAGATACTCCCCACTGGGGAGTATCTAAAGAAAATAAATTGCATTGCAGAAATCCCCTGCTGTGCGGATTTTTGGCTAGGCCCAAAAACATTTAAACACATATTCGAAAACTGTACAGCCCATGATGTTGAACGCACGGAACTAATCAGAACTTTGAACAGGCTAGACCCCAACATAACAATAAACTCAACACTCATACAGACAGGAAATAACACTCACAATTTACCTCTCTCAGAAATGACCCTTCAGAATAAAATATGCAAAACAATTTTCAAATATATACTTCAAATATGGGCAAACACCACAAAAATAAAACTATAATTCACTTTAAAGACTTCTGTACCTAAATTTTTTACAAAATTCAATTAATTGCCCTTCAATCAACTCAAATAGTCAGCAGCACAAAATCTGAACTAAAACAAAATCTGGAGCTTTCATCTCTGGACTTTATGCCCCGGACAAGTTAACCCCTCAGCCTGGACGCAGAGCCCAGAAATGATATATATAACATTAGTTTTAGTTTAAGATAGTATTAAATCGAGCCCCCCGAGGGACCCCACTTACATGAGTGGGGAAACAAGTGGCCCCGATTAATCAGTCTTGAAAAATTAATAAAAAAAACAACATTTTACAGAAGACTGAGGCGAAACCCTGCCCTGGGACTGGTGAATATCAGCTTCTGGGGTAGGGGGCGTCACAATAACCCACGCCTTACGAGCCTTTTTCCTATGAAGGCTCATCAACAAGCGGATCCTTTGCTGAACGCCCAGAAATAAGTACTAAATTTGCAGTAAGCTTTTTTCACATGGACGCCAAGGAAGTTTTTGAACAAGCAAACGCATCTGCCAAACTTAACAGAACCACCACTATAAGCAAACACAATATATGGTGCTATATGAAGGTACACCTTAAAACTTGAACAAGCCTCACTGGATAACTACGCATGATCCTTTAATGAATAACTGTATGCAAACATGTATATTTATATGAGATAGGTACATGTATTTTCCAATGGTCTCTCCTGTGCAACCACATTTACAGAAACGGTGATAGTTAGCATATGCGTAAAACAAAGATTCGCATTAGCTTTCATAGTTCCATAGAGATGGTTAAATATTTCATTTATTGCTGGTAAGTGTGTTTGTTTGGTTTTCGCATTTGCTCAATAGCCATTGTCGTATGTCACGTTTCTAAAACTAAGATATGTACATTTTACTGCTTATTTCAATTCTCATTATAGTATCCTGATTTCGCAATTCCAAAGTTTATACAAAAATCAGGATATTAATTGCTTCCATGTGTTATCTGTTCATATAAAAAGGTAAAAAAAAAAATAATACATTTTTTTGGCCATCTGGATTTTGTGGGATTCGAAACCATAGCTTTAAGAGCTGCAGTTGTCTTTGGAGAGACAGTTGTCTTTAAACCCCTCAGCTATCTTGGCCTATTTAACTAAAGATCGACGCTTTAAAACAAAAGAACACCACAACTAAAACTCAAAAACCAACAAACCAAAAACCAGCACCTACCAATAAAGCAACCAAGGTGCATAAAACCCCCATACCAGTTAAAAAGGCAGTAAATAACGAACCAACCAAAATAGATCAAGAAATCCAAACAAACAGCGTCATTGACGTAGATAACCTGAAAAAGGAAATCATGTTTATGACGACCAAATTTATACTCAATAAAATTGGTCAACCAAACCAACATGATTCAGAAATCAAAAAGGAAATAGAAAAAATCCTTAATAAATCAACAAACAAAGAGACAGAAATTAACAATTCTGATTCCAATACAGTACAAACTAATGAAGTAATTAACCTAATAACGGAAACGGTCACAGAGACCGAAGATAAACAGGAAACAAACCAAAACAATGAACAAACAGACAAGGTTCAACAAAATCAACCCAACACAAAGAAAAAAAACTAAATCATCTAAAGCTACAACTACTAGCAAAACAACAGAAATAACAAAACCATACAGAAAGAAGGATTTTCTTAAGATTAACAGGCAGCTTATATACCCATCCCAAAGCAGATTAAAGATACCCAAAACACCCAAAACACCAAAATCAAAAAGTTTATTTAACAGACGTTAAATAAACCAAAAGCACTAAAAACACATAAACAGCAAAATCTAAGGAATCATTATGGGCGGCACTAATCAATTTGAAAAAATTCAAATTGTTCAGTGGAACGCCCGTAGTCTAAGAAGTGACGGAAGAAGTAAACTTCCAGAACTATACAATTTTTTAGAAAGCTTTGAAAACAAACCAGAAATAGTTTGTCTACAGGAAACCTGGGTTACTAAAAACATAACCAACTCATGCTAAAAGGGTAAAGCCCATAGGCCATCTTTAGAAGAGAAAGAGACCAACAAGGAGGAGGTGTCGCTATTTTTGTTAAAAGTGGCACCGACCACAAAATTTTAAAAATACCTGATTCAAAACTAGAAACAGAAGGGATGCGTATTTTTTGAGATAGGAAAAACATAGATATTATTAACATATACGCCCCCAAACAGCTGAAATAACCGAAAATGAATTAAACAAAATAACTAATAATTTGGAAAACAACGTAGTTATACTGGGAGACTTCAACTCTCACAATAGACTATGGGAACCCCACTGCAACAATGATGACAAAAAATCAGAAGAAATTTTAAAATTTATGACAAGCAAAAACTTAACGCTACTAAACAATGGCGCATACACTAGACATGATGTACACAAACACATTTTCTGCCATAGATCTGACCTTTACAAACCCAGCTCTGAGCATTAGATGCAACTGGACGGTACATGACAACCTCATGGGAAGCGATCACTATCCGATTGTAACCGAAATTGAACAAAAATTCACATTTAACGACTACGCGCATGTACCCAAATGGAAATTAGACAAAGCAGACTGGCACCAGTTTAGAACAATTTTGAAACTTAAAGGCATAACAATTGACGATGAGGCAGAATTAGATCAATGCAACAAAATAATAATAGAAGCTATTTTAGATGCCAGCAATGAAACAATACCGAAAACAAAACAAAAAAACAAAAACTGTACCCTGGTGGGACGAAAATTGTTCAAATGCGGTATTTAATAAAGTAAAAGCATACCGCAAATACAGAAGATATCGCACAGAGTACCACTACTTGCAATTCAAAAAAAACTAAGATCCGAAACAAGAGATCTAATTGATCAAACCAAAAAAGAAAAATGGAAATATTTTATATCAACATTAAACCACAAAACGGACAGCAGAACTATTTCAAACACTATAAGGAAATTTCATGGCAAACCTTTTACTCGTACAAGCACACTAATCGCAAACAACATAAGATACATGGACAACAAACAAAAAGCTGAAATACTAACCAATGAGTACGTTAAAATAAGCAGTGACCAATCGTACTCAAGGGAATTTATCAACAACAAAAGAGAAAACGAACCCCTTATAGACAAAACTTTTGATCATATGATAACACTCGATAATGACAAAGCACATAACTCTTATTTTTCTATGAAAGAATTCAAAACAGCGGTCAACACCAAGAAAAATTCGGCACCAGGGGCAGATACGATCCATTATGAAATGATCAAACAACTGCCCGAAAAAGAAAAGTTTACAATTCTTAAACTTATGAATAAATCCTGGGATGAAGGGAAACTGCCTGAACAATGGAAAGAGGCAACCATCATACCCCTATTAAGACCAAATAAGGACCCGAACGATCCACAATCATACAGACGGATCTCTCTCACATCAGCGATATGTAAGACCATGGAAACAATGGTCAACAATAGGGCTATAAAGATATTAGACAATAAAATTTCGGACACTCAATCAGGATTTAGAAACAACAGATCTACAATAGATCAGTTAACAAGGTTAGAGTCCGCAATAAAGAAGGACAACTTACTAACAGGAAAGTAATACCAGTATTTTTAGATTTGAAAAAAGCATTTGACCTAATGTGGAAAAAAGGGGTAATACTAAAATTGTCAGAATTTGGTATTAAAGGAAAAATGTTAAAATGGATCAATAACTTTTTAGAAAATAGAAAAATTAGAGTTAGAGTGGAGGACCAAGTATCTGATTATCAAGAAAACCAAAATGGATCACCACAAGGCGTGGTACTAAGTCCAACTCTCTTCAATGCCATTATGGACACATTGAAAACAGCCATGGAAAAAATTATGTCTAAATACGGTATAGATTTTTCCCAATTTGCTGATGACAGCGCTTTTTTGAAAACTGCAAAAGGCGTCAAAAAAGCACTTTTCATAATTCAATTGGCACTTAACGTAATCGAAGAGTGGGGGAAAAATTGGGGATTCGAAATATCACCGGATAAAACACAGGTGGTTGTCTTTAACGCTAAATTTACTGAAACTAGCAAAGAGAAAAAACTCAAACTAAATGGCAGAGAATTGAAATTGAAAGATGAGGCAACATTTTTAGGAATGACATTCGATCATAAGTTAACCTGGAGAAAACATATAGACAAACTTATTTCTAAATGCCAAAAAGACCTCAGCGTAATGAGAGCGGTGTCTGGCACGTCATTCGGAGCAGACAAGCTAACACTAAAAAATCTATACAACGCTCTAATTTTAAGCAAAATAGAATATGGGTTACAAGCATAGGCGTCTGCGAGCAAAGCTCAATTAGCAAGACTTGATGTAATTCAGAACACCGCGATGCGTATCATCACAGGGGCATTCAAAGGAACTTCAAGCAAAAGTCTAGAAGTCGAATGCAACCTACCCCCACTCAAACTAAAAAGAGAAGAAACCTTATTAAAATATTGGGCAAGATCATCAGCACTGAGGGAAAATCTACCCATTAACAATATGATAGGATACAGAACAGTTCACGACTATAGAAAACATAAACTGAAAAATAGACCGCCGTACAGTATAAGAATAAAGGAACTTTTAACAGAATACGGCATGGATGCAATTAAAACCCAACCCCCCTCTCATACCCAATTAGCAAATGTAAAAAGTATAAATCGAAGGTCAGAACTATCTAAAATAATAGATAAAAAGACCACAAAGATAGATCAAGCCGAGAAAATTACAAACAAATATATAGATCGTAGATACAGTACTGCAATACAAATTTATACAGACGGAAGCAAAGACCCTGAAAACAACAGGGTCGGATGCGCTTTCGTAATTCCAGAATTGAATGCAAAATACAAATTTAAGCTAGACGGTAACCTAACTGTCTACACATCTGAACTATTAACAATTCTAATGGCACTCAGATGGACCAAAAAGAACAAACTGGAGAAATTTGTAATTATCACAGATTCCCTGAGTTCAGTACAAAGCATTAACTCAGGGAAAAGTCGAACAAGGCAAGACATTCTGGACCAAATATTAACAGAAATAGGCAAACTTTAAAATATAGGACTAGATATTAACATAGACTGGTGTCCATCGCACTGCAATGTAGCCGGCAATGAAATGGTAGACATAGCAGCTAAACAGGCGATGGACACCTGCGTGGAACTAGAATTGCTACCAACAGCCAAAGAAGTCTACCCAGTTATAAAAAGCAAAATAAGAGATAAATGGCAATCTGAATGCACTTTCGCAGTAACAAATTAAAGATTAAAAAGGCAAATCATATCAAAAAACTTATAGACATGCTCGCAACAAATACCATTAATTCGATTGAACAGAAAAAATCGCTGGCATTATACTCAAGTAAAGAGAAAAAGGGGTCGAAGACAGGCTTTCTACGCGAAAAATACACAGGATCATATCGTTTGTGAAGGAGAGCACCCAAACCGAACAGCGATACATAAACCGGTTGCTGATTGGTCGAAGAAATTTCTATCGCAGGCATTGATTGGTCACTGAATCAAAGTAGGTCAATCCGGTTTTGGATGCGTTTTGCACAAAAAAACGTCGCTAGAAACACCACTTTCAAAGGGGCTAATGACGCCAAATAAACGCAAAATGGGTCGAAGGACTGATGGACAGACAAACGCACCTACCAGACTTGCGATAAAAAAGAAAATTATGTTTGTTCAAGACCCAAAATAAAGGAGGGAACGGACCGAACATAGGCTTTCCACGCTGACAAATTACATATGATCTTATCGTACACAACAGAAAGCACCCTTACCAAACAGCAATATTTAAGCTAACCGATTGGCTAAAAAAAAAATTCTTTCAAAAGCAGTGAATGGTCAATGACTAAAGTAGGTCAATCCGGTTTTTGATACGTTTTGCACAAAATCTGTCTGTTAAAACAGCAAATGCTCAAGTAGGTCAACTAACTTGCCATAGGAAACAAAGCAATATAAGGATGTCATTCAAATTTCATAATTATCCATCATTAACCAACATATGATAGATAAAATAAGCAACAATATTAGGGAATTCTTTCGGAAAATTGATAGCCCTGAAAAGGGCTGTTGAGAGGCACAAAAGTGACCTACAAAACTCGCATCAGAGCCCGATATAGTGCCATGGAGTACTTCTTCTGGCCGAAATCAGACAGATGAACCAAATCCTCTGGATCCAGGTCTCGATGAGGACGGTCATGGAAAAGCCCCTGAACAAATATCGGACGAAAATTCTTTCTCATAAAAAGCCGCAGTTTGTCATTCAAGCTCTTTCTCTTCTTCTCATATATTTCAAACGTAAGCGCCTCGTCCCTGTTCGACAGACGAGGCATCACCTCTCCGACCATTACAACTACATTTCGTCGCCACAGCTCCTGCACCAGGGTCTTGATAGGTAGGAAGATGTGGTCCGTCTCGCTGGTACTGGAAATGTCATTTCCACCCACGTGTATAAACACATGGGTGGGCTTGTACGCCAACAAATCCTTCCAGGACTGGTTGTCCACCACATCTGCCCTCATGCCGCCACGACAAAAATACTTCAGCTTGAAGAGGAAAGGCCTTGTCTTGAAATACTGGGCTAGACGCTTCACGTGACTTGAACCATAAACTGCGATGCGAGCCATTTTGAAAATAACACTAAAACATTAAGACCCAAGCCTTTATATACTTTCGATGAAAAGTAGGTCACCCAAAATTATGGACGTGAGAGAAAGCATCTCATAACCTAAACGAAAGTCACTTTTCAGGATAGATAAAAATAAGGAAATGTGCAAGGCAGCTCGGAAAATTTCATTTACAGACACGCACATACCTCCAAATAATTGATATAAAAGAAAATGACGCTAACATCAGGCTAAAAAAGAGTTAAGCTAGTATCTCACTGGGATGCGAGCAATTTGCGACTATTTCGAGACTAATTTGAGACACGTTTTGGCGACAGAAATACGACATTTCAACCATAATCACATTGCGGTCACACCGAATGTGTGATTAAGACATATTTGCGACAGTCGCACGAATGTCGTACGACTGTCGCACGAATCATTGGCGAATGTTTCACGACATTCGCGCGACATTCGCGAGACACTCGCACGATGTTCGCCCGATCAAATTGCGATAATTTATTACCATCGACCGCCTCACGACGTTCTCGCGAAGGTCGTGCGACTGTCGCACGATGGTTTTGCGAGAAATGATAAACCAAGAAAAATAAACATTTTACCAAGCATTGAAACTTCAGACTAGGAATGTACTACTCTGTTGGAGGGAACTAGAGGGCTGGAAGGAGCTATATTGTTGGAAGATGTCACGCTGCTGGGTGGTTTTGGACTGTAGAATGGTAGCAAATATTGAGTTAGAAAAAAGTTAACTCGTTTAAACTGCACAGTTATGATGGCCCATCAAGCAGCTTAAGAAAGTCAGTCGTGAACGTACATGCACTAATTGTCCATACGTATGGCATGATGAGCCCAATCAAATCAAAATAACAATGAGTTCAGCTGAGCCTCGTCCTGCGAAAATCTATTTTATACAGTTTTGCGCACAACAAATGCACAGATCAGACTGCATGGATGCGCATTCTAATCAGAATCTTAGTTGTCCGCTGCAGTGATAATTTGTTTATAGGGTTCTGTATGCCAAATTCAAACCTTAGAAGAGCTGCTGAGACTAAGCAGGCTGTTGTAGTATAACCAAGACACAATAATAATACCTTTATACTGTCATAGAAATAGTAAACATTTAAGCAGGCCTTATAAAACATACTTAACAAAATTATCCTCTCAGAATGCAGAACCATTTTTAATAACTAAAATTACTTCAAACATTATACATATAAGTAAGCCTAGTCAATACACCATACTTGGATAAAACTATCCTCTTAGATAGCAAGAATACTTGATAACTGGAATTCGTCAAAACTGTATACTTAAGTATGCCTAACCAAGAGTTCGTACTAAGAAGGAACTATCATCTCAGATACATGTAGGAGGAACTCTTTGGCGACATAATTGCGAGTAATTTAAGATACTCGCGCGATAGTCGTGAGACGTTCGTGCGACTGTCTCACGACATTCGGCAGAACATCGCTTAGTTTAATTTACTCGCAATGCTGTCGCAAAGTGTCTCATTTACGTCGTAATTGGTTCGCAATTCAGTCTTATTTATCTCGCAAATATGCCATGTTCCAAAATGATTGCGACTAAATTGCGAGGGGTCGGCGACAAGTTTGCGACGGGTTCGAGACACCGGCGATGATTTTGCGACTATTTTGCGAGGAATTTTGTCGCATAAAATTTTTGAACATGTTCAAAATTTTCGCGACTACTTTGCGCCACTTGGCGACACATGCGAGGAAATTACGAATCACTGGCGACTGTTTCGAGACTGCTTTGCGAGCCACTCGGGATGTCTGTCGCCAGCTGTCGCAAAACATTCGCAGTCCAGTGAGATAGGGGCTTTAGAGACAATCCGCAATAAGGGTTTTCTGAGCACAGAAAACTACATAAGTATATCGTACGTGATCGAAAGCACTCAAGCCGAACAGCATTATACAAGTCAATACCCCATTGGCTGATTAATTTTCTATCATGGACGTTGATTGGACGATGAACTGAAGTAGGTCAATCCACTTTCTGACATGTTTTTGCACAAAAATCATTTACTCTATCATACAAAAGTAAAACATCGCTGCGTAAAGACCACTTTCTTTGGGATCCTCTTGATTCTTCTACAAGTACACTGTATTTCTGGAAGGATCAGGAACAAAAACCTGAAATAAAACGCAAAATACATTCTCTCAGAAATATTAAAACAAACTTATACAAAATTACGTCAACTATCACAAGCCAAATCTTTTCTATTCAGGACTCTACATGTTTTCGCCCGATAAATAACCTTATGCAGCAAGGGTTAGGCACGAAAACCTAAAAACAAAACACTATACAAAACATAAGGCACGTGAGGAGTTGCAAATAGCAGCTCGATCAGCTGGGCGCAGTGCGAGCCAACCCTTTGGCTCACACTGTGAACAGCTGACCGAGATGCACACAAAGCAAGTTGATCAGCCGGGCATGGTGCGGGCCAGTCCCCTGGGCCGCACTGCGAGCGGCTGACCAAACTACACAAAACACCCGGCACAGTAGCATAGTAGGCCATTGACGTTGGCTTACTAGCTACCACCACACTGGAGGACCCGCAAAGTCTGAGACCATTCGCCCACAGGTCGGATAACACTGGCGCAGTATGATAGACCCATAACGTAGGTCTACTACGAACTGCACACCAGCAGACCGATCAGCCAAGTATTGAACGAGCCGGACCACGGACACGCACAATGCACGGCTGAACGGACTGCACAAAAGTCTGACACAGGCTAGCCCACTAGCCCACACTATGCACGGATGTCCGATCTGTGATCTCTAACGAGATTGAAGAAAGAAGAACAGATGAAGAACGCAAGAAGACTACAGATGAAGAGCCCCATACTGGGAATACCTGGCCAACACCTCAAGTGTAGCCTGGATTTCTGGTAGGGGAACAGATGAAGACCCCAGGCACAGATGAAGAACTCAAGAAGACTCACAGATGAAGACGTCCGGGCGCAGTGCGCCAAACCCTAGAGCCCTCTAGGGACTGTCCGGGTCCGAAAAGGTCTGGGCGTAACACGTCCGTACGTGTCACGCCAATGAGTCTACCGGGTAGACTCAACTGTCCCTAAAATGCATGTTAGGGACAAAACAACCCCTACGTCGAGCAGACTAGGGAAACTATTTGTCCACAGGGTAGATAGTACTGGCGTAACCCAGGAAAAACAGAGCCCGAAAGAGGCGACACGTTAACGGTAGACCCTTGACGTCGGTCTACTAGCCAATGCCGCAATTTAGGACTCATCAGGTCCAAGGCCATTTATCCACAGGGTGGATAGTACTGGTGAAATCCAGGAAACAAAAGGCCTGAAAGAGGCCGCTTTTATATATTAGACCCCTAACGTAGGTCTACTAGCAAATAGGCCATTGACGGCGGCCTACTAGCTACCACCACACTTGAGGGCTCGTCAGGTCCGAGACTATTCGTCCACAGGGTGAATAGTTCTGGTGCAGTACGGTAAACCCCTAACGTAGGTCTACTATAAACTGCACACTAACAGGCCAATCAGCCGAATATTGAGCAGGCCAGGCCACTGGCATGCACAATGCACGACTGAGAGGTCCACACAAATGGTCTGACACGGTCTAGCCCACTAGCCCACACTATGCACGGATGTCCGATCTGTGATCTCTAATGAGATTGAAGAAAGAAGAACAGAAGAAGAACGCAAGAAGACTACAGATGAAGAGCCCCATACTGGAAAATACCGGGTCTACACCTCAAGTGTTGCCCGGCTTTCTGGTAGGGGATCAGATGAAGACCCCAGGCACAGATGAAGAACTCAAGAAGACTCACAGATGAAGACGTCCGGGCGCAGCGCGCCAAACCCTAGAGCCCTCTTGGGACTGTCCGGGTCCGACAAGGTCTGGGTGTAACACGTCCGTACGTGTCACGCCAAAAAGTCTACCGTGTAGGCTTAATTGCCCCTAAATGCATGTTAGGGACAACCATCCCCTACGTCAAGCAGGCTAGGGAACCTATTTGTCCACAGGGTGGATAGTACTGGCACAACCCAGGAAGCACAGGGTCCGAAGGTGCAGCATGTTAACAGTAGACCCTTGACGTCGGTCTACTGACCATTGCCGCTCTCAAGGACTCAACAGGTCCGAGGCTATCTGTCCACAAGGTGGATAGTACTGGTGAAATCCAGGAAGCAATGGGTCCGAAAGGTGCCGTTTATTTATGGTAGACCCGTAACGTAGGTCTACAAGCAAGACCCCTAACGTAGGTCTGCTAGCTGCTACCGCACTTGGTGACTATCAGGTCTGTGGCTTGTGGTGGATGTCTGGTCAGGTCTGAGGATCTCTTGTTGTAATCCCGCACTCACGCATGATACATATACACGCCTCCATACTGCTCCATAAAAGCGAGCTCCCCAGTCCCCATGAGCTCCACAAAGGAGTACACCCACACACACATACTCTTACACACTAGCCTACAATGGGCGATTCCCTCGGAGATGTCGTTGACAATTAGGTGTCTGGGTGCAAATGGCGATGCTGAATGATTCCTTCCTCCTCAACCTTCCTACAGTCAACAAGATGGATCAACTTGCTGCTCCAAAACAATGGTGGCTCAGTGGTATCAGAAAAAAGTGTATCACCAGTCGGAATTGGCATGGGGATATCGCAATTACTTTTAGACGTCTGCTCAAAAACAAACAACTTTTAAACGCTTCCTATATTTTAGGCCGAAATTAGCCGCACACTAGGAATCAAGCGTGGGTACAGTGCTTGACCCACATTTAGACCACATAGGAAGCGTTCAAAACTGGACGTGCAGAGAGTGTTCAATTCTTAATTCAGTTATGAATACCCTGCACGTCCATAAACGAACTTGAAATAATCGAAACGACCAAATCAGTATGTTTTGTGGCTGAAGGCCACGCCTTACGAGCCTTTTTTCTATGAAGGCTCGTCAACAAGCGAATCCTCCGAGGCAGGATTCGCAAAGATAGCCCCTTTTATCCGTTTTTTTTTTATTTTTTCTTTTCTTTATTTTTGGCTTGGTCCTTGGGTTGGTCTGGACATTTTTTACATTTGGGTGGTGGTATTCTCAGGGGTGAATACCAGATAATACTGGTATTCAATGGGAGGTGACTAATTATGGTGGAAACTTACCAGCATTACCCTTTTATATTACATCAGAGAATCTAACATTCAGATCGCCGTATGCCTTTTCAAACTGGATTATGGCATTTACCATTTCATGGAGGACATCTTTAAGATTTATAGTGCTTCGCACAGAATTGGTACATACATTTATATACTGATAGCTTAAAAGATGTTAAAAAGTTTTAGATTCAGGTTAACCAGACCTCAATCTGATTTGAGTCGTTTCTTTCATCAAATGTTATTCTTATGGTATACGATTCAACCGTCTTTAGAAAAGTACATAATACAGGCAGTAGTTCTTTATTTAAAATGAGTTTCTCCTTCCTTTGTTTAATAATTAAAGATAACAGTATAAGGCGTTTTCCAAGGTTCCTTATTGTGTCCATATAATTTATACCCTACATTTGCACAGGCCACTTATCTTCTAACAGACTATATAGGACAGCTCACCAGATGCCTGGTAGCATAGGAAAAAAGAGAAGGCTCATTAGAGCCTGTGCATCAATGCAGTCGAATAGGAATTGCTGCATTTATCCTAATCAAATTAATAGAACTACTTGGTAAAAAAGCCATGATGAAATAACGTTGATGTATCGTTATTTCAGCGTCATTAACTTTCATCGATACCAATTTTGACTGAGCCGAAGGTTGCTACTATTGGGGAGTTCGGCATATAACAGGAAACTCCTATTTTGGTTGCCCACGAAAATAGTACCTTTTTACATTTTGAAATTCACAGTTTCTATGCCATCTTTTCGGTTTATGAATGCTCTATTGGATTTTAAACTTGCATAGGAGAATGCATCGATGCATGTTTGTCATGTTGTTGAAAGCAAATGCATCTTTGTGTGAACTATTTTGTCACAGTAAATAGAGCCAACTACCATGGTAACGTATGACGCTGGTCTGATTTCCGGTTTACTTTTGCGCATGTTGAGAGGCCAAAGTCGACAAGGCTGGTTGTATTTTCACTTTTCTCGAAGGTGGATAACAAATCTTGTCACTCACAGGAAGAGAAAACATACAACTACTATTCTGAATGAAGATGCTGAGGCATTAAATCTGCCAGTTTACATCGTGATAAATGGCAGTGATTGTTTGTGCACGGACACCCGATGACAAAAGAACATGCACATTTTATGTGCGATAACTAGGGATGTTCTCTGCACGTTTCTTGCATGTGCGCGGTTGGGTATAAATGTGTCCTGCTATGGACGATTTTTGTCGTCTGTGAAAACCTTTGCAAACAGTTTGGACCCAGATCAGGCAGGCCTGACAAAAAGTCGGGCCTGATCTGGATTCGAACTGTTTGACATTCATTCTTATATGGTAGCTGAACAAAAGGTTGGGGCTGGATCCAAAACTATTTGACACTCTGTTAGTATCCCTCAAAAACTTTTTGAAAGGAGTTTATTTTAGGTAAAACAACAGCAGGAGAAAAAAAAACCATGAATGTGCACGCTCGCCTGAGCCCTCACTACTCGCATATGTGACATGTAACAAACTTTCATGAACTGGCTCTAAAATTTTGACCTGAGCCTTATCTACATCCCTTCTTTATTAGGGATTCCCTACTCGCATATGCGTTAAGTACTGAACTTTCTTGAACTGGCTTATAAAATTTGAATGAGCCTTCATCTACATCCCTTCTTTTTAGTGCGATTTGCAAAGGCCCATGGCGATACTGCGCAAATGTGCAGGGTTGCCTGATTCTCCGCTGCTCGCATATGTGACAAGTACTAAATTTTCTTGAACTGGCCTATAAAATTTGACCTGAGCCTTCATCTATATCCCTTCATTTTAAGTGCGATTTGCAAAGGCTCGTGCGAGACTGCGCCAATGTGCAGTCTCGTCTGATCCTTTAATGTTCATTTATGCGATATTAATAAACTCTCATGAACTGGCCTATAAAAATAAGTGAGTATGATCAGGAAGTACCACAATTACACACTTCAGACCAACCCATGGCACCTTGAGGAGCAGTCACAGAACATTAATAGTAGGAAACTAGTTAAAGTAAGACTCTCTCTCCCTCTTCCTCGTCAAGACGATTGCACAACTATAAAGAACACCAAGTAATAGCAACTAATGCATAACTAAGCAAGGATCAAACACGGAGCCCCCACAATCCAATAAGAGGAACATTAAAGAATGAATCAACAACAACTGAACCGCCGCCTTAGAAGGGACATAGTTGGGCCTGAACCTTCATCTGCATCGTTTCTTTTTTTCAGTTGCTAGCAGCAAAGGTTGTGAGAAACTGCGCAAATGTGCAGGCTCATCTGGACCTATACTGCTCGCATATGCGATAAGTACATAAGTCATAAAGTTTGGCCCAAACCTTCATATACATCTTTTTTGGCGAGCGATAAGTAGCAAAAGCCCATGAACATCTACTAGCATGACCTTGAAATGACACACGACCGACAAAGAAGCTATGTGAATAGTGCAACATTATAACTTAGGAGAAAGATGCGCTTCTCTGCAGTCTTAGTTCGCTTGCAGGTAACGACCTCATCTCGTTCCGCTCCTCATAGTAAACTAAGAGAAAGTCACCTTTTCTGTAATAACCTGTGAAAAACCTTAATTCTCAGTTGTAGCGAACCAATTCATAGATTTTAAGAATTACAACGAGGGCTAATACAGCTCAGCACAGTCACCCATTTTCTCCAGCGTCTACAGTGCTTGTATACCCAAAGTATGGTAGTAGATGAAAGTATACATCAAAATCTAGACCCTAGCTCCAATGGATCGTTGTGCATGAACGTTAAACTATTTTCTTACAAGCAGCGACTTATGTCGTCTGCTGATAACATATGCAAGCAGTTTGGACCAAGATCAGAACATATGGAAAAAAGTTAATTTTGAAAAAAGAGAGCAGACGCCAACAAAAGTATGAAAAATTACCCAGCATGCAAAGAGTCAAAGAAAGGTTTGATGCACGTGCGATAAGTGCGATTAGACGACGAGCAGTCAAATGCTCAGCTGAAACTGCACAGCTGGCCAGAACCACATCTGCCTTATTTTGTTACTCATGCAATAAGTACTTATTTCTCATTGGCAGGTTTGTTACTGATGTGCAACCAGTGAAGACTCAAAAGGGTTTGACCATCCGCGCATTCTCACAAGTGCCTTCAATGCGTCTGAACACAACATTTATACACCAATATTAAGAAGCGAAACCTACTGGACAGTTGCGTCTGCATGATAAAAATGCTGACATGTATGTGCATATGAGATAAGTACACTATATGCAAGCAGTTAATGCTCTTGCAGATTGCACATATACGTAGGCTGGTTTGAGTCAATACCGGATAGGTTTGAGTCAATACCGGATACACATGAGATAAGTACTATTATCTCACAAAAAGGCTCATCGCTCATGGGCGATAATTTCAAATGAGAGCAAACATTTGAACAGCCTTTGCAGATCTTTCACTGTTTGCACTGACACACCAAACATTAGGACAGTTTCACACACGCTTTAAAGTATTTGCAATAGATACCTTCACACGTTGAGCAAAGGCTCTGGCGAGACTGTGCATATGTGCAACATGCTGACCAGGGCCTTTGCTGCACGGTCAGAAATAAGTACTAAATTTGCAGTAAGCTTTTTTCACATGGACGCCAAGGAAGTGCTTGAACAAGCAAACGCATCTGCCAAACTTAACAGAACCACCACTGTCAGCAAATACAAAATATGGTGGTATATGAAGGTACACCTTAAAACTTGAACAAGCCTCACTGGATAACTACGCATGCTCGTTTAATGAATAACTGTACGCATACATGTATATTTATATAAGACAGGTACATGTACCATTTTCCAATGGTCTCTCCTGTGCAACCACATTTACAGAAACGGTGATAGTTAGCATATGCATAAAACAAAGATTCGCATTAGCTTGCATAGTTCCATAGAGATGGTTAAATATTTCATTTATGGCTGGTAAGTGTGTTTATTTGGTTTTTGCATTTGCTCAATAGCCATTGTCGTATGTCACGTTTCTAAAACTAAGATATGTACATTTTACTGCTTATTTCAATTCTCATTATAGTATCCTGATTTCGCAATTCCAAAGGTTAAACAAAAATCAGGATATTAATTGCTTCCATGTGTTATCTGTTCATATAAAAAGGTAAAAAAAAAATAATACATTGTTTTGGCCATCTGGATTTTGTGGGATTCGAACCTATCGCTTTAAGAGCTGCAGTTGTCTTTGGAGAGAACGTATTAAACAACTCAGCTATCTGGGCCTATTTAACTAAAGAATTAACATTTCTTTAAGTAAGTAAGTGATTTGTGCAGATTGTTTACAGGGACATCACTCTTGATGTTTAAGCAATTAATTCAAAATTTAGCAAAAAACAAAACAATATAACCAATTTGCCCCATAGAAATTTCACAATGTTGATATTTCAAGCTGTATTTCTTTTCTGTCTTCAAATTAATGAAGCACATAGCATAAAATGCTATGCTGATTTTGTTATTTACAAACACTAACACTACTTATTTAATATTTCTGGCATACTTAATTTTCACTGAATTTGAACAAATCAGTATGCTTTGTCGCTGAAGGCCACGCCTTATGAGCCTTTTTCCTATGAAGGCTCGTCAACAAGTGAATCCTCCGAGGGAGGATTCGCAAAGATAGCCCCCTCTTTCCGTTTTTTTTTCTTTTATTTTTTTTTTTATTTTTTTTTTTGGCTGGGTCCTTGGGTTGGTCTGGACATTTTTTTACATTGGGGTGGTGGTATTCCCAGGGGTGAATACCAGATAATACTGGTATTCAATGGGAGGTGGCTAATTATGGCGGAAACAAACCAGCATTACCCTTTTATATAACATCAGAGAATCTAACATTCAGATCGCCATATGCCTTTTCAAACTTGATTATGGCATTTACCATTTCATGGAGGACATCTTTAAGATTTATAGTGCATCGTACAGAATTGGTACACACGTTTATATACTGATAGCTTAAAAGATGTTAAAAAGTTTTAGATTCAGGTTAACCAGGCCTCAATCTAATTTGAGTCGTTTCTTTCAAATGTTATTCTTATGATAAACGATTCAACCGTCTTTAGAAAAGTACATAATACAGACAGTAGTTCTTTATTTAAAATGAGTTTCTTCTTCCTTTGTTTAATAATTAAAGATAACAGTATAAGGCGTTTACCAAGGTTCCTTATTGTGACCATATGAATTAATACCCTACATTTGCACAGGTCACTTATCTTCTAACAGACTATATAGGACAGCTCACCAAATGCCTGGTAGCATAGGAAAAAAAGAGAAGGCTCATTAGAGCCTGTGCATCGATGCAGTCGAATAAGAATGGCTGCATTAATCCTAATCAAATTAATAGAACTACTTGGTAAAAAAAAGCCATGATGAAAGAACGTTGATGTATCGTTATTTCGGCGTCATTAACATTCATCGATACCAATTCTGACTGAGCCGAAGGTTGCTACTATTGGGGAGTTCGGCATATAACAGGAAACTCCTATTTTGGTAGCCCACGAAAATAGTACCTTTTTACATTTTGAATTTCACAGTTTCTGTGCCATCTTTTCGGTTTATGAATGCTCTATTGGATTTTAAACTTGCATAGGAGTATGCATCGATGCATGTTTGTCATGTTGTTGAAAGCAAATGCATCTTTGTGTGGACTATTTTGTCACAGTAAATAGAGCCAACTACCATGGTAACGTATGACGCTGGTCTGATTTCTGGTTTACTTTTGCGCATGTTGAGAGGCCAAAGTCGACAAGGCAGGTTGTATTTTCACTTTTCTCGAAGGTGGATAACAAATCTTGTCAGTCACAGGAAGAGAAAACATACAAATACTATTCTGAATGAAGATGCTGAGGCATTAAATCAGCCAGTTTACATCGAGATAAATGGCAGTGATTGTTTGTGCACGGACACCTGATGACAAAAGAACATGCACATTTTATGTGCGATAACTAGGGATGGATGTTCTCTGCACGTTTCTTGCATGTGCGCGGTTGGCAATAAATGCGTCCTGCTATGGACGATTTTTGTCGTCTGTGATAACCTTTGCAAACAGTTTGGACCCAGATCAGGCAGGCCTGACAAAAAGTCGGGCCTGATCTGGATTCGAACTGTTTGGCATTCATTCTTATATGGTATCTGAACAAAAGGTTGGGGCTGGATCCTAAACTATTTGACACTCTGTTAGTATCCCTCAAAAACTTTTTGAAAGGAGTTTATTTTAGGTAAAACAACAGCAGGAGAAAAAAGCCTGTACAATATTCAGCATGCATAGAGTATAACAACCCTTTACTGTCGTGCAATCCAAGAGTGACAGTGACATAATACTTTGTTTACAATTGCTAAGTAAAACACTAATGTGTACACTATACTTAAGCTACGCAAATCGATAGATCACTTGTGTATTAATCCTATCCACAGGATAGGATTAATACACAAGTGATGTATCGATTATAAACCCTGATACTGTTATAAACAAAACATGAAGTCACTGTCACTCTTGGCTGGCAGGACAGTATCTACCAGCCACGAAGTTGCCGTCTGCTACTCTTGTCTCCTTGTTGGTTTTAGGTACCCTATATTGCATGAACGTGCACGCTCGCCTGAGCCCTTACTACTCGCATATGTGACTTGTAACAAAATTTCATGGCCCTAAAATTTTGACCTGAGCCTTCATCTGCATCCCTTCTTTTTTAGGGATTCGCTACTTGCATATGCGTTAAGTACTGAACTCCTTGAACTGGCTTATAAAATTTGACTGAGCCTTCATCTACATCCCTTCTTTTAAGTGCGATTTGCAAAGGCCCATGGCGATACTGCGCAAACGTGCAGTCTTACCTGATTCTCCGCTGCTCGCATATGTGACAAGTACTAAATTTTCTTGAACTGGCCTATAAAATTTGACCTGAGCCTTCATCTATATCCCTTCATTTTAAGTGCGATTTGCAAAGGCTCGTGCGAGACTGCGCCAGTTTGCAGTCTCGTCTGATCCTTTATGTTCGTTTATGCGATATTAATAAACTCTCATGAACTGGCCTATAAAAAGAAAGTGAGTATGATCAGGAAGAACCACAATTACACACTTCAGACCAACCCACGGCACCTTGAGGAGCAGTCACAGAACATTAATAGTAGGAAAACAGTTAAAGTAAGACTCTCTCTCCCTCTTCCTCGTCAAGATGATTGCACAACTATAAAGAACACCAAGTAACGGCAAGTAATGCATAACTAAGCAAGGACCAAACACGGAGCCCCCACAATCCAATAAGAGGAACATTAAAGAATGAATCAACAACAACTGAACCGCCGCCTTAGAAGGGACATAGTTGGGCCTGAACCTTCATCGGCATCGTTTCTTTTTTCCAGTTGCTAGCAGCAAAGGCTGTGAGAAACTGTGCAAATGTACAGGCTCATCTGGGCCTATACTGCTCGCATATGCGATAAGTACATAAGTCATAAAGTTTGGCCCAAACCTTCATATACATCTTTTTTGGCGAGCGATAAATAGCAAAAGCCCATGAACATCTACTAGCATGACCTTGAAATGACACACGACAGACAAACAAGCTCTGTGAACAGTGCAACATTAAAATTTAGGAGAAAGATGCGCTTCTCTGCAGTCTTAGTTCGCTTGCAGGTAACGACCTCATCTCGTTCCGCTCCTCATAGTAAACTAAGAGAAAGTCACCTTTTCTGTAATAACCTGTGAAAAGCCTTAATTCTCAGTTGTAGCGAACCAATTCATAGATTTTAAGAATTACAACGAGGGCTAATACAGCTCAGCACAGTCACCCATTTTCTCCAGCGTCTACAGTGCTTGTATACCCAAAGTATGGTACTAGATGAAAGTATACATCAAAATCTAGACCCTAGCTCCAATGGATCGTTGTGCATGTACGTTTAACTATTTTCTTACAAGCAGCGACTTATGTCGTCTGCTGATAACATATGCAAGCAGTTTGGACCAAGATCAGAACCGATGGAAAAAAGTTAATTTTGAAAAAAAAGAGCAGACGCCAACAAAAGTATGAAAAATTACCCAGCTTGCAAAGGGTTAAAGAAGGGTTTGATGCACTTGCCATAAGTGCGATTAGACGACGAGCAGTCAAATGCTCTGCTGAAACTGCGCAGCTGGCCAGAACCACATCTGCCTTATTCGGTTACTCATGCAATAAGTACTTAGTTCTCATTGGCAGGTTTGTTACTGATGTGTAACCAGTGAAGACTCAAAAGAGTTTGACCATCCGCGCATTCTCACAAGTGCCTTCAATGTGTGCGAACACAACATTTATACACCAAAATTAAGAACCGAAGCCTACTGGATAGTTGCGTCTGCATGATAAAAATGCTGACATGTATGTGCATATGAGATAAGTACACTATGTGCAAGCAGTAAATGCTCTTGCAAGATTGCACTTATACGTAGGCTGGTTTGAGTCAATACTGGATACACATGAGATAAGGTTAAATATTTCATTTATGGCTGGTAAGTGTGTTTATTTGGTTTTCGCATTTGCTCAATAGCCATTGTTGTATGTCACGGTTCTAAAACTAAGATATGTACATTTTTACTGCTTATTTCAATTCCCATTATAGTATCCTGATTTCGCAATTCCAAAGGTTATACAAAAATCAGGATATTAATTGCTTCCATGTGTTATCTGTTCATATAAAAAGGTAAAAAAAATAATACATTTTTTGGCTATCTGGATTTTGTGGGATTCGAACCCATAGCTTTAAGAGCTGCAGTTGTCTTTGGAGAGAGCTTATTAAACCCCTGAGCTATCTGGGCCTATTTAACTATAGGAATAACATTTCTTTAAGTAAGCAAGTGATTTGTGCAGATTGTTTACAGGGACATCACTCTTGATGTTTAAGCAATTAATCCAAAATTTAGCAAAAACAAAACAATATAACCAATTTGCCCCATAGAAATTTCACAATGTTGATATTTCAAGCTGTATTTCATTTCTGTCTTCAAATTAATGAAGCACATATCATAGAATGCTATATTGATTTTGTTATTTACAAACACTAACACTACTTATTTAATATTTCTGGCATACTTAATTTTCACTGAATTTGAACAAATCAGTATGTTTTGTCGCTGAAGGTCACGCCTTACGAGCCTTTTTCCTAAGAAGGCTCGCCAACAAGCGAATCCTCAAAGGGAGGATTCGCAAAGATAGCCCCCTCTTTCCGTTTTTTCATTTATTATTTTTTATTTTTATTTTTTTGGCTGGGTCCTTGGGTTGATCTGGACATTTATACATTGGGGTGGTGATATTCCCAGGGGCGATTGCCAGATAATACTGGTATTCAATGGGAGGTAACTAATTATGGTGGAAACAAACCAGCATTACCTTTTTATATAACATCCGAGAATCTAACATTCAGATCGTCGTATGCATTTTCAAACTTGATTTTTTTGACATTTACAATTTCATGGAGGACATCTTTAATATTTATAGTGCTTTGTACAGAATTGGTACATTTATATACTGATAGCTTAAAAGATGTTAAAACGTTTTAGATTCAGGTTAACAAGGCCTCAATCTGATTTGAGTCGTTTCTTTCATCAAATGTTATTCTTATGATATACGATTCAACCGTCTTTAGAAAAGTACATGATACAGGCAGTAGTTCTTTATTTAAAATGAGTTTCTTCTTCATTTGTTTAATAATTAAAGATAACAGTATAAGGCGTTTACCAAGGTTCCTTATTGTGACCATATGAATTAATACCCTACATTTGCACACAGGCCACTTATCTTCTAACAGACTATATAGGACAGCTCACTAGATGTCTGGTAGCATAGGCTAAAAGGGAAGGCTCATTAGAGCCTGTGCATCGATGCAGTCGAATAAGAATGACTGCATTTATCCTTACCAAATTTATAGAACTACTTGGTAAAAAAGCCATGATGAAAGAACGTCGATGTATCGTTATTTCGACGTCATTAACTTTCATCGATACCGATTTTGACTGAGCCGAAGGTTGCTACTGTTGGGGAGTTCGGCACATTATAGGAAAGTCCTATTTTGGTTGCCCACGAAAATAGTACCTTTTTACATTTTGAAATTCACAGTTTCTGTGCCATCTTTTCGGTTTATGAATGCTCTATTGGATTTTAAACTTGCATAGGAGTATGCATCGATGCATGTTTGTCATGTTGTTGAAAGCAAATGCATCTTTGTGTGAACTATTTTGTCACAGTAAATAGAGCCAACTACCATGGTTACGTATGACGCTGGTGTGATTTCCGGTTTACTTTTGTGCATGTTGAGAAGTCAAGGCAAGTTGTATTTTCACTTTTCTGGAAGGTGGATAACAAATCTTGTCACTCACAGGAAGAGAAACATACAAACATTATTCTGAATGAAGATGCTGAGGCATTTAATCAGCCAGTTTACATCGAGATAAATGGCAGTGATTGTTTGTGCACGGACACCTGATGAAAAATGAACATGCATATTTTATGTGCGATAACTAGGGATGTTCTCTGCACGTTTCTTGCATGTGCGTGGTAGGCAATAAATGTGTCCTGCTATGGACAATTTTTGTCGTCTGTTGATAACCTTTGCAAACAGTTTGGACCCAGATCAGGCAGGCCATACAAAAAGTCGGGCCTGATCTGGATTCGAACTGTTTGACATTCATTCTTATATGGTATCTGAACAAAAGGTTGGGGCTGGATCCAAAACTATTTGACACACTGATGGTATCCCTCAAAACTTTTTGAATGGAGTTTATCTAGGTAAAACAACAGCAGGAGAAAAAAGCCTGTACAATACTCAGCATGCATAGAGTTCAACCCTTTACTAACGTGCAATCCAAGAGTGACAGTGACGTAATACTTTGTTTACAATTGCTAAGTAAAACACTAACGTGTACACTATACTTAAGCTAACGCTAATCGATTGATCACTTGTGTATTTATCCTATCCACAGGATAGGATTAATACACAAGTGATATATCGATTAAAAACCCTGATACTGTTATAAACAAAACATGAAGTCACTGTCACTCTTGGCTGGCAGGACAGTACCTACCAGCCACGAAGTTGCCGTCTGCTACTCTTGCCTCCTTGTTGTTTTTAGGTACCCTATATTGATTGAATGTGCACGCTCGCCTGAGCCCTCACTACTCGCATATGTGATTTGTAACAAACTTTCATGAACTGGCCCTAAAATTTTGACCTGAGCCTTCATCTACATCCCTTCTTTTTTAGGGATTCCCTACTCGCATATGCGTTAAGTACTGAACTTTCTTGAACTGGCTTATAAAATTTGACTGAGCCTTCATCTACATCCCTTCTTTTTAGTGCGATTTGCAAAGACCCATGGCGATACTGTGCAGTCTTGCCTGATTCTCCGCTGCTCGCATATGTGACAAGAACTAAATTTTCTTGAACTGGCCTATAAAATTTGACCTGAGCCTTCATCTATATCCCTTCATTTTTAGTGCGATTTTTAGTGCGATTTGCAAAGGCTCGTGCGAGACTGCGCCAATGTGCAGTCTCGTCTGATCCTTTAATGTTCGTTTATGCGATATTAATAAACTCTCATGAACTGGCCTATAAAAAGAAAGTGAGTATGATCAGGAAGAACCACAATTACACACTTCAGACCAACCCACGGCACCTTGAGGAGCAGTCACAGAACATTAATAGTAGGAAAACAGTTAAAGTAAAACTCTCTCCCTCTCTCTCTTCCTCGTCAAGACGATTGCACAACTATAAAGAACACCAAGTAACGGCAAGTAATGCATAACTAAGCAAGGACCAAACACGGAGCCCCCACAATCCAATAAGAGGAACATTAAAGAATGAATCAACAACAACTGAACCACCGCCTTAGAAGGGACATAGTTGGGCCTGAACCTTCATCTGCATCGTTTCTTTTTTTTTCAGTTGCTAGCAGCAAAGGCTGTGAGAAACTGCACAAATGTGCAGGCTCATCTGGGCCTATACTGCTCGCATATGCGATAAGTACATAAGTCATAAAGTTTGGCACAAACCGTCATATACATCTTTTTTGGCGAGCGATAAGTAGCAAAAGCCCATGAACATCTACTAGCATGACCTTGAAATGACACACGACAGACAAACAAGTCCTGTGAACAGTGCAACATTGAAACTTAGGAGAAAGATGCGCTTCTCTGCAGTCTTAGTTCGCTTGCAGGTAACGACCTCATCTCGTTCCGCTCCTCATAGTAAACTAAGAGAAAGTCACCTTTTCTGTAATAACCTGTGAAAAACCTTAATTCTCAGTTGTAGCGAACCAATTCATAGATTTTAAGAATTACAACGAGGGCTAATACAGCTCAGCACAGTCACCCATTTTCTCCAGCGTCTACAGTGCTTGTATACCCAAAGTATGGTACTAGATGAAAGTATACATCAAAATCTAGACCCTAGCTCCAATGGATCGTTGTGCATGTACGTTTAACTATTTTCTTACAAGCAGCGACTTATGTCGTCTGCTGATAACATATGCAAGCAGTTTGGACCAAGATCAGAACCGATGGAAAAAAGTTAATTTTGAAAAAAAAAGAGCAGACGCCAACAAAAGTATGAAAAATTACCCAGTATGCAAAGACTCAAAAAAGGGTTTGATGCACGTGCGATAAGTGCGATTAGACGACGAGCAGTCAAATGCTCAGCTGAAACTGCACAGCTGGCCAGGACCACATCTGCCTTATTTGGTTACTCATGCAATAAGTACTTATTTCTCATTGGCAGGTTTGTTACTGATGTGCAACCAGTGAAGACTCAAAAGGGTTTGACCATCCGAGCATTCTCACAAGTGCCTTCAATGCGTGCGAACACAACATTTATACACCAAAATTAAGAAGCGAAGCCTACTTGATAGTTGCGTCTGCATGATAAAAATGCCGACATGTATGTGCATATGAGATAAGTACACTATTTGCAAGCAGTAAACGCTCTTGCAGATTGCACATATACGTAGGCTGGTTTGAGTCAATACCGGATAGGTTTGAGTCAATACCGGATACGCATGAGATAAGTACTATTATCTCACAAAAAGGCTCATCGCTCATGGGCGATAATTTCAAATGAGAGCAAACATTTGAGCAGCCTTTGCAGATCTTTCACTGTTTGCACTGACACACCAAACATGAGGACAGTTTCACACATGCTTTAAAGTATTTGCAATAGATACCTTCACACGTTGAGCAAAGGCTCTGGCGAGACTGCGCATATGTGCAACATGCTGGCCAGGGCCTTAGCTGAACGCCCAGAAATAAGTACTAAATTTGCAGTAAGCTTTTTTCACATGGACGCCAAGGAAGTGCTTGAACAAGCAAACGCATCTGCCAAACTTAACAGAACCACCACTGTCAGCAAATACAAAATATGGTGGTATATGAAGGTACACCTTAAAACTTGAACAAGCCTCACTGGATAACTACGCATGCTCGTTTAATGAATAACTGTACGCAAACATGTATATTTATATGAGATAGGTACATGTACCATTTTCCAATGGTCTCTCCTGTGCAACCACATTTACAAAAACGGTGATAGTTAGCATATGCGTAAAACAAAGATTCGCATTAGCTTGCATAGTTCCATAGAGATGGTTAAATATTTCATTTATGGCTGGTAAGTGTGTTTATTTGGTTTTCGCATTTGCTCAATAGCCATTGTCGTATGTCACGTTTCTAAAACTAAGATATGTACATTTTACTGCTTATTTCAATTCTCATTATAGTATCCTGATTTCGCAATTCCAAAGGTTAAACAAAAATCAGGATATTAATTGCTTCCATGTGTTATCTGTTCATAAAAAAAGGTAAAAAAAAAATAATACATTTTTTGGCCATCTGGATTTTGTGGGATTCGAACCCATAGCTTTAAGAGCTGCAGTTGTCTTTGAAGAGAGCGTATTAAACCCCTCAGCTAGCTGGGCCTATTTAACTAAAGAATTAACATTTCTTTAAGTAAGTAAGTGATTTGTGCAGATTGTTGACAGGGACATCACTCTTGATGTTTAAGCAATTAATCCAAAATTTAGCAAAAAACAAAACGATATAACCAATTTGCCCCATAGAAATTTCACAATGTTGATATTTCAAGCTGTATTTCTTTTCTGTCTTCAAATTAATGAAGCACATATCATAAAATGCTATACTGATTTTGTTATTTACAAACACTAACACTACTTATTTAATATTTCTGGCATACTTAATTTTCACTGAATTTGAACAAATCAGTATGTTTTGTCGCTGAAGGCCACGCCTTACGAGCCTTTTTCCTATGAAGGCTCGTCAACAAGCGAATCCTCCGAGGGAGGATTCGCAAAGATAGCCCCCTCTTTTCTTTTTTTTTCTTTTATATTTTTTCTTTTTGTTTTTTTTGGGGCTGGGTCCTTGGGTGGTCTGGTCATTTTTTACATTGGGGTGGTGGTATTCCCAGGGGTGAATACCAGATAATACTGGTATTCAATGGGAGGTGGCTAATTATGGTGGAAACAAACCAGCATTACCCTTTTATATAACATCAGAGAATCTAACATTCAGATCGCTGTATGCCTTTTCAAACTTGATTATGGCATTTACCATTTCATGGAGGACATCTTTAAGATTTATAGTGCTTCGTACAGAATTGGTACACACGTTTATATACTGATAGCTTAAAAGATGTTAAAAAGTTCCAGATTCAGGTTAATCAGACCTCAATCTGATTTGAGTCGTTTCTTTCATCAAATGTTATTCTTATGATATACGATTCAACCGTCTTTAGAAAAGTACATAATACAGGCAGTAGTTCTTTATTTAAAATGAGTTTCTTCTTCCTTTGTTTAATAATTAAAGATAACAGTATAAGGCGTTTACCAAGGTTCCTTATTGTGACCATATGAATTAATACCCTACATTTGCACAGACCACTTATCTTGTAACAGACTATATAGGACAGCTCACCAGATGCCTGGTAGCATAGGGAAAAAAGAGAAGGCTCATTAGAGCCTTTGCATCGATGCAGTCGAATAAGAATGGCTGCATTTATCCTAATCAAATTAATAGAACTACTTGGTAAAAAAGCCATGATGAAAGAACGTTGATGTATCGTTATTTCGGCGTCATTAACTTTCATCGATACCAATTCTGACTGAGCCGAAGGTTGCTACTATTGGGGAGTTCGGCATATAACAGGAAACTCCTATTTTGGTTGCCCACGAAAATAGTACCTTTTTACATTTTGAATTTTACAGTTTCTGTGCCATTTTTTCGGTTTATGAATGCTCTATTGGATTTTAAACTTGCATAGGAGTATGCATCGATGCATGTTTGTCATGTTGTTGAAAGCAAATGCATCTTTGTGTGGACTATTTTGTCACAGTAAATAGAGCCAACTACCATGGTAACGTATGACGCTGGTCTGATTTCTGGTTTACTTTTGCGCATGTTGAGAGGCCAAAGTCGACAAGGCAGGTTGTATTTTCACTTTTCTCGAGGTGGATAACAAATCTTGTCACTCACAGGAAGAGAAAACATACAAATACTATTCTGAATGAAGATGCTGAGGCATTAAATCAGCCAGTTTACATCGAGATAAATGGCAGTGATTGTTTGTGCACGGACACCTGATGACAAAAGAACATGCACATTTTATGTGCGATAACTAGGGATGGATGTTATCTGCACGTTTCTTGCATGTGCGCGGTTGGCAATAAATGTGTCCTGCTATGGACGATTTTTGTCGTCTGTGATAACCTTTGCAAACAGTTTGGACCCAGATCAGGCAGGCCTGACAAAAAGTCGAGCCTGATCTGGATTCGAACTGTTTGACATTCATTCTTATATGGTATCTGAACAAAAGGTTGGGGCTGGATCCTAAACTATTTGACACTCTGTTAGTATCCCTCAAAAACTTTTTGAAAGGAGTTTATTTTAGGCAAAACAACAGCAGGAGAAAAAAGCCTGTACAATATTCAGCATGCATAGAGTACAACCCTTTACTGTCGTGCAATCCAAGAGTGACAGTGACATAATACTTTGTTTACAATTGCTGAGTAAAACACTAACGTGGACACTATACTTCAGCTAACGCAAATCGATAGATCACTTGTGTATTTATCCTATCCACAGGATAGGATTAGTACACAAGTGATATATCGATTAAAAACCCTGATACTGTTATAAACAAAACATGAAGTCAATGTCACTCTTGGCTGGCAGGACAGTATCTACCAGCCACGAAGTTGCCGTCTGCTACTCTTGTCTCCTTGTTGTTTTAGGTACCCTATATTGCATGAACGTGCACGCTCGCCTGAGCCCTCACTACTCGCATATGTGACTTGTAACAAACTTTCATGAACTGGCCCTAAAATTTTGACCTGAGCCTTCATCTACATCCCTTCTTTTTTAGGGATTCCCTACTCGCATATGCGTTAAGTACTGAACTTTCTTGAACTGGCTTATAAAATTTGACTGAGCCTTCATCTACATCCCTTCTTTTTAGTGCGATTTGCAAAGGCCCATGGCGATAGGCTACTGCGCAAATGTGCAGTCTTGCCTGATTCTCCGCTGCTCGCATATGTGACAAGTACTAAATTTTCATGAACTGGCCTATAAAATTTGACCTGAGCCTTCATCTATATCCCTTCATTTTTAGTGCGATTTGCAAAGGCTCGTGCGAGACTGCGCCAATGTGCAGTCTCGTCTGATCCTTTAATGTTCGTTTATGCGATATTAATAAACTCTCATGAACTGGCCTATAAAAGAAAGTGAGTATGATCAGGAAGAACCACAATTACACACTTCAGACCAACCCACGGCACCTTGAGGAGCAGTCACAGAACATTAATAGTAGGAAAACAGTTAAAGTAAGACTCTCTCTCTCTCTCTCTTCCTCGTCAAGACGATTGCACAACTATAAAGAACACCAAGTAACGGCAAGTAATGCATAACTAAGCAAGGACCAAACACGGAGCCCCCACAATCCAATAAGAGGAACATTAAAGAATGAATCAACAACAACTGAACCGCCGCCTTAGAAGGGACATAGTTGGGCCTGAACCTTCATCTGCATCGTTTCTTTTTTTCAGTTGCTAGCAGCAAAGGCTGTGAGAAACTGTGCAAATGTGCAGGCTCATCTGGGCCTATACTGCTCGCATATGGGATAAGTACATAAGTCATAAAGTTTGGCACACACCTTCATATACATCTTTTTTGGCGAGCGATAAGTAGCAAAAGCCCATGAACTTCTACTAGCATGACCTTGAAATGACACACGACAGACAAACAAGCTCTGTGAACAGTGCAACATTAAAATTTAGGAGAAAGATGCGCTTCTCTGCAGTCTTAGTTCGCTTGCAGGTAACGACCTCATCTCGTTTCGCTCCTCATAGTAAACTAAGAGAAAGTCACCTTTTCTGTAATAACCTGTGAAAAACCTTAATTCTCAGTTGTTGCGAACCAATTCATAGATTTTAAGAATTACAACGAGGGCTAATACAGCTCAGCACAGTCACCCATTTTCTCCAGCGTCTACAGTGCTTGTATACCCAAAGTATGGTACTAGATGAAAGTATACATCAAAATCTAGACCCTAGCTCCAATGGATCGTTGTGCATGTACGTTTAACTATTTTCTTACAAGCAGCGACTTATGTCGTCTGCTGATAACATATGCAAGCAGTTTGGACCAAGATCAGAACCGATGGAAAAAAGTTAATTTTGAAAAAAAAAAGAGCAGACGCCAACAAAAGTATGAAAAATTACCCAGTATGCAAAGACTCAAAAAAGGGTTTGATGCACGTGCGATAAGTGCGATTAGACGACGAGCAGTCAAATGCTCAGCTGAAACTGCACAGCTGGCCAGGACCACATCTGCCTTATTTGGTTACTCATGCAATAAGTACTTATTTCTCATTGGCAGGTTTGTTACTGATGTGCAACCAGTGAAGACTCAAAAGGGTTTGACCATCCGAGCATTCTCACAAGTGCCTTCAATGCGTGCGAACACAACATTTATACACCAAAATTAAGAAGCGAAGCCTACTTGATAGTTGCGTCTGCATGATAAAAATGCCGACATGTATGTGCATATGAGATAAGTACACTATGTGCAAGCAGTAAACGCTCTTGCAGATTGCACATATACGTAGGCTGGTTTGAGTCAATACCGGATAGGTTTGAGTCAATACCGGATACACATGAGATAAGTACTATTATCTCACAAAAAGGCTCATCGCTCATGGGCGATAATTTCAAATGAGAGCAAACATTTGAGCAGCCTTTGCAGATCTTTCACTGTTTGCACTGACACACCAAACATTAGGACCGTTTCACACATGCTTTAAAGTATTTGTAATAGATACCTTCACACGTTGAGCAAAGGCTCTGGCGAGACTGCGCATATGTGCAACATGCTGGCCAGGGCCTTAGCTGAACGCCCAGAAATAAGTACTAAATTTGCAGTAAGCTTTTTCACATGGACGCCAAGGAAGTGCTTGAACAAGCAAACGCATCTGCCAAACTTAACAGAACCACCACTGTCAGCAAATACAAAATATGGTGGTATATGAAGGTACACCTTAAAACTTGAACAAGCCTCACTGGATAACTACGCATGCTCGTTTAATGAATAACTGTACGCAAACATGTATATTAATATGAGATAGGTACATGTACCATTTTCCAATGGTCTCTCCTGTGCAACCACATTTACAAAAACGGTGATAGTTAGCATATGCGTAAAACAAAGATTCGCATTAGCTTGCATAGTTCCATAGAGATGGTTAAATATTTCATTTATGGCTGGTAAGTGTGTTTATTTGGTTTTCGCATTTGCTCAATAGCCATTGTCGTATGTCACGTTTCTAAAACTAAGATATGTACATTTTACTGCTTATTTCAATTCTCATTATAGTATCCTGATTTCGCAATTCCAAAGGTTAAACAAAAATCAGGATATTAATTGCTTCCATGTGTTATCTGTTCATAAAAAAAGGTAAAAAAAATAATACATTTTTTGGCCATCTGGATTTTGTGGGATTCGAACCCATAGCTTTAAGAGCTGCAGTTGTCTTTGAAGAGAGCGTATTAAACCCCTCAGCTAGCTGGGCCTATTTAACTAAAGAATTAACATTTCTTTAAGTAAGTAAGTGATTTGTGCAGATTGTTGACAGGGACATCACTCTTGATGTTTAAGCAATTAATCCAAAATTTAGCAAAAAACAAAACGATATAACCAATTTGCCCCATAGAAATTTCACAATGTTGATATTTCAAGCTGTATTTCTTTTCTGTCTTCAAATTAATGAAGCACATATCATAAAATGCTATACTGATTTTGTTATTTACAAACACTAACACTACTTATTTAATATTTCTGGCATACTTAATTTTCACTGAATTTGAACAAATCAGTATGTTTTGTCGCTGAAGGCCACGCCTTACGAGCCTTTTTCCTATGAAGGCTCGTCAACAAGCGAATCCTCCGAGGGAGGATTCGCAAAGATAGCCCCCTCTTTCCTTTTTTTTCTTTTATTTTTTTTCTTTTTGTTTTTTTTGGGGCTGGGTCCTTGGGTGGTCTGGTCATTTTTTACATTGGGGTGGTGGTATTCCCAGGGGTGAATACCAGATAATACTGGTATTCAATTGGAGGTGGCTAATTATGGTGGAAACAAACCAGCATTACCCTTTTATATAACATCAGAGAATCTAACATTCAGATCGCTGTATGCCTTTTCAAACTTGATTATTGCATTTACCATTTCATGGAGGACATCTTTAAGATTTATAGTGCTTCGTACAGAATTGGTACACACGTTTATATACTGATAGCTTAAAAGATGTTAAAAAGTTCTAGATTCAGGTTAACCAGACCTCAATCTGATTTGAGTCGTTTCTTTCATCAAATGTTATTCTTATGATATACGATTCAACCGTCTTTAGAAAAGTACATAATACAGGCAGTAGTTCTTTATTTAAAATGAGTTTCTTCTTCCTTTGTTTAATAATTAAAGATAACAGTATAAGGCGTTTACCAAGGTTCCTTATTGTGACCATATGAATTAATACCCTACATTTGCACAGACCACTTATCTTCTAACAGACTATATAGGACAGCTCACCAGATGCCTGGTAGCATAGGAAAAAAAGAGAAGGCTCATTAGAGCCTGTGCATCGATGCAGTCGAATAAGAATGGCTGCATTTATCCTAATCAAATTAATAGAACTACTTGGTAAAAAAGCCATGATGAAAGAACGTTGATGTATCGTTATTTCGGCGTCATTAACTTTCATCGATACCAATTCTGACTGAGCCGAAGGTTGCTACTATTGGGGAGTTCGGCATATAACAGGAAACTCCTATTTTGGTTGCCCACGAAAATAGTACCTTTTTACATTTTGAATTTCACAGTTTCTGTGCCATCTTTTCGGTTTATGAATGCTCTATTGGATTTTAAACTTGCATAGGAGTATGCATCGATGCATGTTTGTCATGTTGTTGAAAGCAAATGCATCTTTGTGTGGACTATTTTGTCACAGTAAATAGAGCCAACTACCATGGTAACGTATGACGCTGGTCTGATTTCCGGTTTACTTTTGCGCATGTTGAGAGGCCAAAGTCGACAAGGCAGGTTGTATTTTCACTTTTCTCGAGGTGGATAACAAATCTTGTCACTCACAGGAAGAGAAAACATACAAATACTATTCTGAATGAAGATGCTGAGGCATTAAATCAGCCAGTTTACATCGAGATAAATGGCAGTGATTGTTTGTGCACGGACACCTGATGACAAAAGAACATGCACATTTTATGTGCGATAACTAGGGATGGATGTTATCTGCACGTTTCTTGGATGTGCGCGGTTCGCAATAAATGTGTCCTGCTATGGACGATTTTTGTCGTCTGTGATAACCTTTGCAAACAGTTTGGACCCAGATCAGGCAGGCCTGACAAAAAGTCGAGCCTGATCTGGATTCGAACTGTTTGACATTCATTCTTATATGGTATCTGAACAAAAGGTTGGGGCTGGATCCTAAACTATTTGACACTCTGTTAGTATCCCTCAAAAACTTTTTGAAAGGAGTTTATTTTAGGTAAAACAACAGCAGGAGAAACAAGAAATATCTTTAAAAAAGATATTCGGCGGCTCTCAAATACTGACGATAAACGCAATAAATTCGCTGGTTTAGACGAAATTCCAATCTACCCCCTTTGCATGCTGGAATCTAAAACCAGCGAAGTTGTGGGCCTGTTTCTGCCTCTCTTTCGCTTGGTTTTGTGTACATCTAACTCTTTTCGCTGAGCGATATGCATCCGAATATTTTTTTTTAAAATTCAAGCATTCACCAGCAAGGGTTTGGGAACAATGTTTTAAGTCCTTAGTTTTTAAGAAAATGGGGGGGGGGGTGTTGACAATAAGTTAATGTAAAATTAAACGTTCATTGAAACAAACCGAACACCAGAAAAGAACATAGCCAGGATCGAGGAATAAATATCTGTAGGATTCAAAACTGATCGACACCCAGTAAGCACGTACAATCGGGCCATTATCGGCCCGCCACTGAAACGCCATCCAAATGACATTTTGCTAGCAGTCCGATAGTGGCCCGAGTTTGGATGCTGACTGACCCATGCGCGGATCCAGGAATTTTTGCCAGGGTGGTCCAGGCCCGACTGCCAGAAAACAGCTCTGACAACGTTTTTTGTCTTTTTTGTCCTCAACTTTTACAGTTTTACAGTGGCTTATCAATGGTTTATTTCAAAGAAAACTATAATTTTACAAGGTTTCGGGGGGGGGGGGGGGGGGGGGGGGGGGGCGGGGGCTTGGTGTCCAAATGCTAATTCTAGAAACCCATAGAACTTTTGATTTTCCAGGAGGAGGTCCGGACCCTCTATCCCCCCTCTGGATCCTCACATGTGACAAATTAACTACTCGTAGTTGATAGAAGAGACTTTACCTATAGTTTCACTGCTCTTGTAAGAAAATGCATATGCCGGCTAGGGCAAGCTCAATCGCCTGAACCCAAAGGTTACGTGCAAATTTGCGATTAATTTGACGCCATTGTAATGGAACAAATTAAATTCACTTATTAAGGTTTTTTTTTAGAAATCAATGGTTTATATTCACCATTTGGGCCAATGACACATACCCCTGGAATTGGGAATTATAGCGCGAAAACGCCTACAATTGAGAATTTTTAGCGTTGTTAGCTATATTGTCTAATCATAAAAACATCATGTTTAATCTGAATTTAGCTGTACTGTTAACTTGCATGATGTATTATATGAGACTGCGCAATGTTGAATATTACCAGGGTTACCACTCATATTTTGAGGGCACATAGGGCAAAATGAAGAGGGCACAATTTTTTGAGGGTACATGGGGTCATGGGCCCACGAAAATTCCGACAGCTTTACCTGTTGAAGCAAAGAAGTTAACCACGGCTGAAATGCCGATCGTTAGAGGGTGTAACACCCTTGGGCCCTTATAGTGCAACGAGAGGAGCACGACTGATATGCCGATAGTCGGTCGGTTGAAAATGTCCGATAAACAAACAATTTTAACACAATTTACTCGAAAAAAACGTTGATTTTTTCTTTGATATTTTCCGACTTGAAAAGGGGATTTTTTCATCCGAACATAGGAGAAAAGAAACGTTTTGGCATTGGGAATATAACCGTATAACGGCCAAAAGAGACTATTGTCGAAATATATGAAACAGACTATAATCATGTCCAGATATGGGAATTTGAAAAGTTACAAATATTTTATTTAAATAACGTGATATTACTGTAAAGTCCTTTCGAATTTAGTGGGTTATTTTATAATGCACTTCTTTACTGTGTGCAAGGCATGTAAACAATGATAGTGACAGCAATTTACAAATATTGTACATCGGAGGTTGACCTATATTCGAGACGAGGTCGTTGATACATTTGCATTTTTAGACCAAGTGCACAGACTGGTTCTCTGCCATTTACATGTATGTTTTCAAGTTTAGTTTGATGTTTAATAAGATTGTAAGGACATTCTGAGTATCAACCAATGAGAGCATCTTTTTCCAGTCGGTGTGATGAATATTACAATTTAAAAATGCTTCTGATTGGTGAATAATTTAGAGCTAAAGCGATATTAGAACGGCGGCCTTTTGGCCGCCGTAAAAAGCCTGTACAATATTCAGCATGCATAGAGTACAACCCTTTACTGTCGTGCAATCCAAGAGTGACAGTGACATAATACTTTGTTTACAATTGCTGAGTAAAACACTAACGTGGACACTATACTTCAGCTAACGCAAATCGATAGATCACTTGTGTATTTATCCTATCCACAGGATAGGATTAGTACACAAGTGATATATCGATTAAAAACCCTGATACTGTTATAAACAAAACATGAAGTCACTGTCACTCTTGGCTGGCAGGACAGTATCTACCAGCCACGAAGTTGCCGTCTGCTACTCTTGTCTCCTTGTTGTTTTAGGTACCCTATATTGCATGAACGTGCACGCTCGCCTGAGCCCTCACTACTCGCATATGTGACTTGTAACAAACTTTCATGAACTGGCCCTAAAATTTTGACCTGAGCCTTCATCCACATCCCTTCTTTTTTAGGGATTCCCTACTCGCATATGCGTTAAGTACTGAACTTTCTTGAACTGGCTTATAAAATTTGACTGAGCCTTCATCTACATCCCTTCTTTTTAGTGCGATTTGCAAAGGCCCATGGCGATAGGCTACTGCGCAAATGTGCAGTCTTGCCTGATTCTCCGCTGCTCGCATATGTGACAAGTACTAAATTTTCATGAACTGGCCTATAAAATTTGACCTGAGCCTTCATCTATATCCCTTCATTTTTAGTGCGATTTGCAAAGGCTCGTGCGAGACTGCGCCAATGTGCAGTCTCGTCTGATCCTTTAATGTTCGTTTATGCGATATTAATAAACTCTCATGAACTGGCCTATAAAAAGAAAGTGAGTATGATCAGGAAGAACCACAATTACACACTTCAGACCAACCCACGGCACCTTGAGGAGCAGTCACAGAACATTAATAGTAGGAAAACAGTTAAAGTAAGACTCTCTCTCCCTCTTCCTCGTCAAGATGATTGCACAACTATAAAGAACACCAAGTAATAGCAACTAATGCATAACTAAGCAAGGATCAAACACGGAGCCCCCACAATCCAATAAGAGGAACATTAAAGAATGAATCAACAACAACTGAACCGCCGCCTTAGAAGGGACATAGTTGGGCCTGAACCTTCATCTGCATCGTTATTTTTTTTCAGTTGCTAGCAGCAAAGGCTGTGAGAAACTGTGCAAATGTACAGGCTCATCTGGGCCTATACTGCTCGCATATGGGATAAGTACATAAGTCATAAAGTTTGGCCCAAACCTTCATATACATCTTTTTTGGCGAGCGATAAGTAGCAAAAGCCCATGAACATCTACTAGCATGACCTTGAAATGACACACGACAGACAAACAAGCTCTGTGAACAGTGCAACATTAAAATTTAGGAGAAAGATGCGCTTCTCTGCAGTCTTAGTTCGCTTGCAGGTAACGACCTCATCTCGTTTCGCTCCTCATAGTAAACTAAGAGAAAGTCACCTTTTCTGTAATAACCTGTGAAAAACCTTAATTCTCAGTTGTAGCGAACCAATTCATAGATTTTAAAAATTAAAACGAGGGCTAATACAGCTCAGCACAGTCACCCATTTTCACGCGCGTCTACAGTGCTTGCATACCCATAGTATGGTAGTAGATGAAAGTATACATCAAAATCTAGACCCTAGCTCCAATGGATCGTTGTGCATGTACGTTTAACTATTTTCTTACAAGCAGCGACTTATGTTGTCTGCTGAAAACATATGCAAGCAGTTTGGACCAAGATCAGAACCGACAGAAGTTTCACACAAGCGTTTAAAGTATTTGCAATAGATACCTTCACACGTTGAGCAAAGGCTCTGGCGAGACTGCGCATATGTGCAACATGCTGGCCAGGGCCTTAGCTGAACGCCCAGAAATAAGTACTAAATTTGCAGTAAGCTTTTTTCACATGGACGCCAAGGAAGTGCTTGAACAAGCAAACGCATCTGCCAAACTTAACAGAACCGTGCAAAAACTATCAGCAAACACAAAATATGGTGGTATATGAAGGTACACCTTAAAACTTGAACAAGCCTCACTGGATAACTACGCATGTTCGTTTAATGAATAACTGTACGCAAACATGTACATTTATATGAGATAGGTACATGTACCTTTTTCAAATGGTCTCTCCTGTGCAACCACAATACATGAAAGGTGATAGTTAGCATATGCGTAAAACAAAGATTCGCATTAGTTTGCATAGTTCCACAGAGATGGTTTAATATTTCATTTTTGGCTGGTAAGTGTGTTTATTTGATTTTCGCATTTGCTCAATAGCCATTGTCGTATGTCACGGTTCCTAAACTAAGATATGCACATTGTTACTGCTTATTTCAATTCTCATTATAGTATCATGATTTCGCAATTCCAAAGGTTATACAAAAATCAGGATATTAATTGCTTCCATGTGTTATCTGTTCATATAAAAAGGTTAAAAAAAGACTTTTTTGGCTATCTGGATTTTGTGGGATTCGCAGTTGTCTTTGGGGAGAGCGTATTAAGCCCTTGAGCTATCTGGGCCTATATTTATCTAAAGGATTAACATTTCTTTAAGGAGCAGAGTGGTTTGTGTAGATTGTTTACAGGGACATCACTCTTGATGTTTAAGCAATTAATCCAAAATTTAGCAAAAAACAAAACCATATAACCAATTTGCTCCATAGAAATTTCACAGTGTTGATATTTCAAACTGTATTTCATTTCTGTCTTCAAATTAATGATGCACATATCATAGAATGCTATATTGATTTTGTTATTTACAAAAACTAACACTACTTATTTAATATTTCTGGCATACTTAATCTTCACTGACTTTGAAAAAATCACTGTTTTGTCGCTGAAGGCCATGCCTTACGAGACTTTTTCTTATGAAGGCTCGTCAACAAGCGAATCCACCAAGGGAGGATTCGCAAAGATAGCTCCCTCTTTCCATTTTTTTTCTTTTATTTTTATGCTGGGTCCTTGGGTTGGTCTAGACATTTTTTTTACATTGGGTTGGTGGTATTCCCTGGGGTGATTACCAGATAATACTGGTATTCAATGGGAGGTGACTAATAATGGTGGAAACAAACCAGCATTACCCTTTTATAAAACATTAGAGAATCTAACATCCAGATCGTTGTATGCCTTTTCAAACTTGATTTTGGCATTTACCATTTCATGGAGGACATCTTTAATATTTATAGTGCTTCGTACAGAATTGGTACATTTATAGACTGATAGCTTAAAAGATGTTAAAAAGTTTTAGATTCAGGTTAACCAGGCCTCAATCTGATTTGAGTCGTTTCTTTCATCAAATATTGTTCTTATTATATATGATTCAACCGTTTTAGAAAAGTACATAATACAGGCAGTAGTTTTTTTTATTTATAATGAGTTTCTTCTTCATTTGTTTAATAATTAAAGATAACAGTATAAGGCGTTTACCAAGGTTCCTTATTGTGACCATATGAATTAATACCCTACATTTGCACAGGCCACTTATCTTCTAACAGACTATATAGGACAGCTCACTAGATGCCTGATAGCATAGGCTAAAAGAGAAGGCTTATTAGAGCCTGTGCATCGATGCAGTCGAATAAGAATGACTGCATTTATCCTAATCCAATTAATAGAACTACTTGGTAAAAAAGCCATGATGAAAGAACGTCGATGTATCGTTATTTCGACGTCATTAACTTTCATCGATACCAATTTTGACTGAGCGGAAGGTCGCTACTGTTAGGGAGTTCGGCACATTATAGGAAATTCCTATTTTGGTTGCCCACGAAAATAGTACCTTTTTACATTTTGAAATTCACAGTTTCTGTGCCATCTTTTCGGTTTATGAATGCTCTATTGGATTTTAAACTTGCATAGGAGTATGCATCGATGCATGTTTGTCATGTTGTTGAAAGCAAATGCATCTTTGTGTGGACTATTTTGTCACAGTAAATAGAGCCAACTACCATGGTAACGTATGACGCAGGTCTGATTTCCAGTTTACTTTTGCGCATGTTGAGAGGCCAAAGTCGACAAGGCAGGTTGTATTTTCACTTTTCTCGAAGGTGGATAACAAATCTTGTCACTCACAGGAAGAGAAAACATACAAATACTATTCTGAATGAAGATGCTGAGGCATTAAATCAGCCAGTTTACATCGAGATAAATGGCAGTGATTGTTTGTGCACGGACACCTGATGAAAAATGAACATGCACATTTTATGTGCGATAACTAGGGATGTTCTCTGCACGTTTCTTGCATGTGCGCGGTTGGCAATAAATGTGTCCTGCTATGGACGATTTTTGTCGTTTGTGATAACCTTTGCAAACAGTTTGGACCCAGATCAGGCAGGCCTGACAAAAAGTCGGGCCTGATCTGGATTCGAAAGCCCATGAACATCTACTAGCATGACCTTGAAATGACACACGACAGACAAACAAGCTCTGTGAACAGTGCAACATTAAAACTTAGGAGAAAGATGCGCTTCTCTGCAGTCTTAGTTCGCTTGCATATAACGACCTCATCTCGTTTGGCACCTTATAGTAAACTAAGAGAAAGTCACCTTTTCTGTAATAACCTTGTGAAAAACCTTAATTCTCAGTTGTAGCGAACCAATTCGTAGATATTAAGAATATTACAATGAGGGCTAATACAGCTCAGCACAGTCACCCATTTTCTCCAGCGTCTACAGTGCTTGTATACCCAAAGTATGGTAGTAGATGAAAGTATACATCTAAATCTAGACCCTAGCTCCAATGGATCGTTGTGCATGTACGTTTAACTATTTTCTTACAAGCAGCAACTTATGTCGTCTGCTGATAGCATATGCAAGCAGTTTGGACCAAGATCAGAACCGATGGAAAAAAGTTAATTTTGAAAAAAAAGAGCAGACGCCAACAAAAGTATGAAAAATTACCCAGTATGCAAAGAGTCAAAGAAGGGTTTGATGCACGTGCGATAAGTGCGATTAGACGACGAGCAGTCAAATGCTCAGCTGAAACTGCACAGCTGGCCAGAACCACATCTGCCTTATTTGGTTACTCATGCAACAAGTACTTATTTCTCATTGGCAGGTTTGTTACTGATGTGCAACCAGTGAAGGCTCAAAAGAGTTTGACCATCCCCGCATTCTCACAAGTGCCTTCAATGCGTGCGAACACAACATTTATACACCAAAATTAAGAACCGAAGCCTACTGGATAGTTGCGTCTGCATGATAAAAATGCTGACATGTCTGTGCATATGAGATAAGTACACTATGTGCAAGCAGTTAATGCTCTTGCAAGATTGCACATATACGTTGGCTGGTTTGAGTCAATACCGGATACACATGAGATCAGTACTATTATCTCACAAAAAGGCTCATCGCTCATGGGCGATAATTTCAAATGAGAACAAACATTTGAGCAGCCTTTGCAGATCTTTCACTGTTTGCACTGACACACCAAACATTAGGACAGTTTCACACACGCTTTAAAGTATATGCAATAGATACCTCACACGTTGAGCAAAGGCTCTGGCGAGACTGCGCATATGTGCAACATGCTGGCCAGGGCCTTTGCTGAACGCCCAGAAATAAGTACTAAATTTGCAGTAAGCCTTTTTGTTATGGACGCCAAGGAAGTACTTGAACAAGCCAACGCAACTGCCAACTTAACAGAACAACCACTGCGAGCAAACACAAAATATGGTGGTATATGAAGGTACACCTTAAAACTAGAACCAGTCTCACTGGATAACTACGCATGCTCGTTTAATGAATAACTGTACGCATACATGTATATTTATATGAGATAGTTACATGTACCATTTTCCAATGGTCTCTCCTGTGCAACCACAATACAGGAAAGGTGATAATTAGCATTAGCTTGCTTAGTTCCACAGAGGTGGTTTAATATTTCATTTATGGCTGGTAAGTGTGTTTATTTGGTTTTCGCATTTGCTCAATAGCCATTGTCGTAGGTCACGGTTCTAAAACTAAGATATGTACATTTTTACTGCTTATTTCAATTCTCATTATAGTATCCTGATTTCGCAATTCCAAAGGTTATACAAAAATCAGGATATTAATTGATTCCATGTGTTATCTGTTCATATAAAAAGGTAAAAAAAAATAATACATTTTTTTGGCTATTTGAATTTTGTGGGATTCGAACTCAGAGCTGCATTTGGCTTTGGAGAGAGCGTATTAAGCCCATGAGCTATCTGGGCCTATTTATCTAAAGGATTAACATTTCGTTAAGTAACTAAGTGATTTGTGTAGATTGTTTACAGGGACATCACTCTTGATGTTTAAGCAATTAATCCAAAATTTAGCAAAAAAACAAAACCATATAACCAACTTGCCCCATAGAATTTCACAATGTTGATATATCAAGCTGTATTTCATTTCTGTCTTCAAATTAATGAAGCACATATCATAGAATGCGATATTGATTTTGGTATTAACAAACACTAACACTACTTATTTAATATTTCTGGCATACTTAACTTTCACTGAATTTGAACAAATCAGTAAGTTTTGTCGCTGAAGGCCACGCCTTATGAGCCTTTTTCCTATGAAGGCTTGCCAACAAGCGGATCCTCTGAGGGAGGATTCGCAAAGATAGCTCCCTCTTTCCATTTTTTTTATTTTATTTTTTTCTTTATTTCTTTTTTTGGCTGGGTCCTTGGGTTGGTCTAGACATTTTTATACATTGGTAGGTTGTATTCCCCGGGGTGAGTACCAGATAATACTGGTATTCAATGGCAGGTGACTAATAATGGTGGAAACAAACCAGAGTTACCCTTTTATAAAACATCAGAGAATCTAACATTCTGATCGTTGTATGCCTTTTCAAACTTGATTTTGACATTTACAATTTCATGGAGGACATCTTCAATATTTATAGTGCTTCTTACAGAATTGGTACATTTATATACTGATAGATTAAAAGATGTTAAAAAGTTTTGAGATTCAGGTTAACCAGGCCTCAATCTGATTTGAGTCGTTTCTTTCATCAAATGTTATTCTTATGATATACGATTCAACCGACTTTAGAAAAGTACAGAAGTTCTTTATTTAAAATGAGTTTCTTCTTCATTTGTTTAATAATTAAAGATAACAGTATAAGGCGTTCACCAAGGTTCCATGTTGTGACCAAATGAATAAGTACCCTACATTTTCACAGGCCACTTATCTTCTAACAGACTATATAGGACAGCTCATCAGATGCCTGGTAGCATAGGCAAAAAGAGAAGGCTCATTAGAGCATGTGCATCGATGCAGTCGAATAAGAATGACTGCATTTATCCGAATCAAATTAATAGAACTACTTGGTAAAAAAGCCATGGTGAAAGAACGTCAATGTATCGTGATTTCGGCGTCATTAACTTGCATCGATACCAATTTTGACTGAACGGAAGGTTGCTACTGTTGGGGAGTTCGGCACATAACAGGAAATTCCTATTGTGGTTGCCCACGAAAATAGTACCTTTTTTACATTTTGAAATTCACAGTGTCTGTGCCATCTTTACGGTTTATGAATGCTCTATTGGATTTGAAACTTGCATAGGAGTATGCATTGATGCATGTTAGTCATGTTGTTGAAAGCAAATGCATCTTTGTGTGGACTATTTTGTCACAGTAAATTGAGCCAACTACCATGGCTACATATGACGCTGGTCTGATTTCCAGTTTACTTTTTACATGTTGAGAAGTAAAGGCAGGTTGTATATTCACTTTTCTCGAAGGTGGATAACAAATCTTGTCACTCACAGAAAGAGAAACATACAAATACTATCCTGTATGATGATGCTGAGGCCTTAAATCAGCCAGTTTACATCGAGATAAATGGCAGTGATTGTTTGTGCACCGATACCTGATGACAAAAGAACATTCACATTTCAAGTGCGATAACTAGGGATGTGCTGTGCGCAGTTGACATGTGTGTCCTGCTATGGGCGATTTTTGTCGTTTGTTGATGGCCTTTGCAAACAAAATGGACCCAGATCAGGACTGACAAAAAGTTGTACCAAACTTTCATGAACTGGCCCTAAAATTTTGACCTGAGCCTTCATCTACATTCCTTCTTTTTTAGGGATTCGCTACTCGCATATGCGTTAAGTACCGAACTTTCTTGAACTGGCTTATAAAATTTGACTGAGCCTTCATCTAGATCCCTTCTGCATTCACAGAACACTCCTTCACAATATCGACTTTCATACCAAATTTGAAGAAAATCGGTAAAGAAATGCCAAAGATAGAGAGTGTAAACCAATTTCTAACGTCAATCAAGGGCCATCACTCTGTACTTATTTGCCAAAATTTACCCATCTGCAATCCCAGGACACTCCATTCCAATATCAACTCTCATAGCAAGTTTGAAGAAAATTGGTTAAAAACGCTCCCAGCAGAGAGTGAAAACGATGCGCTGACAGACGGACGGACAGACAGAAGGACGGACAATCACTCGAACGCAATTTTTTGAATGGAGGGTAATAACATATTACCCTGCACTTTTTAAACTGGCGGGGTATATAAATATCCAAGGGGAAAATTAAATTAAGTAGATTAGGAACCCATAATGGCGGAACCGAGTTGTACGCACATGCGGTTTTGTGTACACGTAAGTATTATACATCCCTGATTTATAAAGGTACGGTTTCCAGTCATTCTGTACCCAAGTTATTTTGTACCCAGGTCATTTCGTACCATTTTGTTCATCATACCCACTTTTCTTTTCATTTTGATCATTTCGTTCCCAGTTTGGTCATTTCGTACCCACTTTTTCACTTATATCTAAACTTATTTTGGTCATTTCGTTCCCAGTTTTTACATTTTCATACCCAAATCATTTTGTACCCAGAATAGCCATTTTACACCCAGGTCATTTCGTACCTAGGTATGAAATGACTTGGGGTACAAAATGACTTATTTTGTTTTAACAAAACTATGTACAAAATGACTTGGGTGCGAAATGGCCTTCGTATTGTTGTATTTAATATGATAGTTTTAAACCTCTTTTTCAGGAATGAACCATGCTGCGTTAGGGCGCCATATCAAACTTGCTGAAATAGCCAGAGGCGCTGAGGAGTTGATGTTTAGTTTGGGTCGGTTTCGTCAAGTGTTTTCACTAGAACAAGAGCAAGTCTTACAGGAGTACCTCATGGTGGCTGACAACATATATTTTGGTCTATCTCCAAAGGATGTTCGTATTCTAGCATATGACTGTGCTGTTGCGTTCAGTGTGGACATACCTGAAACGTGGAAGATAAATAAACAAGCAGGATCCGAATGGTTCGCCAGCTTCATGAAAAGACACCCCTCGTTGTCTATTAGAACTCCAGAGGCAACTTGTTTGTCAAGAGCATCTAGTTTTAATAATGAAATGTATCTGTATTCTTCACAAAACTAGCTGAGGTTATTGACTGAGATCAAATACAACCAGGCAATATTTGGAATGTTGATGAGACTGGTATAACTACCGTTCAGAAGCCTCATATGTTGTGGCCCCGAAAGGTGTAAAACAGATCGGCACATTTACCTCCAGAGAAAGAGGGGCACATGTCACCATGTGCGCCGCTATCAGTGCTACAGGCAACACTGTTCCGCCTATGTTTGTGTTCCCACGTGTTAATTACCATGAACATTTTGTAAGAGGCTGTCCCACTGGTTGTATTGGAGCTGCACATAAATCTGGTTGGATGACCTCAGACAATTTCACCATGTTCATCAAACCTTTCGCTGAACATGCAAAGCCATCACAGGATAGGAAAGTCTTACTCTTGCTTGACAATCATGACTCTCACATAAGTATTGATACTCTCAATTTCGCAAAGGACAATGGTATCGTCATGCTCTCATTTCCACCACATTGCTCACACAAGTTGCAGCCACTAGACAGGTCAGTATTTGGACCGCTGAAAAAATACATCAATAGTTCTCAGGATGCCTGGTAGAAGAATCATCCTGGAAGTACGATGACTATATACAACAAACCTGCGCAGGCAAAAGAGTGCTAGCCATTAGCAGCTACACCGACGAATATCATGAGTGGCTTCAGAGTGTCTGGAGTTTACCCACGCAATGCAAATGTATTTGGCGATCATGAATATGCCCCATGCTTTGTTACAGACAGACCTTTACCAAACAGTCAAGATGAAACCAGTTTAATAGGAGATATAGCCCAATCGATCACTTCGGCTACAACAGAGACTTACAATGATACCAGTGAACTGGGACATGTGTACAGATATCTGGGGAAATATATACCGCAATATGAACAATATGGGAAGAGAAGTCATCAATGTTACTGGCGACGGACACTGTCTTCTTTATGCAGTAGAAAAATGCTTGACTCTTGAAAACATAGACACGTTGATGCATGAAGAGCTGTGTGAAGGCTTAGTTACCAAGACAGAAGTAACATTGACTATTATGATGACTTTGCTCCAGCTGGTCAAGATATAATTTCTGACATAGAGAACTATGTTCACAATAGGGAATACAATACCGACGCCGTTGATCTCGTACTGGCTGCTTTATGCAGCTTACAAGGTGTATCGGCAATTGTGTATCGTTTTGGAGAAGACGCTCTTAGCATAAAGGGACTAGGTCCTGGTAGACAAGGGGTGGTGTTTAATGGTGACATTCATCTAGCACTGCATGGTGATGGTGTAAACGCTCATTATAACGCACTCAGGCAAATTGACATAGCTGCACCAACAGAAGCGAATACAGCTCGGCCACAGTTTTTTCCAGAAGTCATACGCCCTCATACAAAAGCACCCTTGCAAAAACCAAACAAAGGAAGACCTAGTAAAAAGCCTACTGTAATAACTGATACCCCTAAAAAGTCTAAAATCGAAGAAGAAATTAATGTAAGATCACAAAAGAAGCAAAAATCTCTTCCAAAAACACAAAACAAAATGGGTATGAAAGCATGTACTAGTAAGCAGGGAACTTCAAAGAAAAACATTAAACAATTGCACAAGGACGTATGTTCTGACGACGACGAAGAAGAATGTTTTGCCTAGTTTGTATTGAGCCCTATTCCAATAGCTTACCGGATGAAAGCTGGTTTCAGTGCTATTATTGTAAAGGTTGGGCACACGATGTATGCACGGATATTCTACGCAATCAAATATATATTTGTCAAAACTGTATATCTGATGGTGACGTTTTCATATGAGCATGTGCATATATATGCCAGAACATTAAACATGTAGAATTTACACAAGTCCTATGTGTAAATTTTACATGTTTAATGAGTCTCATTCAGCCAATTACTCATACATAGTAATGTGTTATTGAATGGTAAAACATGAAACACCAAGGATGACAAATGTGCCACAGAAAATTCAGAAAACTGTGTTCAATCTTATTTTTGAGATGATTTAAAGCATTATGAATTGTTTAATTGTGTTTATAGTTATTTTATGTGCTATGTCTTGAATATTTGAATTTGAGATGAAAAAAGTTGTATTGTATCATTTTGCCCCATGTACTGTATCATTTTGCCCCTTGCACGAGGCAAATTATACAGTTGACCTCAAATTTTGAATGGCTGGTTTCAAGTACATCAGCCACTTCATGCCTCAATGGATTACTCCCAATAGTAGTCAATATTTGACAGTGTATTATACGTTTTAGGGCAACACGATATGTAGGTCCATAAAAGCAGGGAAAAATATTTCAAAAAAGTGGTTCATTTTGCCCCGGTCTCCCCTATGGCTAACTATGTGATGACAGTGAAGAGAGGCAGAAGTCAAAAGAGATCAGAGCATCTCCAATTAGAAGGGATGAGGTAGCTGTGAAGCTTATTGAACAGCAACTTAAAGAATTCCATCTATTCAGTATTGACCAGCAAGACCTTGTTGCTATTGCTTGTCGAGATGTAGCACCAGAAGAGCTTGAGAACACATTGCCTTATGCAGAGTTTAGAGGCAGTGATTTTATTTGGGAAGCTACATTTTCCTTCACATTTGGGAAAATATCATAAAAATGGGAAAATAAGTACTGAAATACATGAATTTGGGAAAATAAAGGCCATTTTTGGATAGGGAATGACTCCCATATAAGGCGTTAAAAATGGCCAAATAAAATCACTGAGAGGAAATGATAAAATTAATTTGTTTGTCAATAAACGCCTGAAATCGCACAAAGTAGGCTTTCATGATGCAATTTTAAAGTCAGTCACCAACATTGAAGTCAATGTATGAGTCAAAGAAAACAGCAGCGACTGGGAAAGCTGCAGTGGTGAATGCTGACAGAAGACTGTTTCAAAGACTTTTTCTTGCAAAGAGTTCTGGGCGAAACATAGATTTGCCTAGGATTCTTCAACACGAACTGTTTCCTGTACCCACATTCCTTGCAGATACTGCTGGTGAGTTAAATCACACACAAAATTCTGCTCTTGATCCAATCTTAGAAGCGGGCATTAGTGTTGAAACATTAACAGTGTCTGATGTAAACACATGCACTATCTGAGGGGTCCAAGCTTTTGGAAAACCAATGTCTGCAAACGCGTTTGCTGACCTGGCACGAATATTTAGTTCAGCATGTCTTAGTTATATGAAAAAAAAAAACATGCACACGAGTCGATGGTGTATTTGACAGATATTAGAAAGACTTCATAAAGGCCAGCACAAGATCCTTTTGGAAAAGAGTAAGCGGAAAACGACCTGTTCGCTGGATGGTAAATAGCACAGACGGTTCTCTTACAAAACAACTGGAAACAATTTATAATTTGAAAGGCAATAAAGTTGACTTGTTTTATGGTGCTGACACATATTACAGGATAAAGGTAGCGGACGCCTAACGAGCAGTAAAAAGGCAAAAAATGTTTATCCAGTGATGGAAGTTGTCTCAGTGGTGATGAATGTCATCCCAGAAGTCCTAAAGACCGCATACGTACCAGGCAAGAAACGGACAAAGAACGGTCAACTCACGTACGTGTTATGGATGTATAACGGACAAAACGAATATGTAACGTATAAGAAACGGACAAAACTTTCGTTGAACGAACACACAATGCACATGCGATACTCGTCTAAGGAACTATGTTACCTGTCCTGTAGTTGATTGTTCACAATTCAGGTCGAATGGACATCAACGGATACATACAGGATGCTAAACGCATAAGAACCGGACAAACTGCAAGAGAACCGGATAAACCACAAACCAAATTATGAGTAACATTCATCAACCGGACATATTTATCTGGTGGCGTCCGTTCGAAGTTCTGAACACGTCCAAAAACTTGCCTACAGATAAAACCGGACAAAACGGATATTACCTGACACGTCACGCATTCACCGCATGAGGAACTGACAAGAAACGCATGTGAACAGATTCAAACACACAGAGAATTTTAATGTTGGTTACGCTTCCGTTAGTGCTATCCGGTAAGGTGTGACAGTCACTTTAACAACAGCAAAGTCTAGGGCGAAACTTTGGTACCAGTTATATGCATTTAAGCCCCCTCCCGCGGTGGCTTAGGCTACTTTCAGTTCTAGGACAGTTGTTCTGTTGTTGTTTATCTGTTGTTTGGTGTGCTTCCCATTGGTTGTGGGGTTTCTGTGTTTGCCTTTGCTTTGTTGGGCATTACTTTGTGTCCTTTTTAGTTTTGCATTTTAAAACTGGTTGGGGCTTTTTAAAAGCCCAGGTACGCTTATTCCAAAACTGTCAACATCGTGAAATTCATTATATCACTTTGATGATGATTCTGAAATTGCATTTGATGACCTTTGACCCGTATATTTTCCATCTATGAGGTCAAAACATTTTTTTAAAAAATGATATACCAATTTAAATAAAGTCGCAGTTATCGATCAGACAAGGCACAGCGAATTCAATCAATATCAGTCCAAATCATTATTTTATATGTATAAAATAACGATATTTAAAAACACTTCATGACTGTTTGACTCAATTTGTGACCTTTTTAGGGTCAGGATGATTTGTAAATTGGGCACATTTGTTCCAGGTAATGTTGGCTGAGTTCAATAAACCAATATGCCCCTTATTCTGCGAAACGAATATAAATACCAAAACTCACCATAATATTGTTTGTCTACATTGACCTGAGACATATGAATATTCAATGACCTTTCTTCCAATCTTCGTGAATCATCGTAAAATGTGTGCTTTAGATTGTGGCACAATTCCTTTTATGCATGAAAAAACCCCACAATTCCTCGATAGCCTAATGGATAAGAGACTATCCTTTCCGCTCAAAAGATGTCGGTTCGAGTCCAGTAGCATTTCATTTTTTTTCTTCTTTTTTTTTAATTTGCTAGTTTGTTTGTCTTTATTCCTGATTTTGTGTTCACATGGATATATCTTTTAAAATCTGGCATACGTTTATTCAACAAATACACACGTAGAAACGTGAATAATTTCAATAAGCCTAAATGTAATAACTCTTTGCACGCTGGGTGAGTTTAATTCCTTCTTTGTCACCTGCTGACTTTTTTTCTCAAAATCATCTTGCAGGAACCTTATCAGAGAGTCAAACGGTTCTGTAGGTACTTATCTGGGAACAAACTGTTTGCCAAGGTTATCAGCAGACAACAAAAATCGCCGCTGACAATAAAAGAGTGAGGAAACCTAGGAAATAATGAAAATAAAAGCGACTAAATACAAATGAAAGATGTAAAGCTCACCAAGAGATGACATAAAGTACAAGAACAATCTTAAATTAAAAAAAAACCCATGCAATTTGACAATTATAAATAATTGGCTTTTCCAAGTTTCGATCCAGGTAGGCTTGATCTGTAAGTAGCCACCTAACCACTAGGCTACCAGACCATTTGCCTTCATGAATCGACATTATCTTCATATTCCTGTTAATAGCAAGACCAAAGTCGAAGTACTTCACGAAAACGCACGAATATCACGAAGATTTTTGCGAAAATTAATTAGTCTTATGTCAATTTGGGCAAACTATAAAATGCACCTGATGACTTTTGACCCCAACTGTGGGCTTATTTGATGTTTCACATTTGGGCAACAGGGCAAAATAAGTTCAGGAGTGTTTGCTTATATTGATAAGCCTAGTGGAACCTTATGCCCCAAAAGTGCCCACACTTCGAAAAAAATATCTCTGAAAACACCTGTCTATCAATTGTGATAAAAAATACCAATATCATTGGCGTAACTCCCATTGCGTTCATATCATCAACACAGTTACTATGAAGGTGCTTTAGCTATCATGCAGAAAGCGACTATAAATACCCCAATTTGACTTTGCCTATGATTTTTGCATGCAAAAAGCAACGTTTTCTCATTTCATGAGTGGTAAGTGGTCATTTCATATGGTATAAGAGCGCGACGTCTTGTGGGATTTTAGATCTTGGTCATAATTTATACACGTGCAAGTCCCATCCGTCCACGAATGTATTTGTTCTTTTCCCAGATCTACCCACACGAACAACTGCATGCGCAGATCCAGAGGGGGGGGGGGGGTCCGGACCCCTCTGTAAAAACACAAAAATATAGGGTTTCATAGCAATACTGGTCCGAGCCAGGACGCCCTGGAAAATCACAATGCTACCAAGCAAGCCTTCAATGTTGGGCCATTATCGGCCCACCAGCGAAACGCCATCTAAATGGTATTTCGCTGGCGGGCCAATGATGGCTCACTTTAGTTGTAATTGGAACCTGTCTCCCCTCATTAACTAAAAGCCCTTCAAAGTTGAACACCATCTGACAAAACTGTCTGTATCAGCGTATGTATTATGATGGGAATTTTTGGTACTTTGGATTCGAAATAAATAATAAAATAAATAAACATTTATCTATTTTATTTATTTATTTCTCTAAATCAATAAAGAAATCAACTTTGAATTTTCAAGTGTAATACAGTCATGTTGGGTATCAAATTAATTGTCGTTTTAAGCAGATGATGAATTTTGAAATGATAGTTTGACTAGGAAATATTTAATTCAAAATTTGAAGATTTTAATTTATTTTGCATTTTAGACCAGAATATGTCTTCTTAATTACTGTAGTCGAACCCAAGCTTCTTGCAGGTGTTGACATCAATTAAGGTGATCATATTTTAGCGTCTTACATTTGACGAACAATAGCGCTGTTCACACATGATTTAGTTGTGCAAACATGCTCACGGGAGTTGAGATCACAACGTCTGTTAACCACGTCCGTTTGGCGGCGGCGCTATTGTCCGTCAAAGGGATTTGCTTAATGAGATGTTAATCTATATGTTTTAGGACCGCCTTATGGCTCTGCCAAGGTTATTGGCGAATGCTGTAAATTTTAGAATATGGGCGTGTCTGTTTTTTTTTAGAATTTTAGTAATTTTGATTTATGAAAATCAGTTATGATTTGCCAACTAAACGATTAAGACGTGATAATTTAAGATAGTTTGGATCTACCAACTCAGCGGTTAAGATTTAATTCTGTTTGGATTTACCAACCAAAAATTTATGACATTTATTCTATTTTGGTAATTTACCAATTTTGATAAGGATTAGAAACTTACGCTTGGAATTTTCCAGCATATACATATGGTTTAAACATACTGTTTGAATTATACGATAGTTAGAAGAACTAATTTTTATATTTGGATATACCAGTTCAGTATTTGAACGGTATTAGTACATGTGAAATGAACATTAAGTTTTGAGTAACGTAAATAGAAGAAAATTGGAACTTGATATCTGTCTCCAGTGTTGTTATTTAGTTAAGTATATTGAGAGCCCGGATATACCGCTCACCATACCTCTCACAGCATACCATTCGCTAAGTTCCCCAGAAAACATAAAAGTCACTGTGACTGATTTACTCCACCTTTAAAACATGAACTAAAGTCGCGTGGACCAAGCTTTTGGTAGAAGCTAAATCTTGTAATACTTATTTTCACAGGATGTGGCAGCCCAGGCCAAAATAAGTCTTTTTTAAAATTCCAAATGGAACGTTAGGAAACAGTGTAGGCCCAGATAATTGATCCCAAAAAGCGTTGATGTTGCAGCCACCGCAAAGAAATTGTTCGCTTACCTAATCTCTACAAGTGTTTTATTATTATATCCTGATTTTTCAAATGGAACATGCTCTATGCAAATTGAAAATGTCGGTTTAATGTTAAAGGGTTAAATATAATATCGTATTATATTAGCTTTAAAGTTATCAAATTCTTAGTGCTTCAATATCGTTTTACACAAACTTGTGTATTTCTGAAAAATGAGCCTAATTTGAAACAATAAGGATAGATTTTTTATCTTAAGTATTAGGGCACCAGTGGTATGAGAGAGACTTCATGTTGTCTCTGTCAGACAATAATCAAACTGATATTAAAGCTTTTGAACAAATTGTAGGTCAGATATATCCCACTGAACTTCAGTTAAATAAGGCAAATTATTTTGATACTGAAGACCTGTTTTTGGACTTGGACTTGTCCATAACGATTGGCATAGTTTCATTAAAGATTTATGATAAACGGGATGATTTTAATTTTGAAATAGTAAATTTTCCATTTCTTAATAATGATGTTCCTCGCACCCTTTCCTATGGTGAATACATTTCGCCGCTTATTCGCGAGAGTATGTTCTAATGTCGATGACTTCAACAAAAGAAACCTACTTGTGACTACTAACAATGGACTAAGTTATTAAAGCAATGTTATAGATATCATAAAATTCGGAAAGCATTTTCTAAATTTTATCGCAGACACTCAGAGTTAATTGTTAAATACAACATTAGTTTAAAACTCCTCTGCAACAGGGCATATCAGAACCTATATCTTATGGTGATTTTGTTTATAAATTCAAAGGAATTGTTGGAAAACCTAGTGATCAGTTCATATAGATTATCAAGCGTTATAAAAAAGTTGGATATAACTTGGATACCATGCGACAGTCTGTAGCTGAGCCCACCATGGCTCAACTTGAAGTTTTCTTTAGCTCTGACTATCTGTGAGTCGTGAGCCCGTTTCATTGTTTCATCATAGTGTGTTAATTTGATAGATTGTTTCTCTATGATGATACATTACAATAGTTAGGAAGCCTCCATCCGAGCTTAACACTGCTTGTGTTCAACAACAGCAGAACCTGGGGATTTGGTGCCGGTAAAATGCATTTGAGCCCCCCCCCCCTCACCCGATGGCTTGGGCTTCTGTCTGTTCTAAGGCAGATGTTCTGTTGTTCTTGATTCGTTGTTGATCGTTACTCCCATTATGGAATGTAATTGTTTTATGTTTTTGTCCGTTACTTAGTGTCCATTTTAGTTGTGCAATCATCTTGACGGGGAAGAGAGAGCTGGTTGGTTTGCTTTGTTTGTCTTCCTGGTGTCTCGTGATTGTTGTGTGGCTCTTCCTCACGGCGCTATGGGTTTGTCTGCAGTTTGGGATTGTGTAATTTCCTGATCATACTCACTGTCTTTTCTGTCAGAGTTCATGATATTTTACCGCTAGATTTTTTTCTTCAATGCGGGTAAGTGTCAGGTCTGGTTTTCACCAGCTTACTTTTTCAGGAAGCTGCAATTATTGCCATTCTGTAACGAAACCAGAATCTGAAACCAGGCTATGGCATTTTTCAAACCAGTGTGGATCCATATCAACTGGTTTGAAGCCAATTGGTCAGGATCTACACTACTTTTCATTTTGTATTACAATTTAATATTTATATCTGGACTTGATATCACATATTGTTAGAACATGTAAAAACAATATTCTGCATGGCAAAGATTAAGATGCGGATACAGGTACCAACAAGCACATTTATTCTAAGAAATTCCTGTTCTAAGAATAGATTTTACGTTCCATTTACAAGAAACCTAAAATTCAAAGTGGGGTTTCCTCGCAAATGCTTAGAACATCCGCGTGCTGAAATTACGTAAAAGACGTTGGAAAAGGCACCTGAGTCAGTTATGGACATGGGAGAATTGAATCAGCCTTATATGCCGACTTTAAACCCATTTAATGTTATGCTAATACAATCCGCGGATCCAGAGGGGGGGGGGGTCTTGGGGTCCGGACCCCCTCCGCAAACCCCATGAAAAATCACAAACTATAGGGTTTCTTAGCAATACTTGTCCGGATCCCCTGAAAAATGACAAAACTACCAAGCCAGCATTCAATGTTGGGTCATCATCGGCCCGCTAGCGAAACACCATTTAAATGACGTTTTAGTGTTAATTGCATTATCTCTCCCCCTCATCAACTAAAAAAACACTCTCAGTGTTGGACCCACTTTAGACAAAACTTTCTGGATCCGCTCATTAATGGACTGTCGGCTATTAGCATAGACCCAGCTGAGATTTTGCGGTCACTATTTGACCTGTAGTTGGTAGGGCGGTCACATTACACTCGTACTTTAACAAGCCCACCCCAGCCAGCTATACCAAGATGTTAAGTAATGAAACACATTGTACCCCCGTTCCAGACACCATGACAATTACATGTAATACTCATTAGATAAGCTTATTATTAGCATACATGCATACACACACACATACATACATACATACATACATACATACATACATACATACATACATACATACATACATACATTTAAGAAATGAATTAAATTTTTTGAATGTTCATGGAATCATAAATACTTCGGGTCTCGTGCAAAGTAAGTGAAGCCCGAAGGGCTTCACGTTAACTTTGCACGAGACCCGAAGTATTCATGATTCCATGAACATTCAAAAAAAATAATTTATTACTTATATTTACATTTTATGTTATCAGTCAAGTACCAATTTTCAATTTTTACCTAACTTGGCTGATTTTCCAGATATTTTGAATTAAATCAGTCATAACGTAGGGTTTGGAATAACCAAAACGCCAGATCTTCGCGCTTAACATCATGGAGATACGTGTTCAACGTCACACAAACGTCAGTAAACAAGCAACTTTATTGGACGGACTTGACGTTAGCCCGCTCAAATGGCGCGTAAGTGGGTGTGGCTTATATCGATTTGTTCATGAAGGTATGAACCACATCTCAAATGTAAAGGTTCATTTAAAGACTCGCAGTGGAAATGTAAATATTCATACATACATACATTCCAAGATATTTAGTGATGAAACACAGTGTAACCCCGTTCCAGACACTCCATGACAATTAATACCCCTTTTATAAGCTTATTATTTGGTAACAACACACACACACACACACACACACACACACACACACACACACACACACACACACACACTATTTTGATACTTTTAATATATTTTTTTATATAGAATATATGATATATCAACATCAGTAGGATGATATTATTTTCGCTTTTGGAATCAAAACAAGTTTCGGCAACGCATTAATATCGTCCAGTTGAGATCCATAGAGATCTCAATTGTTATTGGCAAACATATTCCGTACGCTTGAGTCTAATCAATAGGTAATTTTCATGCTTCGCGGCTCTTTGTCTATAATATATTTCAATCATCTCATCCGGTTTTCTAAAAATCTTTTACGGAACTCGAGTCTTAAACAACTCATTTTGTTGTTTTTGATAGAGTATAAATATGCCCATCGAGGCTTCATTCTTTATAAAAGTTTTTACACTCGTAGTTTGAACAGATTCCGACGTAACGTTAAGTCTCTACGTAAAGATGGGTTCTTATATCTATGTTTGCCTGTTGGTCTTGACGGTGTCTGTCTGTAAGTATTTTACCTATTCTTAGCTCTTACCTTGCTAGATGCGAGTTTTGTCGTTGCAAACAGTTAGATCCAGATCAGGTCCTGATCTAGATCCAAACCGTTTGACACTCTGAGAGTATTTCCGAAAGATTTTTTAAATGTCAACAAAAGCATGACAGATTACATTACTTTAGTGGTGCAACGTTTTTTTTTTTGTTTTGTTTTTAGAGAGATATTGTCAAAAGTAATTTTCATCAGGAATGATGAGTGGGTCCATTATTTTTGTCCGCTAATTTACAAACCCTTAAAGCGCCAGTCACAACAAATGCTGTCTGGTTTGTCGTCTGCTGAGACGTAGTAGTAGCCTTTTTTGACAGACAGTGTGGACACTGTTTGTCCCTATATTTACATTAGTCAAATAATGTAAGCAATATTGCAGCTGACGATTTGAGCAGACGACAATATTAATATTTTGCAGGCGTTTTAATGGCTAGATCAAAGGCGACTGTAATTGCCGTGGAGATGTTTGTCGATTTTGGTGTCATTATTATAAACATGCATTTATTTTTACATTTCAGATTATGCTAACAGTCAGCAACAAAGACAGCCGCCACAGACAAACACAGTTAAACTTGGAACTGGAAATACCCAACAAGGTAGAACTTTTTTTCTATTTCACACCAAAATTGCGGATTTTCTGCACTTAAAATTCAATGTTTAAAATTGTCTGACCACAGAATCCGCCATATGGGTCGATTTACGTGTCAAAACTCAAGAGATGCAATTTACCATTACGTTTAAGAGTGATATAATAACTTGTGTTAACTCTTTATCTCCTAGTTTCGTCTGCTGATAACTTTTGAAAACAGTTTGGACCCAGATCATGCCCGACAAAACGCGGGGCCTGATCTAGATTCAATCTGTTTGACACTCGAATGGTATTCATAAAAGAATTTTCCGAAAAAGTTGGTTTTGAAAAAAATCAACAGACGACAAAAAATTTTCCCGTTAAGAGAACATAATGCTTAGAATGCTCATGTTGTTACACGGAAATATATTTATCAGCCACCTCTAGTTCTAACTGCATTGTTGCATGTTGACCTGATAAACGTTGCCTATCTCACGACATATGCCTTTATCAGGTCATAATGACGTTGCACTTTTTGAATAACGTCGTCAATGACATTTAATCCACACGAAACTCGATAATGACGTCATAAAAGCTAGTTTGACGAGTGAATCAACTTGTAAACTGATAAATAGAATACTAGGTTCGCGTCTTTTGATATCAAGTTTACCAGGCTGGTTTTAGAATGCATGTTGAATCGCTCGGCAAAGCCTTGTGATGTCAACAAGCGTTCTCGAAGCCTTGCCTGGTAAACTTGCTATCAAAAGACACTCACCTAGTATTCTCTATAAATACACAAACGGGCTTGTGTGAAAGTGTCCTTTTCAAATCAGCCGTCATATTTGTCGTTTTTATTAATCAAAATATGTTAAGACAAAATTGTTTGTAACACCCTCTCCAAATTTAGCATGAAACACCTCATAATGTGCTAGATCAACACTGTTGGATGTGGTGTAGAGGTTATACCATGGTTTGTCCGTCCGTATGTGGAGAAAATCTATGAGCAATAGCAAGTGGATTATCTCTCCTACGGGCGGACAACCCTTATATAATTATTACTTATTCCCAATTATTTGCTTTTTGTAGGTGGTTCTAGTCACTGCCCCTTGAATCAACACGCACTACAGATGTGTTCAGATTTCTGTACGCGCCGGGGTTGTCAGCCACGCCCATGTACCCAGCAAAAAGCTTTTCACGGTTGCCGGTGCTGGAATTGCCAAAGGCCTAATATGCGTAACAAGCGTTACTGGGGCTCATTTGATAGAAGTGACATAATTCCAGACAGAAGTGACATAATTCCAGACAGAAGTGACGTGTTTCCAGACAGAAGTGACGTGTTTCCAGACAGAAGTGACGTGTTTCCAGACAGAAGTGACATGATTCCAGACTGGTATTATTGAAAAACAGAATTAGAAAAATGGTGAGTGCAATGTTTTCTTATAGCAACGATGGGCTGATCTAACCCCATGGCTGTAAAATTGTTACATTCTGTGCTTAGCTCCCATTACGCACTTACGCATGTGCGTAGTGAAAATTATTGCCATTTAATGAAAACTTGTTGTGGAAATATTGCTCTTCCATAATACAAGTGACTGCTCTTAAGAATTCGCTCCCTCTAGGTGCAAATTCTTTCCTTTAAGAGAAGTTCTAATTTTTAAAAGTGTCGAAATTGATGAGATTCTTTGTTCGTTACAGTAGCTTCTCCCCCCCTTTAATGTGCGTAACAATTACAGCTTTGGGCTACACAATTGAACAATACAATGATTTAACTAAGTATCATCTGGTTTTGAGGGAAAAAAGGAAACATTATGATATATGGTATATACGTCTGTACGTCTGTCCGTCCATTCAGAAGGTAATGAAGCGTTCTACATTTACATGTTTTCCATTTGAATGCTCTTAAAGATGATGACTACGGTTGTACATTACCGAGTTATCACCCTTGATTCTAAGAATAAATTCTCATAATATTCAAGATGCTCTTTCCTTTAAAAAATGTATGTTCGCTGTTTTTGCCTTGTAACTACTCTGTCATAAGATTTCAAGTTCTTCATGTATCTGTACTCTGAATGTTTAAATCTGTTAGAGCAATCAAAGTAGCCCGAGACTAGGCTGCTCCTGCATATGATGCTAAGTTTGTGCATATAAGTTTATATTCTAAACAACAAATAATAACTATTTGATTTTGACAAAACATGTTCCATTGCAATGTAAGGAAATGTGGCAATATGATGATATTGTATGATTGTCTAGATTTTTGTTTTGATGTTGTAATGCAATATTTCAATAAACAACAGCTGTGATTAGCCTAGATTTCTTAGTGAAGTAGGCGGAGCTTAAATTTCCCTGCACTTCTATTGTTTATAATTCTGGATTGTGCTCCAATAAAAGGCCAGATAACTAAGAGCACGGTGTCAGATTTCATTTGTGACACAGATTCCAGTTGTATCAGAGGTTTTAAGGTGAACAATGTTAACCCTTCTTTAAACGCTATCAAAATGCATCTAGAATGCCATATGCTCAAGTCTTCTGATTCTTTATATTTGCTAACATTATTTACTAATTATGTGATTGTAGAGGCAAACAATGTTTATCCAGATCAGCAGCAGTCTATTCTGTGTCTTCACTGTTCGACCCAGAGGCTTTTAAAACATTTCCACAGACGATAAAACGATAAACACTTTAAGGTGTACAAAATTAAAGGAAAAGTCTCTGTGTTTCTAGGTCAGACAATAAAACCTTTAGCACAATTCTCAACAAATATGGTCTGCATTTGTTGTTTACTTAAATGGTTTAAAAGCCAAAAGTCCAACTTTGGCAAACAGTGTAGATGCAGATAAGACTGATAGGAGAAGTCTGACCTGCGTCTACACTGTATGCATATATACACTTACATTAGTCAGTAATGTTAGCAAGTAAATGTAGTAGACAACATTTTTTAAATTGATTCTTTGGAGGCATTTTAAAGGTTAGTTTAACTTATCAGCTGTTGGCTGAAACAATTAAATCTGACATGCTTGGTTAATTAAGGGTGGGCATTATCCGGTAGCTCATTCTTTTACAAAAAATCAAATCAAGCGAGAGTACCAACATTTGTTTTGATTTTTCCGTGACGATGCCACTACGGCGATAGGTCCCGGATGTGACCAAGGAACAAATTTACGTCAACGCGATTTCGCGGTTGTTCCGCTGATGTCCACCCATGTTAATGTTATAAGTATTTAAATTTCCTCTCATTTCATTGATGCCTATATATGGTTGGACAATCATACAAAACATTTAGAAACTGCTTTTACTCATAATTTATATAAACTTACTCGGGGCTCCGCCACCGTGTAAGTTTATAAAAATTACTTGTACAAAGCATTCTCTAAACATTACTTAGGCTTAAATGAAATATATGTGTGGTTCCTGTTGCCTACCTACCCTAATTTTTTTAACCCTACCCTAAACATTAAAATGGTCTTTGGAGAAAAAATACCTAAAATAAGCACTTTTTCAGATTTTGTCACTATTTTCTTTGTTAAATGTTATAACAAAATTTAATAATTTCCCTACCTACCTACCCTAAATTTTGTAGGTATGCAACAGGAACCACACATATATTTCATTTAGGCCTTATCTTACCTTTGTAGAGGAACTTATTATTTCAGGATTAAATGTCAAGTGAGTTTGTTTTCTGCTTTCAGGTCGATTTACGATGACATTCCATGTAAGAAGACGGTGAGGTGATCTCATCAAAGATTATTTTCAAACTGAATTATTTTCGTGTAATATATCTCTTCAAAAACAGCAGCATAGCTACAGGTTTTAGACGAAAAATGGCTTCATCTTTCCTTATCAGTCTCACGTGCAATCATCGTTTCTTTTACGCACTTTTTCCCACCTGCGAAATGTGATACTCACTGAATTTTTTTCATAATAATTGAGCCATGACATGACAAGTCAACAAAATGAGAGTGCGTCCAGTGAAGACTCAGATCAGCCTGGACATCCGCCCTGTTTGATCAGTATTCGCTATGAGCTCATAGGGTAATTGAGGATTTAAGCTTTTTTTCATGCGGATAGCTGATTTCAGACTGAGCTAATGTGACTGCTGATCTGAGTCTTTTCCTGACCCACAGCCAGATTGTTAGTTTTCTCATCATGCCACGCCTAACTGATTATTACGTGTCAGTCGATATACAGTAAAACCTGTTAAAAGCGGCCACTCAAAAAAGACCAAAATTGGTTTTTAAGACGGATTATCGCTCAATGCAGGTCAAAAGTATTGCAGAATGCTCCAAGGGGAGCATTCTGCAATACTTTCGACCTTCATTACGCTACCATTTGTCATTAAGATCTTTGTTTTGTCTATTTTAATTGGCCGTTTAAGACAGGTCTTACGTAATCACATTTTTCCACATATGCATGGTAAAATTCATAAAATATGCATGCGCAGCTATCTACTGGGAACACTTAATTAAGATCTACCGTTGGTCTGATCTCATTCAATACTATGCGTATGTCAGCAATGAAGGCTCTGGTGAGACAGTGCGTGTGTGCATGCTTGTCTGAGCATTTGTTAAGATCATGTTTCTATGCGGATCCATTTCCAATTATAAATAGTCTACAGAAATATTTTTTTTCTGTAAAGAATTCTCATTTAGAATAAAGGTTTTGTTGCTCTCGTTACATTATGTGCACATGAGCGAGTCGCAAACCTGTAGAAAAAAAAAGTGGGCGTACTTCTATAAAATATTTATTTTTCTATAAAAATCTAAGGGGTACGTGCATTTAGGGGCTATTTTGGCCCCCTCTGGAGCCACAAACTGAAAGTTGCTTTCCACCAATTTCATCTTGTTGGTTTATTAGAAGAATAGCCCAAGTGTAAAATTCTGGCATTTATTTTACTTTTACCGGTTGCTTTGGTAACCAAAATGGCCAACAAAATAGGCTTAAAACAGAGAAATTGCCATTTTAGGCCAAGTTTGAGGCTTTTCGAGCCCAATTTGTTAAGAATTAGATATCAGCACAAGCAAATACCAAAAAACCTTTTAATAAATTGTGTGCCGTGGTAATTCTAATAATCTGTTAAAATATTTTTTTTTTGTATTTGCTTGTGCTCTATATTAATTCCTCTGTTAAATGTCTCAAATTTGCTCCAAAATGGCCATTTTCCTATTTTCAGCCTATTTTGGTGGCCATTTTTGTTACCACAGCAACCGTAAAAGTCGAATTAATGCCAGACTTTTACACTTTGGCTATTGTTCTAATAAATTAATACACAGAAACTTGTGAAGAGCAACTTTTATTTTTTGACCTCAAAGGGGGGCCAAAATAGCCTCTTAATGCACGTACCCCTTTATAGATACCTTCCGGTACAGAAGGTAAACACGGTAGCAGTACCTCATGTTGAGTGAGAGTGTCAATCATAACCTTCAGCAGATGTTTATCAGCGAACGGGTTTCTCCCTAGGACTGCTTTCTAAAGGCTTGTAACTACTGTCGTGCCAACCATGAGTGACAGTGACAACATGTTTGTTTAAAAGTTTCAGGGACGTATAATCGATAGATCACTTGTGTATTAATACTATCCGCAGGATAGGATTAATACACAATTGATCTGTCGATTCGCGTTAGCTCAAGTGGAGCTTACGAGTTAATGTTTCACTTAACAAGTGTAAACAAAACAATACGTCACTGTCACTCTTGTCTGGCAGGACAGTAGCTCCTGTGATTATCTGATATATTTATTCTGATTATAAAAGATATGTTCAGCTCTAATTTAGTTAGATAATAATTAAGGTTCTTGCTAAATAAATCGGGTAAACACATGCTAATTCGCTACCTTCTGTTTTCATTTATTGGTCTGTAGAAGTTGTGTATGTTCTGTATCAAGTTGAATAATTTTTTCTGGGTCAATTGTTAACTCTTTGGCTGCTAATCGAGACTAAATGTCGTCTGCTGTGTGTCGTTTGCTGGTTCTTTGAAAAATCTCTGTTGCACAAACAGTGTGGACACAGACCAGACTGCTAGAGCAATCTTATCTGGGTCCACAGTGTTTGCATGTATGCCAAAATTATTCCTTGACAGCAGCGACATTTTCAGATGCATTTCTTTTGTACCAGGTGAAGGTTTAGATATATATTCCCTAAATCTTGCAAAGCTCCCAAGTTCAGATGTTGAAATTAAATGGTCACTTTAGTATTATCAGCCTTTTTGGCGGCCATTGTAACCATTGCAACAGTAAAATTAATACCAGATTTTTACCCGTCCACTATAGTTCTATTAAAGCAAAATAAAATTAGTGAAAACCCTATTTTAGTTTTTAGCCTCATGGGGGGATCACAATAGCCTTATCAATGCACGCAACTCTTTCATACGCGGTAAAATACCCATAAGATAAAATCATGTTAATTAGCCAATGACCCGCCCACTTCTTTTGTTTTCAGCTAATCAGTTGCAAGAAACCGGCCATATTCAGTGTGGTTTATTTTCCATACCTCACACTTTTTGATATAATTCTCAGAACTTGATTAGAGAAAATTGCAGTCCGAAATATTAATTTCACCAAATTAAGTATTTTTAGAACCCTACAGAAAACTGCGTGTGATAAGAATATTGACACAAAATGATGTAAATTTCAAATTTTAGCAGTTTCACAGAAAATTTGCGACTGCAGCACTGACCAGGCTGCACGTGTCCATTGAAGCCTGGTCAGAAATTACACTGCTTGTCCCAAAAGACAGCATGATCAAACGGCACATAAATATACACGCTAATCTGAGTGTCCCCACTGTTTGCAAACCAGGGTAGAATGCACAAACAGAGGGGATTGATCAGACTATACATTTGTAACGTGTAATTCCCTGATCATTTTGAAAACAATCTAACAAACTGCTGCTAATAAAATCCACTTGTCCCAAATAAAATTCAGCAAAATGCAACATAATGTGTATATTTCACAATTTGAAACCAGCTTGTCACAAACACAGGAAACATTTTGATCAGGGCTAAATGTATCATACAATGTTGTGTGTTTGTTATGAAATATACACTCAGGAGCTCCGCTCCCTCGTATATATTCCATAACCAACACAAAACATTGAATAACCTATACACAATAATATCTATGTGGTCTAGATCACAAGACCAAACTGGTTACCATGCCCATATAAGGTAAAATCTCGTTAAAAAGCCCATGGCCCACCCATTTCCTTTTGTTTTCAGCTGATCAGTTGCAAGAAACGGGCCATATTCAGTGTGAGTCATAGTCCATGCCTCGCGCTTTTTTAGATCATTCCCATAACTTGATGAGAGGAAATTGCAGTCCGAAATGTTAATTGCAGTCCGCAATGTTAATTTCACCAAATTTAGTTTTATTTTTAGAACACAAAATAAAACTATGATAAAAAAAAATTGACACAAAATGATGTAAAGAAAATTGGCGACTGCAGAAAACACAGACTAGGCTACATGTGTACATTGAAGCCTTGTCAGAAATTACACAGCTTGTCCCTAAATGCTATTTGATAAAGACAGCATGATCAAACGTCACATGAATATACACGCTGATCTAAGTGTCTTCACTGTTTGTGAATCAGGGTAGAATGCACAAACAGTGGACTGATCAGCCTATACATCAGTGATCAATGATTCCCAGATAATTTTGAGGAAAAAAATCTAACAAAAATGCTGCTAATCAAAATCTATTTGTCCCATGTGATCGCATCCATGGCTTAAAAAGAAATGACAGACTTCGAAATGAAATGAAGCAAAATGCTACATAATGTGTATATTTCATGATTTAAAACCCGCTTGTCACCAACACAGGAAACCGCTGGGCCAGGGCTAAATAGGTTATACAATGTGTTGAGTTTGTTATGAAATGTACACTCGATATATTCGATAACCAAAACAAAGCAATGAATAACCTATACATATCATCTCAGGAACCAAAGAGCAAATAACTCTTGGCCTTGGTTTGGAGCATTTAGGTGTATTTTCTACTTTTGTTCAGATTACCTTGAACTAGTTAACCTCAAGGTCAAGTTTGACCCCTAGGTAAATCTTGTTTTCAGAAACCAGAGGGTCAAGTGAAGTATATTTCACATGAAACAGTTATCAGTTGTAGCGAGCCAAACGCATAGATTTTAAGAATTACAACGAGGGCTAATACAACTTTTCACAGTGACCCATTTTCTCCAGCGTCTACAGTGCTTGCATACTCAAAGTATGGTAGTAGATGATGGTATACATCAAAATCTAGACCCTAGCCCCAATGGATCGTTGTGCATGTACGTTTAACTATTTCCTTACAAGCAGCAACTTATGTCGTCTGCTGATAACATATGCAAGCAGTTTGGGCCAAGATCAGAACCGACAGAAAAAAGTTAATTTTGAAAAAAGAGAGCAGACGCCAACAAAAGTATGAAAAAATACCCAGCATGCAAAGAGTTAAAGAAGGGTTTGATGCACGTGCGATAAGTGCAATTAGACAACGAGCAGTCAAATGATCTGCTGAAACTGCACAGCTGGCCAGAACCACATATGCCTTATTTGGTCACTCATGCAAAAGTACTTAATTATCATTGGCAGGTTTGTTACTGATGTGTAACCAGTGAAGACTCAATAGGGTATGACCATCCGTGCATTCTCACAAGTGCCTTCAATGCGTGCGAACACAACATTTATAGACCAAAATTAAGAACCGAAGCCTACTGGATAGTTGCGTCTGCATGATAAAAATGCTGACATGTATGTGCATATGAGATAAGTACACTATGTGCAAGCAGTAAATGCTCTCGCAAGATTGCACATATACGTAGGCTGGTTTGAGTCAATACCAGATACACATGAGATAAGTACACTATGTGCAAGCAGTTAATGCTCTTGCAGATTGCACATATACGTAGGCTGGTTTGAGTCAATACCGGATACACATGAGATAAGTACACTATGTGCAAGCAGTAAATGCTCTTGCAGATTGCACATATACGTAGGCTGGTATGAGTCAATACCAGATACACATGAGATAAGTACACTATGTGCAAGCAGTTAATGCTCTTGCAGATTGCACATATACGTAGGCTGGTTTGAGTCAATACCGGATACACATGAGATAAGTACACTATGTGCAAGCAGTAAATGCTCTTGCAAGATTGCACATATACGTAGGCTGGTTTGAGTCAATACCGGATACACATGAGATAAGTACACTATGTGCAAGCAGTTAATGCTCTTGCAGATTGCACATATACGTAGGCTGGTTTGAGTCAATACCGGATACACATGAGATAAGTACTATTATCTCACAAAAAGGCTCATTGCTCATGGGCGTTAATTTTAAATGAGAACAAACATTTGAGCAGCCTTTGCAGATCTTTCACTGTTTGCACTGACACACCAAACATTAGGACAGTTTCACAGACGCGTTTAAAGTATTTGCAATAGATACCTTCACACGTTGAGCGAAGGCTATGGCGAGACTGCGCATATGTGCAACATGCTTGCCAGGGCCTTTGCTGAACGCCTAGAAATAAGTACTAAATTTGCAGTAAGCTTTTTCACATGGACGACAAGGAAGTGCTTGAACAAGCCAACGCATCTGCCAAACTTAACAGAACCACCACTGTCAGCAAACACAAAATATGCTGGTATATGAAGGTACACCTTAAAACTAGAACCAGCCTCACTGGATAACTACGCATGCTCGTTTAATGAATAACTGTACGCATACATGTATATCTATATGAGATAGGTACCATCTAACATTTTCCAGTGGTCTCTCCTGTGCAACCACAATACATGAAAGGTGATAGTTAGCATATGCGTAAAACAAAGATTCGCATTAGCTTGCATAGTTCCACAGAGATGGTTAAATATTTCATTTATGGCTGATAAGTGTGTTTATTTAGTTTTCGCATTTGCTCAATAGCCATTGTCGTATGTCACGGTTCTAAAACTAAGATATGTACATTTTACTGCTTATTTCAATTCTCATTATAGTGTCCTGATTTCGCAATTCCAAAGGTTATACAAAAATCAGGATATTAATTGCTTCCATGTGTTATCTGTTCATATAAAAAGGAAAAAAATACATTTTTTGGCTATCTGGATTTTGTGGGATTCGAACCCATAGCTTTTAAGAGCTGCAGTTGTCTTTGGAGAGAGCGTATTAAACCCCTGAGCTATCTGGACCTATTTATCTAAAGGATTAATATTTCTTTAAGTAAGTAATTTGTGTAGCTTGTTTACAGGGACATCACTCTTGATGCTTAAGCAATTAATCCAAAATTTAGCAAAAAAACAAAACAATGTAACTAATTTGCCCCACAGAAATTTCACAATGTTGATATTTCAAGCTGTATTTCATTTCTGTCTTCAAATTAATGAAGCACATATCATAGAATGCTATATTGATTTTGCTATTACAAACACTTACACTACTTATTTAATATTTCTGGCATACTTAATTTTCACTGAATTTGAACAAATCAGTATGTTTTGTCGCTTAGGGCCACGCCTTACGAGCCTTTTTCCTATGAAGGCTCGTCAACAAGCGAATCCTCCGAGGGAGGATTCGCAAAGTTAGCTCCCTCTTTCGTTTTTTTTCTTTTATTTATTTTTTCTTTTTATTTTTTTTTTTTGGTTGGGTCCTTGGGCTGGTCTAGGCATTTTTTACAATGTGGGGGGTGGCTGGTGGTATTCCCTGGGGTGATTACCAGATAATACTGGTATTCAATGGTAGGTGACTAATTATGGTGGAAACAAACCAGCATTACCATTTTATATAACATCAGAGAATCTAACATTCAGATCGTCGTATGCATTTTCAAACTTGATTTTGACATTTACAATTTCATGGAGGACATCCTTAATATTTATAGTGCTTCGTACAGAATTGGTACATTTATATACTATACTGATAGCATAAAAGATGTTAAAAAGTTTTAGATTCAGGTTAACCAGGCCTCAATCTGATTTGAGTCGTTTCTTTCATCAAATATTATTCTTATTATATATGATTCAACCGTTTTAGAAAAGTACATAATACAGGCAGTAGTTTTTTTATTTAAAATGAGTTTCTTCTTCATTTGTTTAATAATTAAAGATAACAGTATAAGGCGTTTACCAAGGTTCCTTATTGTGACCATATGAATTAATACCCTACATTTGCACAGGCCACTTATCTTCTAACAGACTATATAGGACAGCTCACTAGATGCCTGATAGCATAGGCTAAAAGAGAAGGCTTATTAGAGCCTGTGCATCGATGCAGTCGAATAAGAATGACTGCATTTATCCTAATCCAATTAATAGAACTACTTGGTAAAAAAGCCATGATGAAAGAACGTCGATGTATCGTTATTTCGACGTCATTAACTTTCATCGATACCAATTTTGACTGAGCGGAAGGTCGCTACTGTTAGGGAGTTCGGCACATTATAGGAAATTCCTATTTTGGTTGCCCACGAAAATAGTACCTTTTTACATTTTGAAATTCACAGTTTCTGTGCCATCTTTTCGGTTTATGAATGCTCTATTGGATTTTAAACTTGCATAGGAGTATGCATCGATGCATGTTTGTCATGTTGTTGAAAGCAAATGCATCTTTGTGTGGACTATTTTGTCACAGTAAATAGAGCCAACTACCATGGTAACGTATGACGCAGGTCTGATTTCCGGTTTACTTTTGCGCATGTTGAGAGGCCAAAGTCGACAAGGCAGGTTGTATTTTCACTTTTCTCGAAGGTGGATAACAAATCTTGTCACTCACAGGAAGAGAAAACATACAAATACTATTCTGAATGAAGATGCTGAGGCATTAAATCAGCCAGTTTACATCGAGATAAATGGCAGTGATTGTTTGTGCACGGACACCTGATGAAAAATGAACATGCACATTTTATGTGCGATAACTAGGGATGTTCTCTGCACGTTTCTTGCATGTGCGCGGTTGGCAATAAATGTGTCCTGCTATGGACGATTTTTGTCGTTTGTGATAACCTTTGCAAACAGTTTGGACCCAGATCAGGCAGGCCTGACAAAAAGTCGGGCCTGATCTGGATTCGAAAGCCCATGAACATCTACTAGCATGACCTTGAAATGACACACGACAGACAAACAAGCTCTGTGAACAGTGCAACATTAAAACTTAGGAGAAAGATGTGCTTCTCTGCAGTCTTAGTTCGCTTGCAGGTAACGACCTCATCTCGTTTGGCTTCTCATAGTAAACTAAGAGAAAGTCACCTTTTCTGTAATAACCTGTGAAAAACCTTAATTCTCAGTTGTAGCGAACCAATTCATAGATTTTAAGAATTACAACGAGGGCTAATACAGCTCAGCACAGTCACCCATTTTCTCCAGCGTCTACAGTGCTTGCATACCCAAAGTATGGTAGTAGATGAAATTATACATCAAAATCTAGACCCTAGCTCCAATGGATCGTTGTGCATGTACGTTTAACTATTTTCTTACAAGCAGCGACTTATGTCGTCTGCTGATAACATATGCAAGCAGTTTGGACCAAGATCAGAACCGATGGAAAAAAATAATTTTGAAAAAAGAAAGCAGACGCCAACAAAAGTAAGAAAAATTACCCAGCATGCAAAGAGTCAAAGAAAGGTTTGATGCACGTGCGATAAGTGCAATTAGACGACGAGCAGTCAAATGCTCAGCTGAAACTGCACAGCTGGCCAGAACCACATCTGCCTTATTTTGTTACTCATGCAATAAGTACTTATTTCTCATTGGCAGGTTTGTTACTGATGTGCAACCAGTGAAGACTCAAACTCAAAAGGGTTTGACCATCCGCTCATTCTCACAAGTGCCTTCAATGCGTGCGAACACAACATTTATACACCAAAATTAAGAACTGAAGCCTACTGGATAGTTGCGTCTGCATGATAAAAATGCTGACATGTATGTGCATGTGAGATAAGTACACTATATGCAAGCAGTTAATGCTCTTGCAAGATTGCACATATACGTAGGCTGGTTTGAGTCAATACTAGATAGGTTTGAGTCAATACCGGATACACATGAGATAAGTACTATTATCTCACAAAAAGGCTCATCGCTCATGGGCGATAATTTCAAATGAGAGCAAACATTTGAGCGGCCTTTGCAGATCTTTCACTGTTTGCACTGACACACCAAACATTAGGACAGTTTCACACACGCTTTAAAGTATTTGCAATAGATACCTTCACACGCTGAGCAAAGGCTCTGGCGAGACTGCGCATATGTGCAACATGCTGGCCAGGGCCTTTGCTGAACGCCCAGAAATAAGTACTAAATTTGCAGTAAGCTTTTTTCACATGGACGCCAAGGAAGTGCTTGAACAAGCAAACGCATCTGCCAAACTTAACAGAACCACCACTGTCAGCAAACACAAAATATGCTGGTATATGAAGGTACACCTTAAAACTTGAACAAGCCTCACTGGATAGCTACGCATGCTCGTTTAATGAATAACTGTACGCAAACATGTATATTTATATGAGATAGGTACATGTACCATTTTCCAATGGTCTCTCCTGTGCAACCACAATACAGGAAAGGTGACAGTTAGCATATGCGTAAAACAAAGATTCGCATTAGCTTGCATAGTTCCACAGAGATGGTTAAATATTTCATTTATGGCTGGTAAGTGTGTTTATTTGGTTTTCGCATTTGCTCAATAGCCATTGTCGTGTGTCACGTTTCTAAAACTAAGATAATTATTTACATTTTACTGCTTATTTCAATTCTCATTATAGTATCCTGATTTCGCAATTCCAAAGGTTAAACAAAAGTCAGGATATTAATTGCTTCCATGTGTTATCTGTTCATATAGAAAGGTAAAAAAATAATACATTTTTTGGCCATCTGGATTTTGTGGGATTCGAACCCATAGCTTTAAGAGCTGCAGTTGTCTTTGGAGAGAGCGTATTAAACCCCTCAGCTATCTGGGCCTATTTAACTAAAGAATTAGCATTTCTATAAGTAAGTAAGTGATTTGTGCAGATTGTTTACAGGGACATCACTCTTGATTTTTAAGCAATTAATCCAAAATTTAGCAAAAAACAAACAATATAACCAATTTGCCCCATAGAAATTTCACAATGTTGATATTTCAAGCTGTATTTTTTTTCTGTCTTCAAATTAATGAAGCACATATCATAAAATGCTATATTGATTTTGTTATTTACAAACACTAACACTGCTTATTTAATATTTCTGGCATACTTAATTTTCACTGAATTTGAACAAATCAGTATGTTTTTTCGCTGAAGGCCACGCCTTACGAGCCTTTTTCCTATGAAGGCTCGTCAACAAGCGAATCCTCCGAGGGAGGATTCGCAAAGATAGCCCCCTCTTTCCGTTTTTTTTTTTTTTTTTTTTTTTTTTTTTTGGCTGGGTCCTTGGGTTGGTCTGGACATTTTTTACATTGGGGTGGTGGTATTCCCAGGGGTGAATACCAGATAATACTGGTATTCAATGGGAGGTGGCTAATTATGGTGGAAACAAACCAGCATTACCCTTTTATATAACATCAGAGAATCTAACATTCAGATCGCCGTATGCCTTTTCAAACTTGATTATGGCATTTACCATTTCATGGAGGACATCTTTAAGATTTATAGTGCTTCGTACAGAATTGGTACACACATTTATATACTGATAGCTTAAAAGATGTTAAAAAGTTTTAGATTCAGGTTAACCAGGCCTCAATCTGATTTGAGTCGTTTCTTTCATCAAATGTTATTCTTATGATATACGATTCAACCGTCTTTAGAAAAGTACATAATACAGGCAGTAGTTCTTTATTTAAAATGAGTTTCTTCTTCTTTTGTTTAATAATTAAAGATAACAGTATAAGGCGTTTACCAAGGTTCCTTATTGTGACCATATGAATTAATACCCTACATTTGCACAGGCCCCTTATCTTCTAACAGACTATATAGGACAGCTCACCAGATGCCTGGTAGCATAGGAAAAAAGAGAAGGCGTATTAGAGCCTGTGCATCGATGCAGTCGAATAAGAATGGCTGCATTTATCCTAATCAAATTAATAGAACTACATGGTAAAAAAGCCATGATGAAAGAACGTTGATGTATCGTTATTTCGGCGTCATTAACTTTCATCGATACCAATTCTGACTGAGCCGAAGGTTGCTACTATTGGGGAGTTCGGCATATAACAGGAAACTCCTATTTTGGTTGCCCACGAAAATAGTACCTTTTTACATTTTGAATTTCACAGTTTCTGTGCCATCTTTTCGGTTTATGAATGCTCTATTGGATTTTAAACTTGCATAGGCGTATGCATCGATGCATGTTTGTCATGTTGTTGAAAGCAAATGCATCTTTGTGTGGACTATTTTGTCACAGTAAATAGAGCCAACTACCATGGTAACGTATGACGCTGGTCTGATTTCCGGTTTACTTTTGCGCATGTTGAGAGTCCAAAGTCGACAAGGCAGGTTGTATTTTCACTTTTCTCGAGGTGGATAACAAATCTTGTCACTCACAGGAAGAGAAAACGTACAAATACTATTCTGAATGAAGATGCTGAGGCATTGAATCAGCCAGTTTACATCGAAATAAATGACAGTGATTGTTTGTCCACGGACACCTGATGACAAAAGAACATGCACATTTTATGTGCGATAACTACTGCACGTTTCTTGCATGTGCGCGGTTGGCAATAAATGTGTCCTGCTATGGACGATTTTTGTCGTCTGTGATAACCTTTGCAAACAGTTTGGACCCAGATCAGGCAGGCCTGACAAAAAGTCGGGCCTGATCTGGATTTCATTCTTATATGGTATCTGAACAAAAGGTTGGGGCTGGATCCTAAACTATTTGACACTCTGTTAGTATCCCTCAAAAACTTTTTGAAACGAGTTTATTTTAGGTAAAACAACAGCAGGAGAAAAAAGCCTGTACAATATTCAGCATGCATAGAGTACAACCCTTTACTGTCGTGCAATCCAAGAGTGACAGTGACGTAATACTATGTTTACAATTGCTTAGTAAAACACCAACGTGTACACTATACTTAAGCTAACTCGAATCGATAGATCACTTGTGTGTTTATCCTGTCCACAGGATAGGATTAATACACAAGTGAAATATCGATTAAAAACCCTGATACTGTTATAAACAAAATATGAAGTCACTGTCACTCTTGGTTGGCAGGACAGTACCTACCAGCCACGAAGTTGCCGTCTGCTACTCTTGTCTCCTTGTTGTTTTTAGGTACCCTATATTGCATGAACGTGCACGCTCGCCTGAGGCCTCACTACTCGCATATGTGACTTGTAACAAACTTTCATGAACTGGCCCTAAAATTTTGACCTGAGCCTTCATCTACATCCCTTCTTTTTTAGGGATTCCCTACTCGCATATGCGTTAAGTACTGAACTTCTTGAACTGGCTTATAAAATTTGACCGAGCCTTCATCTACATCCCTTCTTTTTAGTGCGATTTGCAAAAGGCCCATGGCGATACTGCGCAAACGTGCAGTCTTACCTGATTCTCCGCTGCTCGCATATGTGACAAGTACTAAATTTTCAAAAACTGGCCTATAAAATTTAACCTGAGCCTTCATCTATATCCCTTCTATTTTAGAGCGATTTGCAAAGGCTCGTGCGAGACTGCGCCAATGTGCAGTCTCGTCTGATCCTTTATGTTCGTTTATGCGATATTAATAAACTCTCATGAACTGGCCTATAAAAAGAAAGTGAGTATGATCAGGAAGTACCACAATTACACACTTCAGACCAACCCAGGGCATCTTGAGGAGCAGTCACAGAACATTAATAGTAGGAAAACAGTTAAAGTAAGACTCTCTCTCTCTCTTCCTCGTCAAGATGATTGCACAACTATAAAGAACACCAAGTAACGGCAAGTAATGCATAACTAAGCAAGGACCAAACACGGAGCCCCCACAATCCAATAAGAGGAACATTAATGAATCAACAACAACTGAACCGCCGCCTTAGAAGGGACATAGTTGGGCCTGAACCTTCATCTGCATCGTTTCTTTTTTTCAGTTGCTAGCAGCAAAGGCTGTGAGAGAAACTGCGCAAATGTGCAGGCTCATCTGGGCCTATACTGCTCGCATATGCAATAAGTACATAAGTCATAAAGTTTGGCCCAAACCTTCATATACATCTTTTTTGGCGAGCGATAAGTAGCAAAAGCCCATGAACATCTACTAGCATGACCTTGAAATGACACACGACAGACAAACAAGCTCTGTGAACAGTGCAACATTAAAACTTAGGAGAAAGATGCGCTTCTCTGCAGTCTTAGTTCGCTTGCATATAACGACCTCATCTCGTTTGGCACCTTATAGTAAACTAAGAGAAAGTCACCTTTTCTGTAATAACCTTGTGAAAAACCTTAATTCTCAGTTGTAGCGAACCAATTCGTAGATATTAAGAATATTACAATGAGGGCTAATACAGCTCAGCACAGTCACCCATTTTCTCCAGCGTCTACAGTGCTTGTATACCCAAAGTATGGTAGTAGATGAAAGTATACATCTAAATCTAGACCCTAGCTCCAATGGATCGTTGTGCATGTACGTTTAACTATTTTCTTACAAGCAGCAACTTATGTCGTCTGCTGATAGCATATGCAAGCAGTTTGGACCAAGATCAGAACCGATGGAAAAAAGTTAATTTTGAAAAAAAAGAGCAGACGCCAACAAAAGTATGAAAAATTACCCAGTATGCAAAGAGTCAAAGAAGGGTTTGATGCACGTGCGATAAGTGCGATTAGACGACGAGCAGTCAAATGCTCAGCTGAAACTGCACAGCTGGCCAGAACCACATCTGCCTTATTTGGTTACTCATGCAACAAGTACTTATTTCTCATTGGCAGGTTTGTTACTGATGTGCAACCAGTGAAGGCTCAAAAGAGTTTGACCATCCCCGCATTCTCACAAGTGCCTTCAATGCGTGCGAACACAACATTTATACACCAAAATTAAGAACCGAAGCCTACTGGATAGTTGCGTCTGCATGATAAAAATGCTGACATGTCTGTGCATATGAGATAAGTACACTATGTGCAAGTAGTTAATGCTCTTGCAAGATTGCACATATACGTTGGCTGGTTTGAGTCAATACCGGATACACATGAGATCAGTACTATTATCTCACAAAAAGGCTCATCGCTCATGGGCGATAATTTCAAATGAGAACAAACATTTGAGCAGCCTTTGCAGATCTTTCACTGTTTGCACTGACACACCAAACATTAGGACAGTTTCACACACGCTTTAAAGTATATGCAATAGATACCTCACACGTTGAGCAAAGGCTCTGGCGAGACTGCGCATATGTGCAACATGCTGGCCAGGGCCTTTGCTGAACGCCCAGAAATAAGTACTAAATTTGCAGTAAGCCTTTTTGTTATGGACGCCAAGGAAGTACTTGAACAAGCCAACGCAACTGCCAACTTAACAGAACAACCACTGCGAGCAAACACAAAATATGGTGGTATATGAAGGTACACCTTAAAACTAGAACCAGTCTCACTGGATAACTACGCATGCTCGTTTAATGAATAACTGTACGCATACATGTATATTTATATGAGATAGTTACATGTACCATTTTCCAATGGTCTCTCCTGTGCAACCACAATACAGGAAAGGTGATAATTAGCATTAGCTTGCTTAGTTCCACAGAGGTGGTTTAATATTTCATTTATGGCTGGTAAGTGTGTTTATTTGGTTTTCGCATTTGCTCAATAGCCATTGTCGTAGGTCACGGTTCTAAAACTAAGATATGTACATTTTTACTGCTTATTTCAATTCTCATTATAGTATCCTGATTTCGCAATTCCAAAGGTTATACAAAAATCAGGATATTAATTGATTCCATGTGTTATCTGTTCATATAAAAAGGTAAAAAAAAATAATACATTTTTTTGGCTATTTGAATTTTGTGGGATTCGAACTCAGAGCTGCATTTGGCTTTGGAGAGAGCGTATTAAGCCCATGAGCTATCTGGGCCTATTTATCTAAAGGATTAACATTTCGTTAAGTAACTAAGTGATTTGTGTAGATTGTTTACAGGGACATCACTCTTGATGTTTAAGCAATTAATCCAAAATTTAGCAAAAAAACAAAACCATATAACCAACTTGCCCCATAGAATTTCACAATGTTGATATATCAAGCTGTATTTCATTTCTGTCTTCAAATTAATGAAGCACATATCATAGAATGCGATATTGATTTTGGTATTAACAAACACTAACACTACTTATTTAATATTTCTGGCATACTTAACTTTCACTGAATTTGAACAAATCAGTAAGTTTTGTCGCTGAAGGCCACGCCTTATGAGCCTTTTTCCTATGAAGGCTTGCCAACAAGCGGATCCTCTGAGGGAGGATTCGCAAAGATAGCTCCCTCTTTCCATTTTTTTTATTTTATTTTTTTCTTTATTTCTTTTTTTGGCTGGGTCCTTGGGTTGGTCTAGACATTTTTATACATTGGTAGGTTGTATTCCCCGGGGTGAGTACCAGATAATACTGGTATTCAATGGCAGGTGACTAATAATGGTGGAAACAAACCAGAGTTACCCTTTTATAAAACATCAGAGAATCTAACATTCTGATCGTTGTATGCCTTTTCAAACTTGATTTTGACATTTACAATTTCATGGAGGACATCTTCAATATTTATAGTGCTTCTTACAGAATTGGTACATTTATATACTGATAGATTAAAAGATGTTAAAAAGTTTTGAGATTCAGGTTAACCAGGCCTCAATCTGATTTGAGTCGTTTCTTTCATCAAATGTTATTCTTATGATATACGATTCAACCGACTTTAGAAAAGTACAGAAGTTCTTTATTTAAAATGAGTTTCTTCTTCATTTGTTTAATAATTAAAGATAACAGTATAAGGCGTTCACCAAGGTTCCATGTTGTGACCAAATGAATAAGTACCCTACATTTTCACAGGCCACTTATCTTCTAACAGACTATATAGGACAGCTCATCAGATGCCTGGTAGCATAGGCAAAAAGAGAAGGCTCATTAGAGCATGTGCATCGATGCAGTCGAATAAGAATGACTGCATTTATCCGAATCAAATTAATAGAACTACTTGGTAAAAAAGCCATGGTGAAAGAACGTCAATGTATCGTGATTTCGGCGTCATTAACTTGCATCGATACCAATTTTGACTGAACGGAAGGTTGCTACTGTTGGGGAGTTCGGCACATAACAGGAAATTCCTATTGTGGTTGCCCACGAAAATAGTACCTTTTTTACATTTTGAAATTCACAGTGTCTGTGCCATCTTTACGGTTTATGAATGCTCTATTGGATTTGAAACTTGCATAGGAGTATGCATTGATGCATGTTAGTCATGTTGTTGAAAGCAAATGCATCTTTGTGTGGACTATTTTGTCACAGTAAATTGAGCCAACTACCATGGCTACATATGACGCTGGTCTGATTTCCAGTTTACTTTTTACATGTTGAGAAGTAAAGGCAGGTTGTATATTCACTTTTCTCGAAGGTGGATAACAAATCTTGTCACTCACAGAAAGAGAAACATACAAATACTATCCTGTATGATGATGCTGAGGCCTTAAATCAGCCAGTTTACATCGAGATAAATGGCAGTGATTGTTTGTGCACCGATACCTGATGACAAAAGAACATTCACATTTCAAGTGCGATAACTAGGGATGTGCTGTGCGCAGTTGACATGTGTGTCCTGCTATGGGCGATTTTTGTCGTTTGTTGATGGCCTTTGCAAACAAAATGGACCCAGATCAGGACTGACAAAAAGTTGTACCAAACTTTCATGAACTGGCCCTAAAATTTTGACCTGAGCCTTCATCTACATTCCTTCTTTTTTAGGGATTCGCTACTCGCATATGCGTTAAGTACCGAACTTTCTTGAACTGGCTTATAAAATTTGACTGAGCCTTCATCTAGATCCCTTCTGCATTCACAGAACACTCCTTCACAATATCGACTTTCATACCAAATTTGAAGAAAATCGGTAAAGAAATGCCAAAGATAGAGAGTGTAAACCAATTTCTAACGTCAATCAAGGGCCATCACTCTGTACTTATTTGCCAAAATTTACCCATCTGCAATCCCAGGACACTCCATTCCAATATCAACTCTCATAGCAAGTTTGAAGAAAATTGGTTAAAAACGCTCCCAGCAGAGAGTGAAAACGATGCGCTGACAGACGGACGGACAGACAGAAGGACGGACAATCACTCGAACGCAATTTTTTGAATGGAGGGTAATAACATATTACCCTGCACTTTTTAAACTGGCGGGGTATATAAATATCCAAGGGGAAAATTAAATTAAGTAGATTAGGAACCCATAATGGCGGAACCGAGTTGTACGCACATGCGGTTTTGTGTACACGTAAGTATTATACATCCCTGATTTATAAAGGTACGGTTTCCAGTCATTCTGTACCCAAGTTATTTTGTACCCAGGTCATTTCGTACCATTTTGTTCATCATACCCACTTTTCTTTTCATTTTGATCATTTCGTTCCCAGTTTGGTCATTTCGTACCCACTTTTTCACTTATATCTAAACTTATTTTGGTCATTTCGTTCCCAGTTTTTACATTTTCATACCCAAATCATTTTGTACCCAGAATAGCCATTTTACACCCAGGTCATTTCGTACCTAGGTATGAAATGACTTGGGGTACAAAATGACTTATTTTGTTTTAACAAAACTATGTACAAAATGACTTGGGTACGAAATGGCCTTCGTATTGTTGTATTTAATATGATAGTTTTAAACCTCTTTTTCAGGAATGAACCATGCTGCGTTAGGGCGCCATATCAAACTTGCTGAAATAGCCAGAGGCGCTGAGGAGTTGATGTTTAGTTTGGGTCGGTTTCGTCAAGTGTTTTCACTAGAACAAGAGCAAGTCTTACAGGAGTACCTCATGGTGGCTGACAACATATATTTTGGTCTATCTCCAAAGGATGTTCGTATTCTAGCATATGACTGTGCTGTTGCGTTCAGTGTGGACATACCTGAAACGTGGAAGATAAATAAACAAGCAGGATCCGAATGGTTCGCCAGCTTCATGAAAAGACACCCCTCGTTGTCTATTAGAACTCCAGAGGCAACTTGTTTGTCAAGAGCATCTAGTTTTAATAATGAAATGTATCTGTATTCTTCACAAAACTAGCTGAGGTTATTGACTGAGATCAAATACAACCAGGCAATATTTGGAATGTTGATGAGACTGGTATAACTACCGTTCAGAAGCCTCATATGTTGTGGCCCCGAAAGGTGTAAAACAGATCGGCACATTTACCTCCAGAGAAAGAGGGGCACATGTCACCATGTGCGCCGCTATCAGTGCTACAGGCAACACTGTTCCGCCTATGTTTGTGTTCCCACGTGTTAATTACCATGAACATTTTGTAAGAGGCTGTCCCACTGGTTGTATTGGAGCTGCACATAAATCTGGTTGGATGACCTCAGACAATTTCACCATGTTCATCAAACCTTTCGCTGAACATGCAAAGCCATCACAGGATAGGAAAGTCTTACTCTTGCTTGACAATCATGACTCTCACATAAGTATTGATACTCTCAATTTCGCAAAGGACAATGGTATCGTCATGCTCTCATTTCCACCACATTGCTCACACAAGTTGCAGCCACTAGACAGGTCAGTATTTGGACCGCTGAAAAAATACATCAATAGTTCTCAGGATGCCTGGATGAAGAATCATCCTGGAAGTACGATGACTATATACAACAAACCTGCGCAGGCAAAAGAGTGCTAGCCATTAGCAGCTACACCGACGAATATCATGAGTGGCTTCAGAGTGTCTGGAGTTTACCAACACAATGCAAATGTATTTGGCGATCATGAATATGCCCCATGCTTTGTTACAGACAGACCTTTACCAAACAGTCAAGATGAAACCAGTTTAATAGGAGATATAGCCCAATCGATCACTTCGGCTACAACAGAGACTTACAATGATACCAGTGAACTGGGACATGTGTACAGATATCTGGGGAAATATATACCGCAATATGAACAATATGGGAAGAGAAGTCATCAATGTTACTGGCGACGGACACTGTCTTCTTTATGCAGTAGAAAAATGCTTGACTCTTGAAAACATAGACACGTTGATGCATGAAGAGCTGTGTGAAGGCTTAGTTACCAAGACAGAAGTAACATTGACTATTATGATGACTTTGCTCCAGCTGGTCAAGATATAATTTCTGACATAGAGAACTATGTTCACAATAGGGAATACAATACCGACGCCGTTGATCTCGTACTGGCTGCTTTATGCAGCTTACAAGGTGTATCGGCAATTGTGTATCGTTTTGGAGAAGACGCTCTTAGCATAAAGGGACTAGGTCCTGGTAGACAAGGGGTGGTGTTTAATGGTGACATTCATCTAGCACTGCATGGTGATGGTGTAAACGCTCATTATAACGCACTCAGGCAAATTGACATAGCTGCACCAACAGAAGCGAATACAGCTCGGCCACAGTTTTTTCCAGAAGTCATACGCCCTCATACAAAAGCACCCTTGCAAAAACCAAACAAAGGAAGACCTAGTAAAAAGCCTACTGTAATAACTGATACCCCTAAAAAGTCTAAAATCGAAGAAGAAATTAATGTAAGATCACAAAAGAAGCAAAAATCTCTTCCAAAAACACAAAACAAAATGGGTATGAAAGCATGTACTAGTAAGCAGGGAACTTCAAAGAAAAACATTAAACAATTGCACAAGGACGTATGTTCTGACGACGACGAAGAAGAATGTTTTGCCTAGTTTGTATTGAGCCCTATTCCAATAGCTTACCGGATGAAAGCTGGTTTCAGTGCTATTATTGTAAAGGTTGGGCACACGATGTATGCACGGATATTCTACGCAATCAAATATATATTTGTCAAAACTGTATATCTGATGGTGACGTTTTCATATGAGCATGTGCATATATATGCCAGAACATTAAACATGTAGAATTTACACAAGTCCTATGTGTAAATTTTACATGTTTAATGAGTCTCATTCAGCCAATTACTCATACATAGTAATGTGTTATTGAATGGTAAAACATGAAACACCAAGGATGACAAATGTGCCACAGAAAATTCAGAAAACTGTGTTCAATCTTATTTTTGAGATGATTTAAAGCATTATGAATTGATTAATTGTGTTTATAGTTATTTTATGTGCTATGTCTTGAATATTTGAATTTGAGATGAAAAAAGTTGTATTGTATCATTTTGCCCCATGTACTGTATCATTTTGCCCCTTGCACGAGGCAAATTATACAGTTGACCTCAAATTTTGAATGGCTGGTTTCAAGTACATCAGCCACTTCATGCCTCAATGGATTTCTCCCAATAGTAGTCAATATTTGACAGTGTATTATACGTTTTAGGGCAACACGATATGTAGGTCCATAAAAGCAGGGAAAAATATTTCAAAAAAGTGGTTCATTTTGCCCCGGTCTCCCCTATGGCTAACTATGTGATGACAGTGAAGAGAGGCAGAAGTCAAAAGAGATCAGAGCATCTCCAATTAGAAGGGATGAGGTAGCTGTGAAGCTTATTGAACAGCAACTTAAAGAATTCCATCTATTCAGTATTGACCAGCAAGACCTTGTTGCTATTGCTTGTCGAGATGTAGCACCAGAAGAGCTTGAGAACACATTGCCTTATGCAGAGTTTAGAGGCAGTGATTTTATTTGGGAAGCTACATTTTCCTTCACATTTGGGAAAATATCATAAAAATGGGAAAATAAGTACTGAAATACATGAATTTGGGAAAATAAAGGCCATTTTTGGATAGGGAATGACTCCCATATAAGGCGTTAAAAATGGCCAAATAAAATCACTGAGAGGAAATGATAAAATTAATTTGTTTGTCAATAAACGCCTGAAATCGCACAAAGTAGGCTTTCATGATGCAATTTTAAAGTCAGTCACCAACATTGAAGTCAATGTATGAGTCAAAGAAAACAGCAGCGACTGGGAAAGCTGCAGTGGTGAATGCTGACAGAAGACTGTTTCAAAGACTTTTTCTTGCAAAGAGTTCTGGGCGAAACATAGATTTGCCTAGGATTCTTCAACACGAACTGTTTCCTGTACCCACATTCCTTGCAGATACTGCTGGTGAGTTAAATCACACACAAAATTCTGCTCTTGATCCAATCTTAGAAGCGGGCATTAGTGTTGAAACATTAACAGTGTCTGATGTAAACACATGCACTATCTGAGGGGTCCAAGCTTTTGGAAAACCAATGTCTGCAAACGCGTTTGCTGACCTGGCACGAATATTTAGTTCAGCATGTCTTAGTTATATGAAAAAAAACAACATGCACACGAGTCGATGGTGTATTTGACAGATATTAGAAAGACTTCATAAAGGCCAGCACAAGATCCTTTTGGAAAAGAGTAAGCGGAAAACGACCTGTTCGCTGGATGGTAAATAGCACAGACGGTTCTCTTACAAAACAACTGGAAACAATTTATAATTTGAAAGGCAATAAAGTTGACTTGTTTTATGGTGCTGACACATATTACAGGATAAAGGTAGCGGACGCCTAACGAGCAGTAAAAAGGCAAAAAATGTTTATCCAGTGATGGAAGTTGTCTCAGTGGTGATGAATGTCATCCCAGAAGTCCTAAAGACCGCATACGTACCAGGCAAGAAACGGACAAAGAACGGTCAACTCACGTACGTGTTATGGATGTATAACGGACAAAACGAATATGTAACGTATAAGAAACGGACAAAACTTTCGTTGAACGAACACACAATGCACATGCGATACTCGTCTAAGGAACTATGTTACCTGTCCTGTAGTTGATTGTTCACAATTCAGGTCGAATGGACATCAACGGATACATACAGGATGCTAAACGCATAAGAACCGGACAAACTGCAAGAGAACCGGATAAACCACAAACCAAATTATGAGTAACATTCATCAACCGGACATATTTATCTGGTGGCGTCCGTTCGAAGTTCTGAACACGTCCAAAAACTTGCCTACAGATAAAACCGGACAAAACGGATATTACCTGACACGTCACGCATTCACCGCATGAGGAACTGACAAGAAACGCATGTGAACAGATTCAAACACACAGAGAATTTTAATGTTGGTTACGCTTCCGTTAGTGCTATCCGGTAAGGTGTGACAGTCACTTTAACAACAGCAAAGTCTAGGGCGAAACTTTGGTACCAGTTATATGCATTTAAGCCCCCTCCCGCGGTGGCTTAGGCTACTTTCAGTTCTAGGACAGTTGTTCTGTTGTTGTTTATCTGTTGTTTGGTGTGCTTCCCATTGGTTGTGGGGTTTCTGTGTTTGCCTTTGCTTTGTTGGGCATTACTTTGTGTCCTTTTTAGTTTTGCATTTTAAAACTGGTTGGGGCTTTTTAAAAGCCCAGGTACGCTTATTCCAAAACTGTCAACATCGTGAAATTCATTATATCACTTTGATGATGATTCTGAAATTGCATTTGATGACCTTTGACCCGTATATTTTCCTTCTATGAGGTCAAAACATTTTTTTAAAAAATGATATACCAATTTAAATAAAGTCGCAGTTATCGATCAGACAAGGCACAGCGAATTCAATCAATATCAGTCCAAATCATTATTTTATATGTATAAAATAACGATATTTAAAAACACTTCATGACTGTTTGACTCAATTTGTGACCTTTTTAGGGTCAGGATGATTTGTAAATTGGGCACATTTGTTCCAGGTAATGTTGGCTGAGTTCAATAAACCAATATGCCCCTTATTCTGCGAAACGAATATAAATACCAAAACTCACCATAATATTGTTTGTCTACATTGACCTGAGACATATGAATATTCAATGACCTTTCTTCCAATCTTCGTGAATCATCGTAAAATGTGTGCTTTAGATTGTGGCACAATTCCTTTTATGCATGAAAAAACCCCACAATTCCTCGATAGCCTAATGGATAAGAGACTATCCTTTCCGCTCAAAAGATGTCGGTTCGAGTCCAGTAGCATTTCATTTTTTTTTCTTCTTTTTTTTTAATTTGCTAGTTTGTTTGTCTTTATTCCTGATTTTGTGTTCACATGGATATATCTTTTAAAATCTGGCATACGTTTATTCAACAAATACACACGTAGAAACGTGAATAATTTCAATAAGCCTAAATGTAATAACTCTTTGCACGCTGGGTGAGTTTAATTCCTTCTTTGTCACCTGCTGACTTTTTTTCTCAAAATCATCTTGCAGGAACCTTATCAGAGAGTCAAACGGTTCTGTAGGTACTTATCTGGGAACAAACTGTTTGCCAAGGTTATCAGCAGACAACAAAAATCGCCGCTGACAATAAAAGAGTGAGGAAACCTAGGAAATAATGAAAATAAAAGCGACTAAATACAAATGAAAGATGTAAAGCTCACCAAGAGATGACATAAAGTACAAGAACAATCTTAAATTAAAAAAAAACCCATGCAATTTGACAATTATAAATAATTGGCTTTTCCAAGTTTCGATCCAGGTAGGCTTGATCTGTAAGTAGCCACCTAACCACTAGGCTACCAGACCATTTGCCTTCATGAATCGACATTATCTTCATATTCCTGTTAATAGCAAGACCAAAGTCGAAGTACTTCACGAAAACGCACGAATATCACGAAGATTTTTGCGAAAATTAATTAGTCTTATGTCAATTTGGGCAAACTATAAAATGCACCTGATGACTTTTGACCCCAACTGTGGGCTTATTTGATGTTTCACATTTGGGCAACAGGGCAAAATAAGTTCAGGAGTGTTTGCTTATATTGATAAGCCTAGTGGAACCTTATGCCCCAAAAGTGCCCACACTTCGAAAAAAATATCTCTGAAAACACCTGTCTATCAATTGTGATAAAAAATACCAATATCATTGGCGTAACTCCCATTGCGTTCATATCATCAACACAGTTACTATGAAGGTGCTTTAGCTATCATGCAGAAAGCGACTATAAATACCCCAATTTGACTTTGCCTATGATTTTTGCATGCAAAAAGCAACGTTTTCTCATTTCATGAGTGGTAAGTGGTCATTTCATATGGTATAAGAGCGCGACGTCTTGTGGGATTTTAGATCTTGGTCATAATTTATACACGTGCAAGTCCCATCCGTCCACGAATGTATTTGTTCTTTTCCCAGATCTACCCACACGAACAACTGCATGCGCAGATCCAGAGGGGGGGGGGGTCCGGACCCCTCTGTAAAAACACAAAAATATAGGGTTTCATAGCAATACTGGTCCGAGCCAGGACGCCCTGGAAAATCACAATGCTACCAAGCAAGCCTTCAATGTTGGGCCATTATCGGCCCACCAGCGAAACGCCATCTAAATGGTATTTCGCTGGCGGGCCAATGATGGCTCACTTTAGTTGTAATTGGAACCTGTCTCCCCTCATTAACTAAAAGCCCTTCAAAGTTGAACACCATCTGACAAAACTGTCTGTATCAGCGTATGTATTATGATGGGAATTTTTGGTACTTTGGATTCGAAATAAATAATAAAATAAATAAACATTTATCTATTTTATTTATTTATTTCTCTAAATCAATAAAGAAATCAACTTTGAATTTTCAAGTGTAATACAGTCATGTTGGGTATCAAATTAATTGTCGTTTTAAGCAGATGATGAATTTTGAAATGATAGTTTGACTAGGAAATATTTAATTCAAAATTTGAAGATTTTAATTTATTTTGCATTTTAGACCAGAATATGTCTTCTTAATTACTGTAGTCGAACCCAAGCTTCTTGCAGGTGTTGACATCAATTAAGGTGATCATATTTTAGCGTCTTACATTTGACGAACAATAGCGCTGTTCACACATGATTTAGTTGTGCAAACATGCTCACGGGAGTTGAGATCACAACGTCTGTTAACCACGTCCGTTTGGCGGCGGCGCTATTGTCCGTCAAAGGGATTTGCTTAATGAGATGTTAATCTATATGTTTTAGGACCGCCTTATGGCTCTGCCAAGGTTATTGGCGAATGCTGTAAATTTTAGAATATGGGCGTGTCTGTTTTTTTTAGAATTTTAGTAATTTTGATTTATGAAAATCAGTTATGATTTGCCAACTAAACGATTAAGACGTGATAATTTAAGATAGTTTGGATCTACCAACTCAGCGGTTAAGATTTAATTCTGTTTGGATTTACCAACCAAAAATTTATGACATTTATTCTATTTTGGTAATTTACCAATTTTGATAAGGATTAGAAACTTACGCTTGGAATTTTCCAGCATATACATATGGTTTAAACATACTGTTTGAATTATACGATAGTTAGAAGAACTAATTTTTATATTTGGATATACCAGTTCAGTATTTGAACGGTATTAGTACATGTGAAATGAACATTAAGTTTTGAGTAACGTAAATAGAAGAAAATTGGAACTTGATATCTGTCTCCAGTGTTGTTATTTAGTTAAGTATATTGAGAGCCCGGATATACCGCTCACCATACCTCTCACAGCATACCATTCGCTAAGTTCCCCAGAAAACATAAAAGTCACTGTGACTGATTTACTCCACCTTTAAAACATGAACTAAAGTCGCGTGGACCAAGCTTTTGGTAGAAGCTAAATCTTGTAATACTTATTTTCACAGGATGTGGCAGCCCAGGCCAAAATAAGTCTTTTTTAAAATTCCAAATGGAACGTTAGGAAACAGTGTAGGCCCAGATAATTGATCCCAAAAAGCGTTGATGTTGCAGCCACCGCAAAGAAATTGTTCGCTTACCTAATCTCTACAAGTGTTTTATTATTATATCCTGATTTTTCAAATGGAACATGCTCTATGCAAATTGAAAATGTCGGTTTAATGTTAAAGGGTTAAATATAATATCGTATTATATTAGCTTTAAAGTTATCAAATTCTTAGTGCTTCAATATCGTTTTACACAAACTTGTGTATTTCTGAAAAATGAGCCTAATTTGAAACAATAAGGATAGATTTTTTATCTTAAGTATTAGGGCACCAGTGGTATGAGAGAGACTTCATGTTGTCTCTGTCAGACAATAATCAAACTGATATTAAAGCTTTTGAACAAATTGTAGGTCAGATATATCCCACTGAACTTCAGTTAAATAAGGCAAATTATTTTGATACTGAAGACCTGTTTTTGGACTTGGACTTGTCCATAACGATTGGCATAGTTTCATTAAAGATTTATGATAAACGGGATGATTTTAATTTTGAAATAGTAAATTTTCCATTTCTTAATAATGATGTTCCTCGCACCCTTTCCTATGGTGAATACATTTCGCCGCTTATTCGCGAGAGTATGTTCTAATGTCGATGACTTCAACAAAAGAAACCTACTTGTGACTACTTACAATGGACTAAGTTATTAAAGCAATGTTATAGATATCATAAAATTCGGAAAGCATTTTCTAAATTTTATCGCAGACACTCAGAGTTAATTGTTAAATACAACATTAGTTTAAAACTCCTCTGCAACAGGGCATATCAGAACCTATATCTTATGGTGATTTTGTTTATAAATTCAAAGGAATTGTTGGAAAACCTAGTGATCAGTTCATATAGATTATCAAGCGTTATAAAAAAGTTGGATATAACTTGGATACCATGCGACAGTCTGTAGCTGAGCCCACCATGGCTCAACTTGAAGTTTTCTTTAGCTCTGACTATCTGTGAGTCGTGAGCCCGTTTCATTGTTTCATCATAGTGTGTTAATTTGATAGATTGTTTCTCTATGATGATACATTACAATAGTTAGGAAGCCTCCATCCGAGCTTAACACTGCTTGTGTTCAACAACAGCAGAACCTGGGGATTTGGTGCCGGTAAAATGCATTTGAGCCCCCCCCCCTCACCCGATGGCTTGGGCTTCTGTCTGTTCTAAGGCAGATGTTCTGTTGTTCTTGATTCGTTGTTGATCGTTACTCCCATTATGGAATGTAATTGTTTTATGTTTTTGTCCGTTACTTAGTGTCCATTTTAGTTGTGCAATCATCTTGACGGGGAAGAGAGAGCTGGTTGGTTTAATTTGTTTGTCTTCCTGGTGTCTCGTGATTGTTGTGTGGCTCTTCCTCACGGCGCTATGGGTTTGTCTGCAGTTTGGGATTGTGTAATTTCCTGATCATACTCACTGTCTTTTCTGTCAGAGTTCATGATATTTTACCGCTAGATTTTTTTCTTCAATGCGGGTAAGTGTCAGGTCTGGTTTTCACCAGCTTACTTTTTCAGGAAGCTGCAATTATTGCCATTCTGTAACGAAACCAGAATCTGAAACCAGGCTATGGCATTTTTCAAACCAGTGTGGATCCATATCAACTGGTTTGAAGCCAATTGGTCAGGATCTACACTACTTTTCATTTTGTATTACAATTTAATATTTATATCTGGACTTGATATCACATATTGTTAGAACATGTAAAAACAATATTCTGCATGGCAAAGATTAAGATGCGGATACAGGTACCAACAAGCACATTTATTCTAAGAAATTCCTGTTCTAAGAATAGATTTTACGTTCCATTTACAAGAAACCTAAAATTCAAAGTGGGGTTTCCTCGCAAATGCTTAGAACATCCGCGTGCTGAAATTACGTAAAAGACGTTGGAAAAGGCACCTGAGTCAGTTATGGACATGGGAGAATTGAATCAGCCTTATATGCCGACTTTAAACCCATTTAATGTTATGCTAATACAATCCGCGGATCCAGAGGGGGGGGGGGGTCTTGGGGTCCGGACACCCTCCGCAAACCCCATGAAAAATCACAAACTATAGGGTTTCTTAGCAATACTTGTCCGGATCCCCTGAAAAATGACAAAACTACCAAGCCAGCATTCAATGTTGGGTCATCATCGGCCCGCTAGCGAAACACCATTTAAATGACGTTTTAGTGTTAATTGCATTATCTCTCTCCCTCATCAACTAAAAAAACACTCTCAGTGTTGGACCCACTTTAGACAAAACTTTCTGGATCCGCTCATTAATGGACTGTCGGCTATTAGCATAGACCCAGCTGAGATTTTGCGGTCACTATTTGACCTGTAGTTGGTAGGGCGGTCACATTACACTCGTACTTTAACAAGCCCACCCCATCCAGCTATACCAAGATGTTAAGTAATGAAACACATTGTACCCCCGTTCCAGACACCATGACAATTACATGTAATACTCATTAGATAAGCTTATTATTAGCATACATGCATACACACACACATACATACATACATACATACATACATACATACATACATACATTTAAGAAATGAATTAAATTTTTTGAATGTTCATGGAATCATAAATACTTCGGGTCTCGTGCAAAGTAAGTGAAGCCCGAAGGGCTTCACGTTAACTTTGCACGAGACCCGAAGTATTCATGATTCCATGAACATTCAAAAAAAATAATTTATTACTTATATTTACATTTTATGTTATCAGTCAAGTACCAATTTTCAATTTTTACCTAACTTGGCTGATTTTCCAGATATTTTGAATTAAATCAGTCATAACGTAGGGTTTGGAATAACCAAAACGCCAGATCTTCGCGCTTAACATCATGGAGATACGTGTTCAACGTCACACAAACGTCAGTAAACAAGCAACTTTATTGGACGGACTTGACATTAGCCCGCTCAAATGGCGCGTAAGTGGGTGTGGCTTATATCGATTTGTTCATGAAGGTATGAACCACATCTCAAATGTAAAGGTTCATTTAAAGACTCGCAGTGGAAATGTAAATATTCATACATACATACATTCCAAGATATTTAGTGATGAAACACAGTGTAACCCCGTTCCAGACACTCCATGACAATTAATACCCCTTTTATAAGCTTATTATTTGGTAACAACACACACACACACACACACACACACACACACACACACACACACACACACACACACACACACACACACACACACACACACACACACACTATTTTGATACTTTTAATATATTTTTTTATATAGAATATATGATATATCAACATCAGTAGGATGATATTATTTTCGCTTTTGGGCTCAAAACAAGTTTCGGCAACGCATTAATATTGTCCAGTTGAGATCCATAGAGATCTCAATTGTTATTGGCAAACATATTCCGTACGCTTGAGTCTAATCAATAGGTAATTTTCATGCTTCGCGGCTCTTTGTCTATAATATATTTCAATCATCTCATCCGGTTTTCTAAAAATCTTTTACGGAACTCGAGTCTTAAACAACTCATTTTGTTGTTTTTGATAGAGTATAAATATGCCCATCGAGGCTTCATTCTTTATAAAAGTTTTTACACTCGTAGTTTGAACAGATTCCGACGTAACGTTAAGTCTCTACGTAAAGATGGGTTCTTATATCTATGTTTGCCTGTTGGTCTTGACGGTGTCTGTCTGTAAGTATTTTACCTATTCTTAGCTCTTACCTTGCTAGATGCGAGTTTTGTCGTTGCAAACAGTTAGATCCAGATCAGGTCCTGATCTAGATCCAAACCGTTTGACACTCTGAGAGTATTTCCGAAAGATTTTTTAAATGTCAACAAAAGCATGACAGATTACATTACTTTAGTGGTGCAACGTTTTTTTTTTTGTTTTGTTTTTAGAGAGATATTGTCAAAAGTAATTTTCATCAGGAATGATGAGTGGGTCCATTATTTTTGTCCGCTAATTTACAAACCCTTTAAGCGCCAGTCACAACAAATGCTGTCTGGTTTGTCGTCTGCTGAGACGTAGTAGTAGCCTTTTTTGACAGACAGTGTGGACACTGTTTGTCCCTATATTTACATTAGTCAAATAATGTAAGCAATATTGCAGCTGACGATTTGAGCAGACGACAATATTAATATTTTGCAGGCGTTTTAATGGCTAGATCAAAGGCGACTGTAATTGCCGTAGAGATGTTTGTCGATTTTGGTGTCATTATTATAAACATGCATTTATTTTTACATTTCAGATTATGCTAACAGTCAGCAACAAAGACAGCCGCCACAGACAAACACAGTTAAACTTGGAACTGGAAATACCCAACAAGGTAGAACTTTTTTTCTATTTCACACCAAAATTGCGGATTTTCTGCACTTAAAATTCAATGTTTAAAATTGTCTGACCACAGAATCCGCCATATGGGTCGATTTACGTGTCAAAACTCAAGAGATGCAATTTACCATTACGTTTAAGAGTGATATAATAACTTGTGTTAACTCTTTATCTCCTAGTTTCGTCTGCTGATAACTTTTGAAAACAGTTTGGACCCAGATCATGCCCGACAAAACGCGGGGCCTGATCTAGATTCAATCTGTTTGACACTCGAATGGTATTCATAAAAGAATTTTCCGAAAAAGTTGGTTTTGAAAAAAATCAACAGACGACAAAAAATTTTCCCGTTAAGAGAACATAATGCTTAGAATGCTCATGTTGTTACACGGAAATATATTTATCAGCCACCTCTAGTTCTAACTGCATTGTTGCATGTTGACCTGATAAACGTTGCCTATCTCACGACATATGCCTTTATCAGGTCATAATGACGTTGCACTTTTTGAATAACGTCGTCAATGACATTTAATCCACACGAAACTCGATAATGACGTCATAAAAGCTAGTTTGACGAGTGAATCAACTTGTAAACTGATAAATAGAATACTAGGTTCGCGTCTTTTGATATCAAGTTTACCAGGCTGGTTTTAGAATGCATGTTGAATCGCTCAGCAAAGCCTTGTGATGTCAACAAGCGTTCTCGAAGCCTTGCCTGGTAAACTTGCTATCAAAAGACACTCACCTAGTATTCTCTATAAATACACAAACGGGCTTGTGTGAAAGTGTCCTTTTCAAATCAGCCGTCATATTTGTCGTTTTTATTAATCAAAATATGTTAAGACAAAATTGTTTGTAACACCCTCTCCAAATTTAGCATGAAACACCTCATAATGTGCTAGATCAACACTGTTGGATGTGGTGTAGAGGTTATACCATGGTTTGTCCGTCCGTATGTGGAGAAAATCTATGAGCAATAGCAAGTGGATTATCTCTCCTACGGGCGGACAACCCTTATATAATTATTACTTATTCCCAATTATTTGCTTTTTGTAGGTGGTTCTAGTCACTGCCCCTTGAATCAACACGCACTACAGATGTGTTCAGATTTCTGTACGCGCCGGGGTTGTCAGCCACGCCCATGTACCCAGCAAAAAGCTTTTCACGGTTGCCGGTGCTGGAATTGCCAAAGGCCTAATATGCGTAACAAGCGTTACTGGGGCTCATTTGATAGAAGTGACATAATTCCAGACAGAAGTGACATAATTCCAGACAGAAGTGACGTGTTTCCAGACAGAAGTGACGTGTTTCCAGACAGAAGTGACGTGTTTCCAGACAGAAGTGACATGATTCCAGACTGGTATTATTGAAAAACAGAATTAGAAAAATGGTGAGTGCAATGTTTTCTTATAGCAACGATGGGCTGATCTAACCCCATGGCTGTAAAATTGTTACATTCTGTGCTTAGCTCCCATTACGCACTTACGCATGTGCGTAGTGAAAATTATTGCCATTTAATGAAAACTTGTTGTGGAAATATTGCTCTTCCATAATACAAGTGACTGATCTTAAGAATTCGCTCCCTCTAGGTGCAAATTCTTTCCTTTAAGAGAAGTTCTAATTTTTAAAAGTGTCGAAATTGATGAGATTCTTTGTTCGTTACAGTAGCTTCTCCCCCCCTTTAATGTGCGTAACAATTACAGCTTTGGGCTACACAATTGAACAATACAATGATTTAACTAAGTATCATCTGGTTTTGAGGGAAAAAAGGAAACATTATGATATATGGTATATACGTCTGTACGTCTGTCCGTCCATTCAGAAGGTAATGAAGCGTTCTACATTTACATGTTTTCCATTTGAATGCTCTTAAAGATGATGACTACGGTTGTACATTACCGAGTTATCACCCTTGATTCTAAGAATAAATTCTCATAATATTCAAGATGCTCTTTCCTTTAAAAAATGTATGTTCGCTGTTTTTGCCTTGTAACTACTCTGTCATAAGATTTCAAGTTCTTCATGTATCTGTACTCTGAATGTTTAAATCTGTTAGAGCAATCAAAGTAGCCCGAGACTAGGCTGCTCCTGCATATGATGCTAAGTTTGTGCATATAAGTTTATATTCTAAACAACAAATAATAACTATTTGATTTTGACAAAACATGTTCCATTGCAATGTAAGGAAATGTGGCAATATGATGATATTGTATGATTGTCTAGATTTTTGTTTTGATGTTGTAATGCAATATTTCAATAAACAACAGCTGTGATTAGCCTAGATTTCTTAGTGAAGTAGGCGGAGCTTAAATTTCCCTGCACTTCTATTGTTTATAATTCTGGATTGTGCTCCAATAAAAGGCCAGATAACTAAGAGCACGGTGTCAGATTTCATTTGTGACACAGATTCCAGTTGTATCAGAGGTTTTAAGGTGAACAATGTTAACCCTTCTTTAAACGCTATCAAAATGCATCTAGAATGCCATATGCTCAAGTCTTCTGATTCTTTATATTTGCTAACATTATTTACTAATTATGTGATTGTAGAGGCAAACAATGTTTATCCAGATCAGCAGCAGTCTATTCTGTGTCTTCACTGTTCGACCCAGAGGCTTTTAAAACATTTCCACAGACGATAAAACGATAAACACTTTAAGGTGTACAAAATTAAAGGAAAAGTCTCTGTGTTTCTAGGTCAGACAATAAAACCTTTAGCACAATTCTCAACAAATATGGTCTGCATTTGTTGTTTACTTAAATGGTTTAAAAGCCAAAAGTCCAACTTTGGCAAACAGTGTAGATGCAGATAAGACTGATAGGAGAAGTCTGACCTGCGTCTACACTGTATGCATATATACACTTACATTAGTCAGTAATGTTAGCAAGTAAATGTAGTAGACAACATTTTTTAAATTGATTCTTTGGAGGCATTTTAAAGGTTAGTTTAACTTATCAGCTGTTGGCTGAAACAATTAAATCTGACATGCTTGGTTAATTAAGGGTGGGCATTATCCGGTAGCTCATTCTTTTACAAAAAATCAAATCAAGCGAGAGTACCAACATTTGTTTTGATTTTTCCGTGACGATGCCACTACGGCGATAGGTCCCGGATGTGACAAAGGAACAAATTTACGTCAACGCGATTTCGCGGTTGTTCCGCTGATGTCCACCCATGTTAATGTTATAAGTATTTAAATTTCCTCTCATTTCATTGATGCTTATATATGGTTGGACAATCATACAAAACATTTAGAAACTGCTTTTACTCATAATTTATATAAACTTACTCGGGGCTCCGCCACCGTGTAAGTTTATAAAAATTTCTTGTACAAAGCATTCTCTAAACATTACTTAGGCTTAAATGAAATATATGTGTGGTTCCTGTTGCCTACCTACCCTAATTTTTTTAACCCTACCCTAAACATTAAAATGGTCTTTGGAGAAAAAATACCTAAAATAAGCACTTTTTCAGATTTTGTCACTATTTTCTTTGTTAAATGTTATAACAAAATTTAATAATTTCCCTACCTACCTACCCTAAATTTTGTAGGTATGCAACAGGAACCACACATATATTTCATTTAGGCCTTATCTTACCTTTGTAGAGGAACTTATTATTTCAGGATTAAATGTCAAGTGAGTTTGTTTTCTGCTTTCAGGTCGATTTACGATGACATTCCATGTAAGAAGACGGTGAGGTGATCTCATCAAAGATTATTTTCAAACTGAATTATTTTCGTGTAATATATCTCTTCAAAAACAGCAGCATAGCTACAGGTTTTAGACGAAAAATGGCTTCATCTTTCCTTATCAGTCTCACGTGCAATCATCGTTTCTTTTACGCACTTTTTCCCACCTGCGAAATGTGATACTCACTGAATTTTTTTCATAATAATTGAGCCATGACATGACAAGTCAACAAAATGAGAGTGCGTCCAGTGAAGACTCAGATCAGCCTGGACATCCGCCCTGTTTGATCAGTATTCGCTATGAGCTCATAGGGTAATTGAGGATTTAAGCTTTTTTTCATGCGGATAGCTGATTTCAGACTGAGCTAATGTGACTGCTGATCTGAGTCTTTTCCTGACCCACAGCCAGATTGTTAGTTTTCTCATCATGCCACGCCTAACTGATTATTACGTGTCAGTCGATATACAGTAAAACCTGTTAAAAGCGGCCACTCAAAAAAGACCAAAATTGGTTTTTAAGACGGATTATCGCTCAATGCAGGTCAAAAGTATTGCAGAATGCTCCAAGGGGAGCATTCTGCAATACTTTCGACCTTCATTACGCTACCATTTGTCATTAAGATCTTTGTTTTGTCTATTTTAATTGGCCGTTTAAGACAGGTCTTACGTAATCACATTTTTCCACATATGCATGGTAAAATTCATAAAATATGCATGCGCAGCTATCTACTGGGAACACTTAATTAAGATCTACCGTTGGTCTGATCTCATTCAATACTATGCGTATGTCAGCAATGAAGGCTCTGGTGAGACAGTGCGTGTGTGCATGCTTGTCTGAGCATTTGTTAAGATCATGTTTCTATGCGGATCCATTTCCAATTATAAATAGTCTACAGAAATATTTTTTTTCTGTAAAGAATTCTCATTTAGAATAAAGGTTTTGTTGCTCTCGTTACATTATGTGCACATGAGCGAGTCGCAAACCTGTAGAAAAAAAAAGTGGGCGTACTTCTATAAAATATTTATTTTTCTATAAAAATCTAAGGGGTACGTGCATTTAGGGGCTATTTTGGCCCCCTCTGGAGCCACAAACTGAAAGTTGCTTTCCACCAATTTCATCTTGTTGGTTTATTAGAAGAATAGCCCAAGTGTAAAATTCTGGCATTTATTTTACTTTTACCGGTTGCTTTGGTAACCAAAATGGCCAACAAAATAGGCTTAAAACAGAGAAATTGCCATTTTAGGCCAAGTTTGAGGCTTTTCGAGCCCAATTTGTTAAGAATTAGATATCAGCACAAGCAAATACCAAAAAACCTTTTAATAAATTGTGTGCCGTGGTAATTCTAATAATCTGTTAAAATATTTTTTTTTTGTATTTGCTTGTGCTCTATATTAATTCCTCTGTTAAATGTCTCAAATTTGCTCCAAAATGGCCATTTTCCTATTTTCAGCCTATTTTGGTGGCCATTTTTGTTACCACAGCAACCGTAAAAGTCGAATTAATGCCAGACTTTTACACTTTGGCTATTGTTCTAATAAATTAATACACAGAAACTTGTGAAGAGCAACTTTTATTTTTTGACCTCAAAGGGGGGCCAAAATAGCCTCTTAATGCACGTACCCCTTTATAGATACCTTCCGGTACAGAAGGTAAACACGGTAGCAGTACCTCATGTTGAGTGAGAGTGTCAATCATAACCTACAGCAGATGTTTATCAGCGAACGGGTTTCTCCCTAGGACTGCTTTCTAAAGGCTTGTAACTACTGTCGTGCCAACCATGAGTGACAGTGACAACATGTTTGTTTAAAAGTTTCAGGGACGTATAATCGATAGATCACTTGTGTATTAATACTATCCGCAGGATAGGATTAATACACAATTGATCTGTCGATTCGCGTTAGCTCAAGTGGAGCTTACGAGTTAATGTTTCACTTAACAAGTGTAAACAAAACAATACGTCACTGTCACTCTTGTCTGGCAGGACAGTAGCTCCTGTGATTATCTGATATATTTATTCTGATTATAAAAGATATGTTCAGCTCTAATTTAGTTAGATAATAATTAAGGTTCTTGCTAAATAAATCGGGTAAACACATGCTAATTCGCTACCTTCTGTTTTCATTTATTGGTCTGTAGAAGTTGTGTATGTTCTGTATCAAGTTGAATAATTTTTTCTGGGTCAATTGTTAACTCTTTGGCTGCTAATCGAGACTAAATGTCGTCTGCTGTGTGTCGTTTGCTGGTTCTTTGAAAAATCTCTGTTGCACAAACAGTGTGGACACAGACCAGACTGCTAGAGCAATCTTATCTGGGTCCACAGTGTTTGCATGTATGCCAAAATTATTCCTTGACAGCAGCGACATTTTCAGATGCATTTCTTTTGTACCAGGTGAAGGTTTAGATATATATTCCCTAAATCTTGCAAAGCTCCCAAGTTCAGATGTTGAAATTAAATGGTCACTTTAGTATTATCAGCCTTTTTGGCGGCCATTGTAACCATTGCAACAGTAAAATTAATACCAGATTTTTACCCGTCCACTATCGTTCTATTAAAGCAAAATAAAATTAGTGAAAACCCTATTTTAGTTTTTAGCCTCATGGGGGGATCACAATAGCCTTATCAATGCACGCAACTCTTTCATACGCGGTAAAATACCCATAAGATAAAATCATGTTAATTAGCCAATGACCCGCCCACTTCTTTTGTTTTCAGCTAATCAGTTGCAAGAAACCGGCCATATTCAGTGTGGTTTATTTTCCATACCTCACACTTTTTGATATAATTCTCAGAACTTGATTAGAGAAAATTGCAGTCCGAAATATTAATTTCACCAAATTAAGTATTTTTAGAACCCTACAGAAAACTGCGTGTGATAAGAATATTGACACAAAATGATGTAAATTTCAAATTTTAGCAGTTTCACAGAAAATTTGCGACTGCAGCACTGACCAGGCTGCACGTGTCCATTGAAGCCTGGTCAGAAATTACACTGCTTGTCCCAAAAGACAGCATGATCAAACGGCACATAAATATACACGCTAATCTGAGTGTCCCCACTGTTTGCAAACCAGGGTAGAATGCACAAACAGAGGGGATTGATCAGACTATACATTTGTAACGTGTAATTCCCTGATCATTTTGAAAACAATCTAACAAACTGCTGCTAATAAAATCCACTTGTCCCAAATAAAATTCAGCAAAATGCAACATAATGTGTATATTTCACAATTTGAAACCAGCTTGTCACAAACACAGGAAACATTTTGATCAGGGCTAAATGTATCATACAATGTTGTGTGTTTGTTATGAAATATACACTCAGGAGCTCCGCTCCCTCGTATATATTCCATAACCAACACAAAACATTGAATAACCTATACACAATAATATCTATGTGGTCTAGATCACAAGACCAAACTGGTTACCATGCCCATATAAGGTAAAATCTCGTTAAAAAGCCCATGGCCCACCCATTTCCTTTTGTTTTCAGCTGATCAGTTGCAAGAAACGGGCCATATTCAGTGTGAGTCATAGTCCATGCCTCGCGCTTTTTTAGATCATTCCCATAACTTGATGAGAGGAAATTGCAGTCCGAAATGTTAATTGCAGTCCGCAATGTTAATTTCACCAAATTTAGTTTTATTTTTAGAACACAAAATAAAACTATGATAAAAAAAAAATTGACACAAAATGATGTAAAGAAAATTGACGACTGCAGAAAACACAGACTAGGCTACATGTGTACATTGAAGCCTTGTCAGAAATTACACAGCTTGTCCCTAAATGCTATTTGATAAAGACAGCATGATCAAACGTCACATGAATATACACGCTGATCTAAGTGTCTTCACTGTTTGTGAATCAGGGTAGAATGCACAAACAGTGGACTGATCAGCCTATACATCAGTGATCAATGATTCCCAGATAATTTTGAGGAAAAAAATCTAACAAAAATGCTGCTAATCAAAATCTATTTGTCCCATGTGATCGCATCCATGGCTTAAAAAGAAATGACAGACTTCGAAATGAAATGAAGCAAAATGCTACATAATGTGTATATTTCATGATTTAAAACCCGCTTGTCACCAACACAGGAAACCGCTGGGCCAGGGCTAAATAGGTTATACAATGTGTTGAGTTTGTTATGAAATGTACACTCGATATATTCGATAACCAAAACAAAGCAATGAATAACCTATACATATCATCTCAGGAGCCAAAGAGCAAATAACTCTTGGCCTTGGTTTGGAGCATTTAGGTGTATTTTCTACTTTTGTTCAGATTACCTTGAACTAGTTAACCTCAAGGTCAAGTTTGACCCCTAGGTAAATCTTGTTTTCAGAAACCAGAGGGTCAAGTGAAGTATATTTCACATGAAACAGTTATCAGTTGTAGCGAGCCAAACGCATAGATTTTAAGAATTACAACGAGGGCTAATACAACTTTTCACAGTGACCCATTTTCTCCAGCGTCTACAGTGCTTGCATACTCAAAGTATGGTAGTAGATGATGGTATACATCAAAATCTAGACCCTAGCCCCAATGGATCGTTGTGCATGTACGTTTAACTATTTCCTTACAAGCAGCAACTTATGTCGTCTGCTGATAACATATGCAAGCAGTTTGGGCCAAGATCAGAACCGACAGAAAAAAGTTAATTTTGAAAAAAGAGAGCAGACGCCAACAAAAGTATGAAAAAATACCCAGCATGCAAAGAGTTAAAGAAGGGTTTGATGCACGTGCGATAAGTGCAATTAGACAACGAGCAGTCAAATGATCTGCTGAAACTGCACAGCTGGCCAGAACCACATATGCCTTATTTGGTCACTCATGCAAAAGTACTTAATTATCATTGGCAGGTTTGTTACTGATGTGTAACCAGTGAAGACTCAATAGGGTATGACCATCCGTGCATTCTCACAAGTGCCTTCAATGCGTGCGAACACAACATTTATAGACCAAAATTAAGAACCGAAGCCTACTGGATAGTTGCGTCTGCATGATAAAAATGCTGACATGTATGTGCATATGAGATAAGTACACTATGTGCAAGCAGTAAATGCTCTCGCAAGATTGCACATATACGTAGGCTGGTTTGAGTCAATACCAGATACACATGAGATAAGTACACTATGTGCAAGCAGTTAATGCTCTTGCAGATTGCACATATACGTCGGCTGGTTTGAGTCAATACCGGATACACATGAGATAAGTACACTATGTGCAAGCAGTAAATGCTCTTGCAGATTGCACATATACGTAGGCTGGTATGAGTCAATACCAGATACACATGAGATAAGTACACTATGTGCAAGCAGTTAATGCTCTTGCAGATTGCACATATACGTAGGCTGGTTTGAGTCAATACCGGATACACATGAGATAAGTACACTATGTGCAAGCAGTAAATGCTCTTGCAAGATTGCACATATACGTAGGCTGGTTTGAGTCAATACCGGATACACATGAGATAAGTACACTATGTGCAAGCAGTTAATGCTCTTGCAGATTGCACATATACGTAGGCTGGTTTGAGTCAATACCGGATACACATGAGATAAGTACTATTATCTCACAAAAAGGCTCATTGCTCATGGGCGTTAATTTTAAATGAGAACAAACATTTGAGCAGCCTTTGCAGATCTTTCACTGTTTGCACTGACACACCAAACATTAGGACAGTTTCACAGACGCGTTTAAAGTATTTGCAATAGATACCTTCACACGTTGAGCGAAGGCTATGGCGAGACTGCGCATATGTGCAACATGCTTGCCAGGGCCTTTGCTGAACGCCTAGAAATAAGTACTAAATTTGCAGTAAGCTTTTTCACATGGACGACAAGGAAGTGCTTGAACAAGCCAACGCATCTGCCAAACTTAACAGAACCACCACTGTCAGCAAACACAAAATATGCTGGTATATGAAGGTACACCTTAAAACTAGAACCAGCCTCACTGGATAACTACGCATGCTCGTTTAATGAATAACTGTACGCATACATGTATATCTATATGAGATAGGTACCATCTAACATTTTCCAGTGGTCTCTCCTGTGCAACCACAATACATGAAAGGTGATAGTTAGCATATGCGTAAAACAAAGATTCGCATTAGCTTGCATAGTTCCACAGAGATGGTTGAATATTTCATTTATGGCTGATAAGTGTGTTTATTTAGTTTTCGCATTTGCTCAATAGCCATTGTCGTATGTCACGGTTCTAAAACTAAGATATGTACATTTTACTGCTTATTTCAATTCTCATTATAGTGTCCTGATTTCGCAATTCCAAAGGTTATACAAAAATCAGGATATTAATTGCTTCCATGTGTTATCTGTTCATATAAAAAGGAAAAAAATACATTTTTTGGCTATCTGGATTTTGTGGGATTCGAACCCATAGCTTTTAAGAGCTGCAGTTGTCTTTGGAGAGAGCGTATTAAACCCCTGAGCTATCTGGACCTATTTATCTAAAGGATTAATATTTCTTTAAGTAAGTAATTTGTGTAGCTTGTTTACAGGGACATCACTCTTGATGCTTAAGCAATTAATCCAAAATTTAGCAAAAAAACAAAACAATGTAACTAATTTGCCCCACAGAAATTTCACAATGTTGATATTTCAAGCTGTATTTCATTTCTGTCTTCAAATTAATGAAGCACATATCATAGAATGCTATATTGATTTTGCTATTACAAACACTTACACTACTTATTTAATATTTCTGGCATACTTAATTTTCACTGAATTTGAACAAATCAGTATGTTTTGTCGCTTAGGGCCACGCCTTACGAGCCTTTTTCCTATGAAGGCTCGTCAACAAGCGAATCCTCCGAGGGAGGATTCGCAAAGTTAGCTCCCTCTTTCGTTTTTTTTCTTTTATTTATTTTTTCTTTTTATTTTTTTTTTTTGGTTGGGTCCTTGGGTTGGTCTAGGCATTTTATACAATGTGGGGTGGGGGGGGGGGGTGGCTGGAGGTATTCCCTGGGGTGATACCAGATAATACTGGTATTCAATGGGAGGTGACTAATCATGGTGGAAACTAACCAGCATTACCCTTTTATATGGCATCAGAGAATCTAACATCCAGATCTTCGTATGCCTTTTCAAACTTGATTGTGGCATTTACAATTTCATGGAGGACATCTTTAATATTTATAGTGATTCTTACAGAATTGGTACATTTATATACTGATAGCTTAAAAGTTGTTTAAAAGTTTTAGATTCAGGTTAACCAGGCCTCAATCTGATTTGAGTCGTTTCTTTCATCAAATGTTATTTGTATGACATATGATTCAACCGTCTTTAGAAAAGTACATAATACAGGCAGTAGTTCTTTATTTAAAAAGAGTTCCTTCTTCATTTGTTTTATAATGAAAGATAACAGTAAAAGGCGTTCACCAAGGTTCCTTATTGAGACCATATGAATTAGTACCCTACATTTTCACAAGCCACTTATCTTCTAACAGACTATATAGGACAGCTCATCAGATGCCTGGAAGCATAGACAAAAAGAGAAGGCTCATTAGAGCCTGTGCATCGATGCAGTCGAATAAGAATGCCTGCATTTATCCTAATCAAATTAATGGAACTACTTGGTGAAAGAACGTCGATGTATCGTTATTTCGGCGTCATTAACTTGCATCGATACAAATTTTGACTGAACTGAAGGTTGCTACTGTTGGGGAGTTCGGCACATAACAGGGAATTCCTAGTTTGGTTGCCCACGAAAATAGTACCTTTTTACATTTTGAAATTCATAGTTTCTTTGCCATCTTTTCGGTTTATGAATGCTCTATTGGATTTTAAACTTGCATAGGAGTATGCATCGATGCATGTTTGTCATGTTGTTGAAAGCAAATGCATCTTTGTGTGGACTATTTTGTCACAGTAAATAGAGCCAACTACCATGGTAACGTATGACGCTGGTCTGATTTCCGGTTTACTTTTGCGCATGTAGAAAGGCCAAAGTCGACAAGGCAGGTTGTATTTTCACTTTTCTCGAGGTGGGTAACAAATCTTGTCACTCACAGGAAGAGAAAACATACAAATACTATTCTGAATGAAGATGCTGAGGCATTAAATCAGCCAGTTTACATCGAGATAAATGGCAGTGATTGTTTGTGCACTGACACCTGATGACAAAAGAACATGCACATTTTATGTGCGATAACTAGAAATGGATGTTCTCTGCACGTTTCTTGCATGTGCGCGGTTGGCAATAAATGTGTCCTGCTATGGACGATTTTTGTCGTTTGTGATAACCTTTGCAAACAGTTTGGACCCAAATCAGGCAGGCCTGACAAAAAGTCGGGCCTGATCTGGATTCGAACTGTTTGACATTCATTCTTATATGGTATCTGAACAAAAGGTTGGGGCTGGATCCTAAACTATATGACACTCTGTTAGTATCCCTCAAAAACTTTTGAAAGGAGTTTATCTTTGGTAAAACAACAGCAGGAGAAAAAAGCCTGTACAATATTCAGCATGCATAGAGTATAACAACCCTTTACTGTCGTGCAATCCAAGAGTGACAGTGACGTAATACTTTCTTTACAATTGCTAAGTAAAACACTAACGTGTACACTATACTTAAGCTAACGCAAATCGATAGATCACTTGTGTATTTATCCTATCCACAGGATAGGATTAATACACATGTGATATATCGATTAAAAACCCTGATACTGTTATAAACAAAACATGAAGTCACTGTCACTCTTGGCTGGCAGGACAGTACCTACCAGCCACGAAGTTGCCGTCTGCTACTCTTGTCTCCTTGTTGTTTTAAGGTATCCTATATTGCATGAATGTGCACGCTTGCCTGAGCCCTCACTACTCGCATATGTGACTTGTAGCAAACTTACATGAACTGGCCCTAAAATTTTGACCTGAGCCCTCATCTACATCCCTTCTTTTTTAGGGATTCCCTACTCGCATATGCGTTAAGTACTGAACTTTTTTGAACTGGCTTATAAAATTTGACTGAGCCTTCATCCACATCCCTTCTTTTTAGTGCGATTTGCAAAGGCCCATTGCGATAGGCCTACTGCGCAAATGTGCAGTCTTGCCTGATTCTCCGCTGCTCACAAATGTGACAAGTACTAAATTTTCATGAACTGGTCTATAAAATTTGACCTGAGCCTTCATCTATATTCCTTCATTTTTAGTGCGATTTGCAAAGGCTCGTGCGAGACTGCGCCAATGTACAGTTTCGTCTGATACTTTAATGTTTGTTTATGCGATATTGTTAAACTCTCATGAACTGGCCTATAAAAATTAAGTGAGTATGATCAGGGATTCCACAATTACAAACTTCAGACCAACCCACGGCACCGTGAGGAGCAGTCACAGAACATAAATAGTAGGAAAACAGTTAAAGTAAGACATCATGCCCTCTCTCTCTCTCTCTCTCTTCCTCGTCAAGATGATTGCAAAACTATAAAGAACACCAAGTAACGGCAAGTAATGCATAACTAAGCAAGGACCAAACACGGAGCCCCCCACGATCCAATGGGAGGAACATTAAAGAATGAATCAATAACAACAGAACCGCCGCCTTAGAAGGGACATAGTTGGTCCTGAATCTTCATCTGCATCGTTTCTTTTTTCAGTTGCTAGCAGCAAAGGCTGTGAGATACTGCACAAATTTGCAGGCTCATCTGGGCCTATACTGCTCGCATATGCGATAAGTACATACGTCCCTGTGAAAAATCTCTGCAGTCTTAGTTCGATTGAAGGTAACGACCTCATCTCGTTTGGCTCCTCATAGTAAACTAAGAGAATGTCACCTTTTCTGTAATAACCTGTGAAAAATCTTGATTCTCAGTTGTAGCGAGCCAATTCATAGATTTTAAGAATTACAACGCGGACAAATACAACTCTGCACAGTCACCCATTTTCTCCAGCGTCTACAGTGCTTGCATACTCAAAGTATGGTAGTAGATGAAGGTATACATCAAAATCAAGACCCTAGCTCCAATGGATCGTTGTGCATGTACGTTTAACTATTTTCTTACAAGCAGCGACTTATGTCGTCTGCTGATAACATTTGCACGCCGTTTGGACCAAGATCAGAACCGACGGAAAAAATTAATTTTGAAAAAAAAGAGAGCAGACGCCAACAAAAGCATGAAACATTACCCAGCATGCAAAGAGTTATAGAAGGGTTTGATGCACGTGCGATCAGTGCGATTAGACGACGAGCAGTCAAATGCTCTGCTGAAATTGCACAGCTGGCCAGAACCACATCTGCCTTATTTGGTTACTCATGCCAAAGTACTTAATTCTCATTGGCAGATTTGTTACTGATGTGTAACCAGTGAAGGCTCAAAAGGGTTTGACCATCCGCGCATTCTCACAAGTGCCTTCAATGCGTGCAAACACAACATCTATACACCCAAATTAAGAACCGAAGCTTACCATCTAACATTTTCCAGTGGTCTCTCCTGTGCAACCACAATACATGAAAGGTGATAGTTAGCATATGCGTAAAACAAAGATTCGCATTAGCTTGCATAGTTCCACAGAGATGGTTAAATATTTCATTTATGGCTGATAAGTGTGTTTATTTAGTTTTCGCATTTGCTCAATAGCCATTGTCGTATGTCACGGTTCTAAAACAAAGATATGTACATTTTACTGCTTATTTCAATTCTCATTATAGTGTCCTGATTTCGCAATTCCAAAGGTTATACAAAAATCAGGATATTAATTGCTTCCATGTGTTATCTGTTCATATAAAAAGGAAAAAAATACATTTTTTGGCTATCTGGATTTTGTGGGATTCGAACCCATAGCTTTTAAGAGCTGCAGTTGTCTTTGGAGAGAGCGTATTAAACCCCTGAGCTATCTGGACCTATTTATCTAAAGGATTAATATTTCTTTAAGTAAGTAATTTGTGTAGCTTGTTTACAGGGACATCACTTTTGATGCTTAAGCAATTAATCCAAAATTTAGCAAAAAAACAAAACAATGTAACTAATTTGCCCCACAGAAATTTCACAATGTTGATATTTCAAGCTGTATTTCATTTCTGTCTTCAAATTAATGAAGCACATATCATAGAATGCTATATTGATTTTGCTATTACAAACACTTACACTACTTATTTAATATTTCTGGCATACTTAATTTTCACTGAATTTGAACAAATCAGTATGTTTTGTCGCTTAGGGCCACGCCTTACGAGCCTTTTTCCTATGAAGGCTCGTCAACAAGCGAATCCTCCGAGGGAGGATTCGCAAAGTTAGCTCCCTCTTTCGTTTTTTTTCTTTTATTTATTTATTTTTATTTTTTTTTTTTGGTTGGGTCTTGGGCTGGTCTAGGCATTTTTTACAATGTGGGGGGTGGCTGGTGGTATTCCCTGGGGTGATTACCAGATAATACTGGTATTCAATGGGAGGTGACTAATCATGGTGGAAACTAACCAGCATTACCCTTTTATATAGCATCAGAGAATCTAACATCCAGATCTTCGTATGCCTTTTCAAACTTGATTTTGGCATTTACAATTTCATGGAGGACATCTTTAATATTTATAGTGCTTCTTACAGAATTGGTACATTTATATACTGCTAGCTAAAAAGTTGTTTAAAAGTTTTAGATTCAGGTTAACCAGGCCTCAATCTGATTTGAGTCGTTTCTTTCATTAAATGTTATTTGTATGATTTATGATTCAACCGTCTTTAGAAAAGTATATAATACAGGCAGAAGTTCTTTATTTAAAAAGAGTTCCTTCTTCATTTGTTTTATAATGAAAGATAACAGTAAAAGGCGTTCACCAAGGTTCCTTATTGAGACCATATGAATTAGTACCCTACATTTTCAAAAGCCACTTATCTTCTAACAGACTATATAGGACAGCTCATCAGATGCCTGGTAGCATAGACAAAAAGAGAAGGCTCATTAGAGCCTGTGCATCGATGCAGTCGAATAAGAATGCCTGCATTTATCCTAATCAAATTAATGGAACTACTTGGTGAAAGAACGTCGATGTATCGTTATTTCGGCGTCATTAACTTGCATCGATACAAATTTTGACTGAACTGAAGGTTGCTACTGTTGGGGAGTTCGGCACATAACAGGGAATTTCTAGTTTGGTTGCCCACGAAAATAGTACCTTTTTACATTTTGAAATTCATAGTTTCTGTGCCATCTTTTCGGTTTATGAATGCTCTATTGGATTTTAAACTTGCATAGGAGTATGCATTGATGCATGTTTGTCATGTTGTTGAAAGCAAATGCATCTTTGTGTGGACTATTTTGTCACAGTAAATAGAGCCAACTACCATGGTAACGTATGACGCTGGTCTGATTTCCGGTTTACTTTTGCGCATGTAGAAAGGCCAAAGTCGACAAGGCAGGTTGTATTTCACTTTTCTCGAGGTGGGTAACAAATCTTGTCACTCACAGGAAGAGAAAACATACAAATACTTTTCTGAATGAAGATGCTGAGGCATTAAATCAGCCAGTTTACATCGAGATAAATGGCAGTGATTGTTTGTGCACTGACACCTGATGACAAAAGAACATGCACATTTTATGTGCGATAACTAGAAATGGATGTTCTCTGCACGTTTCTTGCATGTGCGCGGTTGGCAATAAATGTGTCCTGCTATGGACGATTTTTGTCGTTTGTGATAACCTTTGCAAACAGTTTGGACCCAAATCAGGCAGGCCTGACAAAAAGTCGGGCCTGATCTGGATTCGAACTGTTTGACATTCATTCTTATATGGTATCTGAACAAAAGGTTGGAGCTGGATCCTAAACTATATGACACTCTGTTAGTATCCCTCAAAAACTTTTGAAAGGAGTTTATCTTAGGTAAAACAACAGCAGGAGAAAAAAGCCTGTACAATATTCAGCATGCATAGAGTATAACAACCCTTTACTGTCGTGCAATCCAAGAGTGACAGTGACGTAATACTTTCTTTAAAATTGCTAAGTAAAACACTAACGTGTACACTATACTTAAGCTAACGCAAATCGATAGATCACTTGTGTATTTATCCTATCCACAGGATTGGATTAATACACATGTGATATATCGATTAAAAACCCTGATACTGTTATAAACAAAACATGAAGTCACTGTCACTCTTGGCTGGCAGGACAGTACCTACCAGCCACGAAGTTGCCGTCTGCTACTCTTGTCTCCTTGTTGTTTTAAGGTATCCTATATTGCATGAATGTGCACGCTTGCCTGAGCTCTCACTACTCGCATATGTGACTTGTAGCAAACTTACATGAACTGGCCCTAAAATTTTGACCTGAGCCTTCATCTACATCCCTTCTTTTTTAGGGATTCCCTACTCGCATATGCGTTAAGTACTGAACTTTTTTGAACTGGCTTATAAAATTTGACTGAGCCTTCATCCACATCCCTTCTTTTTAGTGCGATTTGCAAAGGCCCATTGCGATAGGCCTACTGCGCAAATGTGCAGTCTTGCCTGATTCTCCGCTGCTCACAAATGTGACAAGTACTAAATTTTCATGAACTGGTCTATAAAATTTGACCTGAGCCTTCATCTATATTCCTTCATTTTTAGTGCGATTTGCAAAGGCTCGTGCGAGCCAATGTACAGTCGTCCAATGTACAGTTTCGTCTGATACTTTAATGTTCGTTTATGCGATATTGTTAAACTCTCATGAACTGGCCTATAAAAAGTAAGTGAGTATGATCAGGGATTCCACAATTACAAACTTCAGACCAACCCACGGCACCGTGAGGAGAAGTCACAGAACATAAATAGTAGGAAAACAGTTAAAGTAAGACATCATGCCCTCTCTCTCTCTCTCTCTCTTCCTCGTCAAGATGATTGCAAAACTATAAAGAACACCAAGTAACGGCAAGTAATGCATAACTAAGCAAGGACCAAACACGGAGCCCCCCACGATCCAATGGGAGGAACATTAAAGAATGAATCAATAACAACAGAACCGCCGCCTTAGAAGGGACATAGTTGGGCCTGAATCTTCATCTGCATCGTTTCTTTTTTCAGTTGCTAGCAGCAAAGGCTGTGAGATACTGCACAAATTTGCAGGCTCATCTGGGCCTATACTGCTCGCATATGCGATAAGTACATACGTCCCTGTGAAAAATCTCTGCAGTCTTAGTTCGATTGCAGGTAACGACCTCATCTCGTTTGGCTCCTCATAGTAAACTAAGAGAATGTCACCTTTTCTGTAATAACCTGTGAAAAATCTTGATTCTCAGTTGTAGCGAGCCAATTCATAGATTTTAAGAATTACAACGCGGACAAATACAACTCTGCACAGTCACCCATTTTCTCCAGCGTCTACAGTGCTTGCATACTCAAAGTATGGTAGTAGATGAAGGTATACATCAAAATCAAGACCCTAGCTCCAATGGATCGTTGTGCATGTACGTTTAACTATTTTCTTACAAACAGCGACTTATGTCGTCTGCTGATAACATTTGCACGCCGTTTGGACCAAGATCAGAACCGACGGAAAAAATTAATTTTGAAAAAAAAGAGAGCAGACGCCAACAAAAGCATGAAACATTACCCAGCATGCAAAGAGTTATAGAAGGGTTTGATGCACGTGCGATTAGACGACGAGCAGTCAAATGCTCTGCTGAAATTGCACAGCTGGCCAGAACCACATCTGCCTTATTTGGTTACTCATGCCAAAGTACTTAATTCTCATTGGCAGATTTGTTACTGATGTGTAACCAGTGAAGGCTCAAAAGGGTTTGACCATCCGCGCATTCTCACAAGTGCCTTCAATGCGTGCAAACACAACATCTATACACCCAAATTAAGAACCGAAGCTTACCATCTAACATTTTCCAGTGGTCTCTCCTGTGCAACCACAATACATGAAAGGTGATAGTTAGCATATGCGTAAAACAAAGATTCGCATTAGCTTGCATAGTTCCACAGAGATGGTTAAATATTTCATTTATGGCTGATAAGTGTTTTTATTTAGTTTTCGCATTTGCTCAATAGCCATTGTCGTATGTCACGGTTCTAAAACAAAGATATGTACATTTTTACTGCTTATTTCAATTCTCATTATAGTGTCCTGATTTCGCAATTCCAAAGGTTATACAAAAATCAGGATATTAATTGCTTCCATGTGTTATCTGTTCATATAAAAAGGAAAAAAAATAGTTTTTGGCTATCTGGATTTTGTGGGATTCGAACCCATACCTTTATGGAGTTGCAGTTGTCTTTGGAGAGAGCGTATTAAACCCCTGAGCTATCTGGGCCTATTTATCTAAAGGATTAACATTTCTTTAAATAAGTAAGTAATTTGTGTAGCTTGTTTACAGGGACATCACTCTTGATGCTTAAGCAATTAATCCAAAATTTAGCAAAAAACAAAACAATGTAACTAATTTGCCCCGCAGAAATTTCACAATGTTGATATTTCAAGCTGTATTTCATTTCTGTCTTCAAATTAATGAAGCACATATCATAGAATGCTATATTGATTTTGCTATTACAAACACTTACACTACTTATTTAATATTTCTGGCATACTTAATTTTCACTGAATTTGAACAAATCAGTATGTTTTGTCGCTTAGGGCCTCGCCTTACGAGCCTTTTTCCTATGAAGGCTCGTCAACAAGCGAATCCTCCGAGGGAGGATTCGCAAAGTTAGCTCCCTCTTTCGTTTTTTTTCTTTTATTTTTTTTCTTTTTATTTTTTTTATTGGTTGGGTCCTTGGGTTGGTCTAGGCATTTTTTACAATGTGGGGGGTGGCTGGTGGTATTCCCTGGGGTGATTACCAGATAATACTGGTATTCAATGGGAGGTGACTAATCATGGTGGAAACTAACCAGCATTACCCTTTTATATAGCATCAGAGAATCTAACATCCAGATCTTCGTATGCCTTTTCAAACTTGATTTTGGCATTTACAATTTCATGGAGGACATCTTTAATATTTATAGTGCTTCTTACAGAATTGGTACATTTATATACTGATAGCTTAAAAGTTGTTTAAAAGTTTTAGATTCAGGTTAACCAGGCCTCAATCTGATTTGAGTCGTTTCTTTCATCAAATGTTATTTGTATGATATATGATTCAACCGTCTTTAGGAAAGTACATAATACAGGCAGTATTTCTTTATTTAAAAAGAGTTCCTTCTTCATTTGTTTTATAATGAAAGATAACAGTAAAAGGCGTTCACCAAGGTTCCTTATTGAGACCATATGAATTAGTGCCCTACATTTTCACAAGCCACTTATCTTCTAACAGACTATATAAGACAGCTCATCAGATGCCTGGTAGCATAGACAAAAAGAGAAGGCTCATTAGAGCCTGTGCATCGATGCAGTCGAATAAGAATGCCTGCATTTATCCTAATCAAATTAATGGAACTACTTGGTGAAAGAACGTCGATGTATAGTTATTTTGGCGTCATTAACATGCATCGATACCAATTTTGACTGAACCGAAGGTTGCTACTGTTGGGGAGTACGGCAAATAACTTTGGTTGCCCACGAACATAGTACCTTTTTACATTTTGAAATTCAGAGTTTCTGTGCCATCTTTTCGGTTTATGAATGCTCTATTGGATTTTAAACTTGCATAGGAGTATGCATTGATGCGTGTTTGTCATGTTGTTGAAAGCAAACGCATCTTTGTGTGGACTATTTTGTCACAGTAAATAGAGCCAACTAACATGGTTACGTATGACGCTGGTCTGATTTCCGGTTTACTTTTGTGCATGTTGAGAATTCAAGGCAAGTTGTATTTTCACTTTTCTCGCAGGTGGATAACAGATCTTGTCACTCACATGTGCGCGGTTGGAAATAAATGTGTCCTGCTATGGAGGATTTCGTCGTCTGTTGATAACCTTTGCAAACAGTTTGGATCCAGATCAGGCCTGACAAAAAGTCGGGTCTGAACTGGATCCGAACTGTTTGACATTCATTCTTATGATATACCTCAAAGACTTTTTGAACAAAAGGTTAGGGCTGGATCCAAAAATATTTGACACTCTGATGGTATCCCCCCAAAACTGTTTGAAAGGAGTTTATTTTAGGTAAAACAACAGTAGGAGGAAAAAGCCTGACAGAGTACAATTATTCAGCATGCATAGAGTACAACCCTTTACCTAAAAGCCACGAAGTTGCCGTCTGCTACTCTTGTCTCCTAGTAGTTTTTAGGTACCCTATATTGCATGAATGTGCACGCTCGCCTGAGCCCTCGCTGCTCGCATATGCAACTTGTACCAACCTTTCATGAACTGGCCCTAAAATTGTTAACCTGAGCCTTCATCTACATTCATTCTTTTTTAGGGATTCGCTACTCGCATATGCGTTAAGTACCAAACTTTCTTGAACTGGCTTATAAAATTTGACTGAGCCTTCATCTACATCCCATCTTTTCTTTCTATTTAATGTGATTTGCAAAGGCCCTGGCGATTCTGCGCAAATGTGCAGTCTTGTCTGATTCTCCGCTGCTCGCATATGTTACAAGTACTAAACTTTCTTGAACTGGCCTATTAATTCATCTATATCCCACTGACCAAACAGCAGATTAGACCAGGCCCGAGGTTATAAAACTTGAGTACAGTCTCAAACTCAAAATAAAGCACCCCCCAAATCAGATGCATTTTGCGTTCGATTCCAATTTTCACAGTTTTGTAACTGACATCTGTGACGCAGCTGTGATGATTTGGTACCAGTTCTTCACACGTGTGAGTTTTTAACAATTGTTCACATGTGATGATTTGATACCAATTTTTCACAGCTGTGAGGATTTGGTACCCATTCTACTTATTAATTTTGTGAAAATTTGGTACCAATTCTTCACATCTGAGATAAATCATACCAGTTCTTCACACGTTAAATGCATAAAATTTGAAATTTGAGCCTGAATTCAGTGTGACTCAAATTTATTTCGAATTAGCAAGTATTTAGAAAAATCGAAGTTCAAATTTTCGAGGATTTACTGTAATTAGTTCCAGCATTCATAGAGTTCAGTCAAGAATGTCTTTTGCAGACAGTGCCAAATCTTGGAAAGCTCTCGGAGAGTTAATATATAATGACTCTTGTTTTAAACTGGGTTTATTATCAAATTAGTGTTTCTTTATTTCACTTCTTGATTTGTCTAAGGTCTCTTAAGGCTTTCCAGGGCCTTCCAGGGATTAGATATAATTTTGTAATACGAGCCATTGACGTCACCAGTCGCCGTTAAATGAGCTGCAGCAAGGCAAAACGGAATTGCTGAACATTTTCGCATTTGCCGGAAGTATTGCGCCTTAAGAAATATGGGAGTTTCATTCGGATTTCTCGGTAACTGTCCCTGTATGCTGAATGAACATACTGAGATGGAAGATACACACAAAATGACTTTCGCATTAAAATGAAGGTACGGTAAAACCTGTGTAAAACGGCCACTCAAAAATAGACAAAACGAAGGTCTTATGGTAGTTTAATGAAGGTCGAAAGTTTTGCAGAATGCTCTCCTTGGAGCATTCTGCAATACTTTTGACCTGCATTAAGCGATAATTGGTCTTGAAAACCAATTTTGGTCTTTTTGAAAGTGGCCGTTTTATACTGTATAAAAATTGTGAAGATTGCGGTCAACCTTCACAAGTGCCGGTGTGATACTCAGAAAACTAATACATGTACAGTAAAGCATGTCTTTAGCGACCACTCAAAAATAGACAAAGGTCTTAAAGACAAATGGTAGTTTAATGAAAGTAGAAAGTATTGCAGAATGCTCTCATTGAAGCATTCTGCAATACTTTTGACCTGCATTAAGCGATAATCGAAAACCAAATTTTGGTCTTCTTTTTGAGTTGAGTGGTCGCTTAAGACAGGTTTTACTGTAGTTTAAAACAATACCAACTTGAAATATTCGAGAAATTTACACAGGGATACCAGGAATGCTATCAGAGGGTCCAACAATTTGGATCCAGCACACTTACAATCAGAACTATTGAGAAAAATAGATTTGAACAGCATGTTACGATCTTACGTGATAAGTCACATGTAAAGTCACCTGACATAATAAAAGGTTAAGATGTTTACTTGCAGCTTCATTTGTCGTCTGGTGTCGTTTGTCTCGTGAAAGAAAAAAAAAAGAGAGAAATGTCTGCAATGTTGAGAAACTCAAACGACAAACAAAAAAAAAAATAACACAAAAAACAGACAAAAAAACAAGGTTATTTGTAATGTCAATGAGTCTAAAGAAAATGGCTTGATATGCATATAGAATTTTATCCTCTAATGCATGTTACAATACATCACGACATAATCTGTAACAAGAAATATCTTTAAAAAAAGATATACGACAAAATGACAGAAGACATATTTGATATGAGTAACGTGAGAATTTTAAATAAAGAAATTGAAAAGAAAAAAAGAGGATGTTTAAACTTTGTAATGCCTTCGGTCAGCTGAGCTCAGTAAAAGCAAACTATGCTATTCCAGAATATCTGTAGTTATGCTTCTAGGGTACATGATTGCTGGAATCTCGCGAAACTCGAGTCAGAACGAAAAAAAATATACCCTGCGTCCAAATGCTGCATATTTAAATAGCTAGTGCCATACATGCCTGGTGCAAAAATGTTAAACAGTAGCGTTAGTAGAATTTAGTTGACCGTAACCTACAAATATAAGTTTAGTTGACCGATATTAGTTTCTTATGTCAGAAACTGATCCATCTTAATCTGAGAATTTCGTCACACTTAGCCGAGACTATCCGAAGGCTCCATGTCTCCAGGGTTAGATGTTGAAAAAAAGCTTCGAACTATCGCAAAGCGCATTATTGTTACTAGACAACACTTTTAATTACTTTAATTTTTTCATTTTCTATAGCCACCATCTTTTCAGTTTTATCATGCATTTCAAGCTCAGTAGTTTTTGTATATTAAGCATTTGTATGTGTATACTAAGTTTTGAATAGGTGATCAAAACACACTTGTGATAAGCCGTTGACATTTCTGGTTGTCATATGTTAAGACTACCATTTCGTGCAGCCTGATCTGTTTGGTAGTGGATTTCTGAAGACCTCAACTGTGTGCGATTTCTGTTCAAGTTTGCAACCTGAAAAATTTGACCCTGTCCATTGTCGCAAGCAGGAAGTACGCTAGCACGTACTAACCTGTCGCTTTTCGCTCGGTGCACACCGGGAGTGAGCCGTCATTTTTATTAAAAATATATTATGCGATCACTGCTTGCATGACTCGGGGCTTTACATCCAGGAAATATTGACTAAAAGAGAAATGATAAACTGTCAAAAATTTTACTTATTGCTATTTTTAACATTAAATTCTGTCACCACAGGAGTGCGAGAAATGAACGGGACGAGCCAAATTTCGCTAGTTACTCATAATGCAAAAGGCAAAATGCGAGAGATCTAGATGAGGTATCGTCAGGTCTCGCGAGAATGGACCCTGTCATATTAAAATGGCTTCCATGCCTTTCCTCGAAACAACACCATTAAAACTTTTACTGTTATACATAGCCCAGTCATTGAACATTCAGATACACTTTCATTTGCTTTACTGGCTTACATCGTTTTGTATATAAATGGCAAACAATTCAGGTATAGCGTTTTCATTTCTGTTCAGTATAGGTAGAGAAGTCATGAAACTTCGGACACCAGGTAAATTCGGACACACATTTGCAAACAGTGGAAATCCAGGTGAGACGGCTCCTTATGAGCCGTCTCATCAGAATTTTCACTGCCTGCTTAGTTGATTGAGTTTCTTATTTCAATAATCATAATATGAAACAAACAAGGTCGTTGTCGGAATTTACCTGATGTCGGAAGTTACCTGACATAAAGGTCCTCAGTCAGAAATCACTACCTCAGTAACAATCTGCATTGGTGGTAGATCTCTTGCGGTGAGTTCTTCTAGTGGAAGCTGAATTACATAAAATGCAATTGAGTTTACTGTATAATATGGTTAAAATTAACCACAAGTGTCATCTTGTTAAAAGACAGCCTTTTCTGTGTATAGAAATATGGACTCCATACGCTAAGTCAACTTGTTATAAGAAATTTAGGCAATCTACATTGGAAAAGTATGTATGTCAAGGTAATCAACAGATTATGACTACATCATTGATACAAGAAATCAAATCGAAGGAATCATTAACAGTTTTAGAAATTAGCACTCTCAGAGTTGGTACATCTCTTCAAGCGTGGAGACATTTGAGCCATGACAGGAGATTTCCATCAATGTGGTATGTGCGACCAGCAAAGGCTCAGACCAGCCTGCGCATACGCACAGACTGATCAGAGCCTTTGCTAGTCGCTTAAATATTCTGTGACTTTTAAGCTACAGACTGAAAATCATTTGAAGTTTCTAAGCTTATAAGGAGGCTGCACAGGCTCATCTGAGTCTACACTTGTCAAAATACCACATTGTTGGAAGTCACGTGTCACGGCTCATTTCGATACCATTTGCCAGTGAAAAGAAGAGCTGGGATTCTTACACCTTACAGTCAACCAAACATACATATGAGCCGTGACATGTGATTTCCAACAATGTGGCATTTTGACAAGTGTAGACTCAGACGAGCATGTGTAGCCTCCTTTAAGCTTAGACACTCCTAATGATGTTCAGTCAGTAGCTTAACACTCATAGAATATTCAAGCGACTAGCAAAGACTCTGGTCAGACTGCGGGTATGCGCAGGCTGGTCTGAGGCTTTGCTGATCGTACATACCACATTGTTGGAAATCTCATGTCGCGGCTCAATTATAATGAGAAGGTCATTAATGCAAGGTGTCTGAATTGTCTACAAGAGGGAGACGATTAAACTCCTTTAGTGGTGCTCCCATCGCTTGCCAACAAGAAAAAAATATGTTAACTTAACAAATTGGTGTTTATTTTGGCGTTGTTGGTGTTGTTGGTATTATAGAATGGTTGACAGCGATTTGTTTGAGTTTGAGTTTCTTAAAAAGCCATGTGGAAAGCATGTAAATTCTAAACAGATATCTTAACACTTTCAAAATGTCGTGCTCAGAAATGTGACTTTAAATAGTAATATTGCATCAACAGAATAATAGATCATGTCATTTATCACACTGGTTGACAGGATTTTTGATTGATATAAATGGAAGCTTACATTAGAAGAGGGCGCTTTATTGACAATTTGGAATATGTATGGTTAATGGTGATGTCTTTTGATGGTGAATTTCAGTGTGAGGGAGTAAGTTTAGGATATATTTAGATTTTTTTTAGCTTTTTAGAAGTGTATTTGTTTTAATTACGAAACGTATCAATTGGATAATAGAAAAATAAAACTTTTTTAAAAATTAAAACAGAGTACTTTAAAACACAATTGGAACTTATAGAAAGAAGAATTAACCCTAACACAAAATATAACTTTTTGAAAATTAAAACAGAGTACTTTAAAACACAATTCGAACTTATAGAAAGAAGAATTAACCCTACAATACAATGACGGCCACGTGAAGTTATCAAATACATAAAGCTCAAGGAGTTATGCCCAACAGGCTCACGGAGACATGGTAGGAGCATTAGGGAAGGATGCCCCAGGATGATTCTACAGCATGGTGATAAAATAGGCTGCTGAATTTAAACGCTATGGCGATGGTCTTGACGATGATCACCAACTATCAACACATCAGCCATCTTACAAAATCAGAAATTCTCCACTGAATTTTGAGATGTAGAATTTAAATGCAGCAGTAAGTTATTCGTTTACTGCACAGTCATTGAGTAAGCGAAAAGCAACATTAAATGGTATGCATCTATATAATGTCATACAATTTGAGAAGTTTCGTTGGCCGCTTTAACATTCTCACTGGGTCTAGAACAATCACTGATTCTGGAACAAACACAAATTTAACTCTTAATGTGCCAATCGCAAAAAAAAGTCGTCTGCTTTTCTCGTCTGCTTAAATGTTTAAGATGCCTCTATGACAAACAGTGTGGACCCAGATCAGACTGCTCCTATAGGAGCAGTCTGTTCTTGGTCCGCACTGTTTGCTTCTATACTTAATTCGTCAGTAATGCTAGGCAATTATTTGCAGCAGACGACTTCATCAGACGAGATTTTCAGATGCATTTTTTTCTTGTCGCTTTAAGGGTTAAATTCGTCTAGCCGAATTATGTACATAGTTTAGGACGAATGAATATTGCTTCAACACACATTACAGCTATATTTATCATCAATTGTTTATGGCCTGACCAAAGTCACAACAGATTCTTAAAAGAGCGATAGGTTGGAAGTATATTTTTCACAGGTACGTTTCGCGGGAATATGGATGGGCTCCATCGGTTTGCTTGTCACTGGTAAATTCGTTAGCGCCGCAGTTTCGTAAATTATGCATTTGTAATTTGAAGCACGCCCGCTACGATATTGTCTTTCTAATTTCAAATAAATCGAGTCAGCTGACTGAAAATTAAGAATGCTACAATCATGGAACATCGCATAAAATAATAATGTTTTCGTTACCATGGCAACTCGTTTAATAGGCATGCTACTGAGACACTGATCTGAGAAAACTGATATATACTGTTTATCAAGATAGTGGAATAAGATTGGATCAAGTACATCTTGATAATATGCCATATACATTCCATAATATTTACATTTTCAAAGCAAACCTTATAAATGAATGAATCTGGATTTCAAGAACGGTTCAAAACATTATGAAAAACAGACAGCTTTGCACGTGAAATAAGTGCCAAACAGCGAATTAATTCGTCTAGAGTGATAGTTTAGCTATGACAGAGGGCGTGCCACCCCTGGGTCACACGTGCAAAACAACTTTTGTCTGCTCCAGTGGCTGACTATATTCACCGCCATTGCCGTTAAGCAATCAACAATATCGTTTATACGACAAGTAGTATAAAAGTAAGTAAGGGTGCAAAGGTCAGGAATCGATACAATCAAGTACAACACCTGACCCAGGATACCAATGGGAAAGTTACAAACTCACAGTTAGACACGGTAGGTTTAAAAAATTTTACTGGAGGGCTTAAACCTGTTTCACGGCGCCAACCTCACCCTTAATTCAGATGTGAATCAAGACACGTAGATATTTGATTGCACGAAAGACCCCTAACTTATCAATGCATAATCTCCTAGAACATATAAATCAAGATATAAAAAAGGAGATAAAGCAAAGTTAAGGACTCAACAGTAAATAAAACTGAATACTAGAGCCATATAAATTCAACAGGTAAAGTTCGGTGGGTCTAACAAACAGCCAAACCATCAGGCCCCTACCATCTCATCAATAGAGAAGTCTTTCAGTCGGAACCGTCATAGCGTCTGATGTCCGTCCCACCGGCGTGCAATTAATGAGGAAAGCAAAGTTGCCAACCGTGATTGGGTTGACCACCAAGCATGCAGTCCGTTGCAATACATTAATGTTATAGCCAATCTTTTTATAATGGGAAATTATTTTAATAAACTGCGCTGAAAAGTATTAGAGCCTACAATCTTCTTCATGTTATACATCAAGTCACCATAGAATTCAGGTTCCGAAAGTCCTTGGCGCAAGAGAGATTTAAGTCCAACTTGGAATTTAGATATCAAATCATAGTATCGTCTATAAAATTGAGAAAAGATTTTGCGAAATTTATGATACCGATAGCCTTGTTTAAGAAGTTTCTGAGTTAACAATTTATTGCGAGTGTTGAAGTCAGTAACATGGCTAGATGCTCTAGCAAAACAAATGAGTTGAGAGATATAGACTCCGAGGAATATCACCATCTAAAAATGGGAAATTGACAATTTCAAAATCAAAGTCGTCCTGTTCATCATAAATTTTGGCAGAAACAATGTCATTAGAAATTGACAAATGTAAGTCTAAAAATGTGACTTTGGTATCAGAGGTATTGGCTTTATTAAGTTGGAGCTCTGAAGGGTATATTTGACTTATCATATTGTCAAAATAAACATGTTTAAAATATCGTCCAAGTATCTGGATGTAGTGTTAAAAGCATCAATAACATCAGCCTGCTTAGCATCAGAAAGAGACATCATTAAGTCCCTCTCATAACAAAACAGGAATAAATTGGCAGCCAGGGGAGCACAATTAGTGCCCATAGGAATCCCAACTACTTGTCTATATTTGGTGCCAAATCGAATAAAAATGTTGTCCAACAAAAAGGTCAGCCCATCACATACATTTTGTCAAGACCATTCGTGATATTTTTTAGATTTTTCTGAAGAAAAAATGCGTTTCTGTCGTTACATGCAAGGTAAGGAGAGCCTTCTCTCTGGAAGGTTCTTTCAATAAGATCAATAAGTTTATGAGGTAAATTTGTGTAAAGAGTAGAATAATCATAAGAAGACAAACTGGTCACATTGAAATTTCCAGCTTTAAGTTTATCTAAAATTTCACCTGAATTTTAATAGACCAACATAGATTTTTACCAGATCTCTCATACACCTTTTCGCAGTACTTGATAACGTGTTTTTTTACAGCTGTAAGACACGAGGTTAATAATTTAGAAAATTCTGTTGTCATACAAGAATTAGAATGAGCAATTAATCTTTCTTTATAGGTTTTTTATGGAGTTTAGGTAACCAGTACTGTCTTGGTTTTCTTCAGTTTTGACACCGAAATGTAGGACTGTATGACAACTATGCCCATCGACCACTCACTCAAAAGAGGCTGGATAAAACTTGAAAGCATCAAATCATTATTTATCATTACGCATAAAACTATTATAAGAGGAATTAAGAAAATGACTTTCAGAGTTGAAGTTTGCTTTTCATATGATTCCCATAATGCTTTGAGTTTAAGTTTTTTCGTTTATGATCTAGAAAATTGTCCATGGGCTGCAGTAGAGGGATCATTAGCTCAATACAATGTACCCTGTCGGGCCATCTATTTTCATAGGGTAGACTAATTTTAGTTACTGATGAAAGTATACATACATGGAAGCCACTTCAGAGCATGCAACCTGCACAAAGAACAGTATAACAAGATAACTGGCCGCCTTGGTATGATTAAAGTTGTATGTTTTTCCGATTTTGTAACAGTATCTATCTGGTCAATTAAAAGACAAAGTCCAGTGATCGTTACTGTTTTATCAATATAGCAATCAAAACGACTACCCAGGTTCATAATATGTTAAATTCATATTGCTGCTGGAAGCTCTAAATTAACTCTCTAAAATTGAAACAAAATCTTCTAAATCTGCGGTATGCACTCTCTTTATATTAAAAGGTCATGAACCTTATCATGTTACAACAGAGGGAGTTATCTCCATGGTAACGTCTCTAAATTATGATATATAGCCTCTTTGCCATTCCAAATAAGTATACAGCATATACTTGTAGCGCTATTTCTTGGAATTGTACATGAGCTTACACTGATGAATCAGAGACATATTTAACCTAGAACTCGACTTACTAGCTTCCCAAAATAGACAATTACTAAGGTGTATCAACCCCAATAAAATTACAGACAAGCTTTATCTCAACTGCATATAGTTACAATCTCTACAGCATAATCCACTCCTTTTGCATTTATCATACTACAGCGTTGCTCTGTGGAATCTTTTCTTCACGATTCTAAGGTAATTAAGCTGTGTAATTGCATAATTATGAGGGTCAGTAAAACATAACTGAGAGTTGATTCATATCTTTTATGTAGGCTAACATACAATAGTGAAATTTGGCACATGCATGCAATGAACTGTCCTGCGTCAGAATATGCAATATACAAGACCATGCAAAGTATAGATTGTTGTTGCTTAGCAACCGAAGAATGTGAAATAACGTCATGCGTTCACGCTGGAATAATGAGTTGCCATGGAAACACTATACAAAATTTAAGTAACATCAACTTGTGCATTTGTTGCAAATACAGTATTTAAATGTATTTTGTGAAATACAACAACTGAGATTGAGGCGTTGGAATTTTATTACATAAATAAGAGAAAAATTAACTAATTTTTTAGAAAATTTCACCCAAAATATACCCCACCCACCAGTTACGGTTCATTTTAGAGCAATATTATCAACTAAGTATCATATCATATGTCCATTTCATTGTATTTAGTAATTGGCTTTGACATCTGAATGCATATCTTGAATATTCCCAGGAATAAACGGTTGCCATAGCAACAAAATCTGATCTTTTAGTTAAAATTGATATTTCCATCGGTTTTGGCTGCTAGTCAACGAGCATTGTATGTATTGTGTCTATTATATATTACACTTCTTCAAAACATTGCTAACACACTGTTTGATACAATTGGAGAGATAAAAGGTCCATTATAGTACTGTTTTTGATTTGAAATGATTTTAAATTCATGGCTGCTTAGTCAGAAGTGTCGTCAGCGCGAACGCACATCGCTGAGAGACGGTCTTCGGTTGCCTAGAAACAATGCATTTAAGATGATAAGACGTCAATTTCTTTTTGTAATGAAGCCCAAAGGTTCATTCTATATATGTATAAAGTTTCGGCCAAAACTGCCTACCCAGTAAAAAGATATTATCCAACTCTCAGTTATTTTTGACTGACCCTCGTATGTTGTCTTTTCTTCAGTGTCCTAGGAGTGGTTGCAATTGCAATTGCAGATATAATAGTCCATAACCTATAACTATTATTATAAGTAAACATCAGACATTAGGTAATCCAACCCAGCAGGCAAACGACGACAAGACCACGTCATATCAACGTCAATCAACGTTAATACGACGTGGGTTTGATGTTTTTTTGCATTCTGGCAACAGCTTTATCCACACTGACAGACGACCTTTGCGATACTGGCACATATTCCACTTGCACAACATTATTCTTTAGCCGACTGGAATTTCCCACTCTTATCAACTGAACCGGTCCAGTTTCGTTTTAGTTTTGTTTGGTTGTAATTTGAAATTTTATTCAAATTCTAATAGAACATTCCGTAATACTCCGAGTGACCCTAGATGAAAAGTTGAAGTATTATGTTCATACAAAGCAGTAGAAAGGAAAGCTCTTAGATCCTTAGACCTACTTAGATGAGTGAAAGAAACAGAAGTTGTCAATAGTAAATGCATGATACAATTGTATAAGGCTCTAATTACTCCACAGCTGGAATATGCAGCTGCAGTTTGGCAGATAGGTGATACCAGCAGTTAAGAAAAGATACAGAGGAAAAGACTAGCTATGTGCCTAAGAATTCCAGTAACTGCGGGAATAGATACACTAGAATTGGAGGCAGGCGTGAAACCCTTGTGCATCAGGAGAGAAGAGTTGGCAGTCAGACAGGCAGCAAGAATAATGATGAAAACAGACAACACACCAATAAATATGAGCTGGGATAGTTTCATTGAAAATGACCAAACAGAGAGGAAAATGTCACCGTTTCAGGTACTTGTACATGTAGGTGATGTGTCAACAAATACAGACATCTCTCTACACAGCTTGGAAAAAGAGTTTAATTTTCATGAGTCCCTACTACCAATGAAGAGATCTCCAGAATATTGGAAGAACCTCGGTTCATCAAAAACAAGAAAAGCAGAGCAGGGAAAACTATCGAGATAAATAATAGATGGATTTATAGACAGCTGTGATACAGAAACAGCAGTGGGATTCACAGACGGCTTTGTCTTGGAAATCCTGGACCTTGTGGTGCTGGGGCATACCTATTTATTCCTGGGTTTGTTGATCATAGCATGCTCAAGCAACCAGTCAGCAACAGAGGTTCAATATTACTTAGGGAATTAGTAGCCATTAAACTACCTCTCAAACACATATACCAATATAAAATAGAACGTCAAATACATGTTGATATTAAGAAAATTCACATTTGTACGATAGCCAGAGCGCTGTAGGCCAACTAGTTTTAGGGTGGGAGTCCAAATCACATCAAAGTACAATACATGAAGTGAAATGGAAAAAGTCAACATAACCATAGAAATCTCTAGGATACCCGGACATGCAAACATTAAGGGTAGTGAAAATGCAGACATATTAGCCAAAGAAGGTGCTCAAGAAGCCAAAGAAATAGAGAGTTTACCACCTGTAATACCCTTAGGAGATGTGAAAGAAGCAGTGAAGAAAAAATCAGGAGATGTTAAGTTGCAGGAGATGTGAAAGAAGTCAGACAAGGGTAGGCACTTATTTCGGCTTAGACCAAAATTGGATTTTAAACTGATTCACACATTTGATATCTCAGTTGAGGACAGGCTATACAGAACTGAATGACTACTTACAAAAATGTAACATAAAGAAAGATGCAAACTGTGAATGTGGAGAGAAAGAAACAATAAAAGTAAGCAAGTGTGCAAAGATCATACAATCAAGTACCACACCTGACCCAGGATACCAATGGGAAAGTGACAAACTCACAGTTAGACACCACAAACGAGAGCAAAGAGGTCAGCCCTTTCCCAGCAGGTGACCACAAGGCACAAATAAACAGACCCGCACAAAGGCATAGCAAACACAAGACAGAAAAAAACATAAAAGATCCACAAAAGAAGTACCACCTTGGAACAGTCAGAAAAATATTTTACCGGAGGGCTTAAATGGGTTTAAATAAGTCACTATTTACTAGAATGTACAAATTATGAGACTAAGGGAAAAATGAGGAGACGATTGCTGCGGGATCATTAACTTAGACATAAACATTCTATTAGAAGAAAAACAAGAAGAAGATACCAAAGAATGGAGAAGCTTAATCCTATTAGTGCTAGAAAGCTATATGAGATGCAAAACAAGAAGAAGAATTCAAAAAATCCTATCAGAGCTAGAACGCTATGTGAGTGAACTAAACGTTTCACCACACAAGACGTGCACCACAAATATACCGAGAGCTAATACAGTACAGTTTACTAGCGATAAGAAAATACCAGACAGGAAATTAGGCCTTGGGTGTAAAATATAGAGATACAGAGACAGCTGAGACTCGACCAGACGCCGCGTTTTACATATGTCACAAAAAAGGCGCTAGGCTTGCTTGGGTGAAACGTACATGCACCACTACATTTACCTGCAATCATCGGGAGCTAGAAGTCTAATCACAAGCAGTGAAGGCTTTGAGTTTGGCGAGACTGTGCAAAAGTACGTATATATGCGATATGCGATATGGACCTAAAGTCATTGGCTCGTGAATAGCTCAGTTACTCTAGAGGAAAGTCCCATGCCGCCATTTTTCGAAAGCCTACATGAAGGGAACGGACTCATCCCACAATGAATTTGAATCCCAAAACGCGCGACGTGAAGTTGGTAGAGCGATTTTCTCCCTGTGCTTCGATACAGTATTGATACTTCAGTAATTTGGGGCTCTGGCAGCATGTAGAATACCGCTTTAACCGTTACTAGGGGTCGATTTGGATTAACTGCAGATCCAGGGGTCACGAGTTAAATCCCGACCCGGTCCCATACTTTCGTGGAGATTGAGTACTGGTTAATGCTTGTTCAAGCTTGTCCAGGAATAAGTGTGGTAAGGTGAACTGACCGTCCCGCTACGACCATCGCTGTTGACTTGGGACGTAAAGCAACAAAACAAACAAACAAAGGATCCGTTTTTTCCAGATCATTTCTCGAAACATGAGGCCTGTAATAACCAAAATTTGACATAAACAAAATTGTTAGAAAATAACAAGCAGCACAAAGGAAAGAAGGCATTTCTTTATTTAATGTTATTCTCGAATTATTTTGGAATGGTTTTATACAGATGACACACTTTTATATATAGGTAGAACTTTTAAGAATGACAGGGCGGAGTCAGCTACTGTCAAATGGGTTGATCTACTGTCACTGCTAAATTCGGGGGGTGGGGGAACATTTACACACAGGGTGGCTTTTTGTTTTGCTGCTGTATGCTAACAATGTGATAATACTTTTACACCTAGATGGTACTTATCGTCACAGAAGTGCAATTAACTTTATTAACACACCTCGCCTATATAGCCAATGGTTTAACACTTTCACTGCCAAACGCGACTGTAGTCGAATTTACCGTTCACTGCCAAACGCGACTACAGTCGAAATTTACAGGGCACAGTTGATAGCTGTCTATTTTAACCGTTATATGGGACGCAACTTTTTGTTCTTTATTTCAAAATAATCAAGGGACTTAATAATATAATATGCGAAATTATACGCAAATTTCTGTACAAAATGGATTTTACAAAAAATGTTTGTATTGTTATTAGATTTCGTGGACACAAAAAATAACCTAAGGCATGTCCAAGGGAATACCTTACAGCACGCATTAAGCCCTTCAACTCCTATATTTTGATTTATTTATGATGAAACAATATATCTGAATAAATCCTGATGTTTAATACTTAGCGTAGATTGATTCTTATCTTTTTTTTGCATAAAATAGTCGTTTATAGGCATTTTCATATTTCAATATCGCTTCCAAAATGGCCACCAAAGGTCACGTGACTATTGTCTTATAATTATTGATTCAAATACAAGTTTTATATATTAGCAACATTCTGTGAAAGTTTCACAACAATAGGTTCAATTGTTCTGGAGATACTCTGTGCTGAACCCATATACCCTTATATCCAGGAGTGCTTGAAACATGCTTGGCACTGAGGTATTTTTTTTCTCAGTTATTTATTGGTTAATAAATCACTGCACGGACTGGGCACGGGCTGGTTCGACGTCATTCTGTCGCCAGTTTGATTTTCATGACGTCATCTATCACATACAGCATTGTAACATTGGGAACAGACGGCGTACCGTCGTGTTTACAAGCATTGGACGCTCAAAACGTACGTAAAATACGCGTTTTAGTCCAAACAAGAGTTGCGGGAAATTCTAACAGTCTGTTCAAGATGGCAAAATCTTTGTAGACTATGAATGATTCGTTCATATTTTAAATCGTTTGTGTGTTAGAATCGAAATAAATTCGCACTGGTAGTGATTTGTTGCTTAATATATCACTGTTTGTCGGTCAGTCGTTAGTGGATAAATTATTCGCGCTATATTATTCACTTTAACGACTGACCTCCAGCCAGTGATATATAAAGCAACACATCACTTTTTCTTAAATGAACTCGCTCTGTGAAGATACCTGTACACAACTAAATTCCGCTCTGTCAAACTTAAAATATCTTTCTACAAAACATACAAAACAAGAAAACTTTAGACTTATCAACTGTTATATAATATCCCTTATAAAAATAGATCATATAAAAAGAAAACATTTCGGATTATATATATACACACATGACTCATAGTTCACACAAAAAAAATCATGCACAGGCTGATCTTATTCTTCCCGCGTATGTAGTCAGGGGCCAAAAGTAATAACACGAAGTCAGAAACACCGTTTTTAGAATTCAGTGTGTATTCACGTTTGCAAGAAAGTTTACTACGCTATAGCTTGCCATGCTTTTGATGTCATTTGAACGCTAAATAAATAAGGTAATACTCCTTATGGTTACATAATATATATATGTTATTCATGCATGCGCGGATCCAGAGGGAGGGGGGGCAGAGAGACCGCCCCCCCCCCCTCTGAAAAATCACAAAAATATAGGGTTTCTCAGCAATACTGGTCCGGATCCACTGAAAAATCACAAAGCTGCATGTACCAAGCCAGTATTCAATGTTGGGCCATAATCGGTACTCCAGAGAAACACCATTTAAATGGCGTTTCATTGAGGGCCCACTTTTAATGGTATTTGGATCTCCTTATCAACATAAACAAAAACCCGTCAAAGTTGGACCCCTCTGAAAAAAAACTTTCTGGATCCGCGTGTTTTAATGCTGCAGAGATTTAAACAATTTGTAAGATTTTTAAGACCGTTTCTGGACAAATTCACTATTTTCATCAATGAAAAAGTGGCATTAACGTTTAAACTGTTGTATTTGAAAAGTGCAAGGACTAAACTTCATCTAAATGCATTTATAGTAAAACATATGTTACATACGATATATGACTGAAAATTGACGATAGTAACGTAAAACCTCAACAATACACTTTCTGATAAGATTTGGCGACGTGAAGCTACGTTTGGCGAAATACAACTAAACAGATATTAGTTTTGTTTGTTATTGGGCATTTACATGTATTTCAATGCCAAAAGCAAAAAGTTAGACGCATACAAATTTTGACAGATGTCACAATGACCCAATCAAAAAACTCGTGTCTAAGTAAAAAGGTCAACGAGTAGCGTGTGGTCCCAGAAGTTAAAATATCTAGATTACATGAGCTGTTGGCTAGCTCATGAAATGTTTGCTTGCTTTTACAACTTTAGTCTTATAAGAAATAAGCAAAAAACCTACCACATATGGGTACATATTCCAATATGGCTGCGCCCTAACTGTAACGAATGTGACGTCACTAGTCACGTGTTTTCCTACCTTGATATAAGTTTGTTCACTCTTCAAACTAGCGAATATGACGTTATGATCGTTTTGTTGTGTCGATTCAGCGTCATTGGCGACGTCATTCAAAAGTGCATGAGTCATAATGACCTGAAAAAGGCACATGTCATGAGATAGACAGCGTTTATCAGGCAGCGTACAACGCTGCAGTAATATGAATGGTAACTGATAAAGCGCGTTTAGCCTGAGCCTTCACTGCTCCTATATGCGATAAACAGTGGCTCAGTGATAGATTGTTAGACTTGGGATCAAAGGGTCGCCAGTTCGAGACTCACCAAAGGAACTGTATTGCGTCCTTGAGTAATACAATTTATCCTGTGGTTAGAATTGGTTCAAGACAGGAAAACGTCCCGACATGACCAAGTTTATTTTGACTGGCACTTAAAGCAGCACAAACAACAACAAAAACAAAAAATGATTTGTTAAAACAAAACGAGAAAAAAGGCATCAGTATAAAATCTAGTGACATTTTGCTTCCTATCATTCACAAGCGATCCTCAGTAACCTTTCTTATCATATATTCACCAAATCAGAGGCTGTCTGTAGAATATTCAATGAATAAATTTAAAGTCGTGTAATGCCAAAATGACCCTTTTATTCAAATGCGTTTCACGAATGCGCGACGAGCCGGTGCATTTGAACAGGGCTGATCCATGTTTTCCTTGTTTATTGATATTAAGGAGGCAATTGTAAGCTTACAAAAAGCGCGATGAGCAGAATAGGCCAAGCTAAAGGCCTCTGTTTCGCATGGGAAGTTCTTAATTACTAATATGATGCAATATTGAGGCTTGTATAGGGGTTTTAGGGATACAGGATATTTGCCATTTTACTTCCAGGGATATAGGATACTATCCATTTTATTTCCAGGGATATGGGATACTTGGTTTAATATTTCCGTTACTTCCAGGGATATTGAAAATTTAGGAAAATTGATTATGGGATATTTGCCGATTTATAAGGGATATTTGCCTGTATACTTCAAGGGATATGGGATACTTGGTACCCCCCTATACAAGCCTCAATATTCTAGAGAAAGATATCAGAATCTTTGAGGAAACACAGGTGCCAGTAAGTGAGCCGAGACATGTGATTTTAAACAATGTGCCATTTTAACAAGTGTAGACTCAGATAAGCCTGTGCAGCCTCCTGTTAAGCTTAGAAACTCCAGATTAAGTTTGATCAGTAGCTTAACACTCAGAAAATAATTAAGCGACAAGCAAAGGATCTGATCAGTATGCGCTTACGCGCAGGCTGGTCTGAGCTTTTGCTGGTCGCACAAACCACATTGTTGGAAATCTCATGTCACGGCTCATGTATTCTATATTTGATTATAAAATGTCCCTATCAGGCCCCGAGATTATAAAACGTTTTTCATGCTCAACTCAAGTGAGTACGAAACTTGTACTTGTACTAAAATACCGACAAATAAAGAAATTTCTTGCTTTAAGTCTCTCAGATGTTGTATTTATCATGCTTATAAATGTTAAAATGCCAACAATTGTTGGCATTTTAACATTTATGAGCATGATAAATTTCGTGCTCAGCTGAGTTGAGCATGGAAAAAGTTTTATAACTTCGGGGCCTGGAATGCAATATTAGAATTAACGCTTTGCCTATTAACTTATAACTTATCTTCTCCGTAAACGCTTCCATATTATTAGACCTGGAAAAAGTCTGAACTAAAAATGCAAAAAAGAAAGATATTCTCAATATTCTAAAATAGGCTACTTGCACATATTCTGACCTGGATAAAAGCACATGTACATTTGCGAAAGGCTCGCTGTAAGAGGAGTTGCACTCACAAAGTTTATACCCTTTTAGCACTTCATAGGGTTAGATAAACACGTAAAATTTTAAATATTTTCTTACCCATCAGTTTTTACATACGTTTTGTGTGCTCAAAAGAACCGTCTCATCGAAAAAGGTTCTTAAGAGTACCCACAACATATGTTTTGGTTGAGAAATAAGAAAATTTTTTTTTTGGTACACACTCTGCAATTTTATAGTACTAGAGGTTGCAAAAGTGCAAGTTAAAATGCGAAAAAACAACAGGAACAAATGATTTCAGGATTCTAAATAAACACATGCACATTTTCAGACCAAGATAAGGATCGTGCAAAAGCTGTAGGAGGAGTAGCGCTCATAAAGTATATACTGCGAAAACATTTTCATACTATTATAGAGGTTGAAAAAAGTGAAAGTTAAAATGCAAAAAGCAGGAAACATGCTTTCAGGATCATCTGATAAAAAACGCAGAACATCTTCAGACCTAGATAAAAGCAAATGTAAAATTTCAAAGGGGTCGTGTTAAAGCTGTAGGAGGAGTTGCCCTCACAAAATATAAAACTATGTTGGCACTTTCAAAGCATTAGAGGTGGAAAAAAGAGTTAGTTAAAATGCGAAAAAAAAAAAAAAAAAAAAAAACACAGAAAAAAATATTTTCAGTATTCCGAAAAGAAACACTTGCACATCTTCAAACGGTGAAATGGATAAAAATGCACCTGTAAAGTTTCAAAGGGGTCGTGCCAAAACTGTAGGGTAAGTTGTACAATGTACTTACTACAAATTCGGAACCAGTTAAAAACCTATGTCTCCTTGCATTTTCTTCAAAAAGGAGGATGACAAAAACATACTGTTAAACTGTGTTCAGTCTGCTATAATATAGTGCTGGTCAAAGTATTCACTGCGCATGCCCAGATGGCCAAAGATCGGAGCCATTTGCTTGCAGACAGTTCTTAATAAACTTATCAATTATTCAAAGACAACAATTCCAGGGATTCCACGCTACAAGGGATTAATCTGTCAAGTGAACAAATGTAGACATATATAGCATGAGTACAATGAAATTCAACATCGTATTGGCACGTCTAGCCTGTAAAAATAACACCATATTAGCTGTAACCTATATAAATGCACACCATACAAGACTAGCATCTTTTTATGAATAAGACAAAAGTGCAGACCCACATCAGACACCGCAGTCCGCGGCGCCTGAGCTGGGTCTTCATTGTTCGCTTACATAAAGTTTTATTAAGGAAAAAAGAAAATACCACTCGAAACCTCTTAAAGAAATGGACTTATCCAGTTGAGAAGAATAGGAACTTCAATTTGGCTTAAATGTGTTAACAACAAAACGTGTTCTAAGGGGCGGATCCAGGATTTCTGGAAAGGGGGTTCATATGTATAATGGGATGGGGTTCGCTTTGTTGATTTTATCTATTTTTTCTTAAATATTCCATGAAAATGAAATAATTTGGTCTCATTGAGTCTCATTGAGACCAAATTGTTTTATTTTCATAGGATATTTAAAAACAGGGACAAGGAGGGAGGTTCGAGCGAAGCCTTAACCCCCTCTGAATCCGCCACTGGCTCTTGTAAGCGCTCAGCTAGGTTATTCTCAGTGATCTTTAGAATGATATTTTTATTTTTTATATTGAATGGAGTATGGTTTAGTATGTACATGTAGTATTATGACAATCGGCGCTTATGTGTGGAATGGGTGCAGTTCAACCCTTAAATTGTCTACACCCAGGGACGTAGACAACATATAGACATGAGTAACATAAACGTTGATCCTTTTTCCATAGTTTAAGGTAAATGTTTATTATCCTTCCTTGGCCAAAGGAAGCAGCCAAACATTGCTGATATGCTGTGTTATCATCTGGGTGTTCATTGCTTGTTAAAAACCTATTTGTGAAAATGAAAATATACTGATGGGCTTTAAAACAAAATTAAGTTTTCTTGCGTCGAGGTTGAGTTGATTTACGAGAAGCATCAAATGTGTGTCATGAACTTTGTTAATCATTGAGGAATTGCTTTAATTTTGATCGGCAGGTCTGCGATACAGCATGTTTGCTTTTTTGACGTTAATCTATGTGTACACTTTCATTCGATGTCTTAAAGACTCCATTCCTTAAGAAATGTTTGAGCGACTAAAACTTTACGAAGCGATAACGTCGTCGAGTTCAGTTGTACAGTTAAAACTTAAGTGTTGACTGAAGAAGCCACTTCATGATGACATCATCGAAGCAAAGGATGTTTACATTCAACTGTCTTTCGAAAGATATACATTTGTAATAGGAAGTTACTGTTGCGTTTTTAAAGCCCGTCAGTATAAATTAACTTAAAAAAGTATATTTTAATACTGATTTATCGGATGTATGAAGTATATAAGTAGACACAAAAAGAATATAATTTTACTGTTCATACAGTCACTATCACAGCGAGCCAGTTCATGAAATGTTGGTACTTATCGCGTTTGCAAGCAAAGACGGCTCAGACAAGCCTGTAAATCCGCACAGTCTCACCAGAGCCTTCGCTGCTCGCACACACAAAGGTGGGACATAGATGAAGGCTCGGCTCAAAAAATATATCTCTATAGCCACACTAGGTCGCTGCGCATGTATTTTAAATGATGGCAGAGGCATCATCCGCCTCTGATGATGACTATACGCATATGCGAAAAAATACGGAGTTCTCGTGAACTGACTCAGGGTCATATGTTCTCGCTGTTCATACACTCAACATCACAACGTTACAAATAGGTGAGACGAAGATTTGGTGTAAGCATTGAACCAATTTGATATCGCGTTCCCACATTTTTACGCATTGATTGAGACAAACACAGAAACACTTGCGTCTTGGGCAACCGACTTTACTCCAGAGAAAAAACCCTGTTTGTTAGATTTGTTATGCATGTCGAACTTTAACGGACATCTGCTTTTCCAAGCTGACCGTTTGTCGTGTTCGTATCTTAATCCGCCATGAGGCACCAATTTCACATTACCTGTATTAATTTTATCTCTAAGCGGACGACGGAGTAACCATAGCTACGGGCGTTTTATCCACTAGACTGGTTTTCACAGTTTATTGAAATTATTTAGACTACATTAAAATAGTATGCCAATTAAGGGTTTCTGTTCGTGTGGATGGAATTCACCATATCTACATTAATTGCTGGTTACCGGTTTACAGGTGGTCAGTAATGGATAAACAGGTAACCAGTACCCCCCCCCCCCCCAATACCTGGAAATGGGGGGGGGGTTCTGGTTACCTGTATTTGCATACTGACCACCTGTAGACTGGGAACCAGCAATTAATGTAGATATGGTGAATACTGACCAGAATGTGCTTCAGCGGCGTATGCTGAACTGACCATGATTAAACGCTGCATTCTGTGGCCTCTTATCCGGGTCTGGATATCTGGTGGTATTACTGAAAGTTTGCTTTTTCTTAAACATCTATTTTTAGATAGAAATCAGTATGTGCATGTCATTCACCATCTTGTATTAATTAACGCTGGTCAACAGCTTACAATCGACTGCATCGGCTGATCTCAGACCCCGCAGGGCGTACATTATGACACGTTTCAGCGACCTGATTTAACATGTACCATACCATGATAAAGGACCCTTACCACCAATGCTTAGGACAGTCTTACATAAGATAAGTATATTTATTTGGATGTCGTCTGCTTATTTCGTATGTACTCAACTGACTGCTCCTTAGGGAGTTGTCTGATCAGGACCAACACTGTATGCAATATGGGCCACCGGACTAACTTATCACGGGTGAGCCCAGACCAGACCGCACCTAATGGGGCAATCTGATCTCGGTCCCTTATATCCTCAATAAAGGACACCAGACTTATTTTATCATAGAAGCAAACAAAATGAACCCGGATCAGACTGCTCCTTGTTCGCAATATAATCAACTAGCGTAAAAAGTGCAACGCCAATTTTACAGATGCGACTCGTCAAATATAGCGATTCATTTGATAACACGCATTTGTAGCGCAATTAAAGATTTCGTTCATTTCGAGGTAAACGCAGACTATGAAAAACAGTGAAGACCCAGAGGAAATACTACACAAGCGGCATTTCATCAGGATCAACACTGTATTCTGCGACAAACTCGATCTTCAGAGTAAGAAATATAATATTTTTATGACATCCCTCAATATATGAAATGGACCGTCCGGACTGATTCAAACTTTATGGACCATTCAATTGATCTTAAAAGGTTAAAATCCAACGTTCACATGCTTTATTTATGCATGTACAAGCTGGTACTGATCGCGCACGCGAAAATGCCCCTCATAAACGCCCATGTTAACGTAAGTGACGTATTCAACGAAGTACTTTGATAGTGAAAACCCAGATGAAATGCCGCATAAGCGGCATTTAACCGAGTCTGCTCTGTTTTCTATGACAATATCGATCTTCAGAGAAAGAGGTATATTATAAACTGTAATCCCGTAAGAAATTCAATGGGCCATCCTGACTTTACTGTATGGAATATTGAACTATTTTTAGTAGTTTAAAGCGGTTTAAGGTCCAACGTCTACAGGTTTAGTTAATATTTGTAGATATATGTTGTTGCGCTGGCAAATGCCCCTGAAATATAAAATGCTCATGTTGGAACTTATCGCACATGCGTTGATGCCCCTGATGAACACCCATGCTAGCGTAGCCAAAGCCAGATATTCTATGCAAATCTGTAAAAAAAAAAAACAGATTAAACTCTCCAGTGAAAACCGTGTAGATCCAAATCAATCAAACTCATTAAGCTTAAATATTTTAATACATGTACCATACGAGAGCATTAGCCTGCACACGCAGCATTAGCATTATTTTAAAATAATTAGGTTTTTATTTAATTATACTTTTTTCAAAAATTATATTCATATACGCCATCTGTTTGGATTCATTTAAAATTCCGTATTTTGTCGCGCCTGATCTGGGTCCATTTGTTTTGGAACAAGAAAAAGCATAACATGTTATTACATGTTATATAAAGGCGTTGCTACATGTTATTTAAATTTATTAGTTATTTCTTCGTGCTGTTTTTATACAAACTCAGAAATGTTCCTCATGATACACCTCTACCAAATTGCTCAATTGACAACAAATAGCTATTATATATTCAAACAACTCTCTGAATCTGTGGCCCAAATAATGTCACAGAAAATGTTCCTCAAAACTCCATAGATACCAAAATTGCACAAACCGATATGGACAGTTTAACGGTATAGCCAGCCACCAGTACTAAAACTAAATAAAACTTCAAACAACAACTTATTCTGAATCACTGACCCATAACAAAAATAATTTCACACAAATGTTCCCAAAAATGTTGTTCTTAGCTCCATGGAAAAAAAAAATGCCCCATCCAATGAATCTTATGAATGCTATATATTTACCTTACTCGTCAAAATAACCCAGTTGACAGTGGTGTTTGATCTGTAGCAAGGGTTTATAAAAAAAAAGACAGGCTTTACCTAACCCTAGTGACTCTCGGTCCGGAGCTTTGTCCGTTGGTCCTGGTGTGGTTAATCACTGAAGAGTTCGTGATGTATTCTATGGAATAGCTCTAAATTGTTTATGCTCTACTGAAAATAATGACCACCCGCACTTAAAATAGAAAAATCTTAACGCTGAATCTCCTATACTCAAATAATGATTATTTCAAAGATATGTTCCTCATAGTGCCCTCTACCAAAATTGCACCAACAGTTATGTGCAGTTAACATAGCACCGCCCTAATACACCAGCTACATAAAGTTTAAATATATAATTATATAATGGAAATTGCGCCTGATTCGCTAGTGCCTGTTCAAAGCTCGGTGCCAGATGGATAATCTCGAAACCATCAAATCCGTTTTAAGAAAGAAAAGGTACGTCATGCGAAATCCAAGCTTCTGTACCTACAAATGAGCATACTCAAAGTAGATTGTGCATTTGCACAGGAAAGAGAATGCTAACGACAGGATAACATGTACATGTAAGCAATACACAACCTTTGAATAACATCGCCTGTGAAAATATACTGACGGGCTTTAAAAACGCTACACTAGGATAGCAGCGTTAATGCATGCAAAGCAAACAATTTGATTGCATATTAAAGAGTATGCATTTGTGAATAACACATGAAAAATTGTCCACTTCAAATTAATTAAAAGCATTGAAAATGTAAAATATTTAAGATATGGGTCAACTGTTTCATTTGACAAATTTGAAAATTTTATAAGTGAAAGCTCTCCTGCTAGAAACCCGAGAAGCATCAAATGTGTGCCGTGAACTTTGTTAGTCATCGAGAAAATGCATTCATTTTGATCGGCAGGTTTGTGATATGGCATGTTTGCTTTTATTAAGTTAATCTGTATGTACCCGTTCATTCGATGACTTAAAACAGTCTATAACATCGTCGAGTTTAGCTATACAATTAGAATTTAAGAGTTGGCTGAAGAAGCCACCTCATGATGACATCATCGAAGCATAGGACGTTTACATTCAACTGTCTTTTGAGATATTTAACTGGAAGTTAGAGCAGCGTTTTTAAAGCCCGTCAGTATATTTATATTATTGTGAAAGTAAGTAAGTTCGATTATAATTATCGTGGCATATGCATATTCAATATTGTAAATCAACTTATGATAAGAGAGTTGCATCTGGCCCATCTATTTGTCACCAGATACATCCATTATCAGCGATTTCTACAACTGGTAAATAAGGGAAAAAACGTGCTTAAATTAAAAAAAACTTCCGAAATGAACACCAATAGTAGGTAAAATAGATTTAAAAAGATAATTTGCATGAAAAAAAATATGTGATGATGACGGGTCTCGAACCAACAAATTCCGAGATAAGAGGCAGCGATTCTACTAACTGCGCCAGACTGGATGTTACTAATATTTACGCTTAAGTATGTATGTAATATTTAGTTGACCGACTATGTATCGCACATGACCGATGACAACGAAAAATGTCCCCTATCGGAATATAATGCCCTGAATTGTTTGATTCCGATTTAAATAGTGCAAACCTTTTGTATATGAGAGATACATTCATTACGATGATAAATCACTAATTAGAAGCTACTTTAGATCACTTTAAAAGCCAAGCCCAGTTTAAAATAGATAGAAGTCGTGGATCCGCCGATTGTAGGTCATCGGTCTAGGTCATTGGTGCCGATAAACAGAATACGGAAAGAATGCGCTCAAAACAACTCGCCTCTGCAAAAAGCAATTAAAATCTACAGTGTTCTAATCTAATACGACTTCTCATTTACTAAAATAAAACAATATCACGAATGTAGCCTAGAAACCCTCACTTTCCATTGTCTTGCGCAGGCGCGAAACTAAAGAATCGTCAGTATTTGATGAAATGCTTCCGGTCGATGACAATGCCTCACTTTCGCATTGACCGAACATCCCATTATTTGAAGGGGATTTAGGATATCCTTACGTTATTTCACAATTGTTTTAAGAACTTGGAAGGTTGTCAAAAAGCATTAATTCGCTGAAACAGACCAAAGTTAATTAACTTCTTATCTTTTATTTACCTTAGAACGAAAACCTTTTTCAAATAGCCTCGATAGATATAACAAACCAACGCTCAACACCCACTTGGAACATACCAATTGAATTTTGAATACAAATATAGGCATTATGAATATCAATACTTAGAAGTATACAATTGAATATATACTTATTGAATAATCAACGCCTAGAAAATAATCACCAGAAGACACACGCATGCAATAAACTCCCCTGTATGGGGTCCTCTGTTAATCTTTGTTTATTGGTAATACACAATGTATGCCGTACTTTCATAATTTATAAGAAATAGAAATACAGGTAATTACCGATTTTAGCCGTCTTATCAGTTATACCAGTCCATTTTTGAACCAAGGGTTGCATGGTGGTATTTATATTTTTTATTCAGATTTTAATAGAACATTTTATAAGAAACCACGGAGACCCTGATCAGAGGCCACATTTTGTCGCGTCTGATCTGGGTTTGGGTCTGCAATGTTTGTTTTTTTCTATGCCCTCAACAAGAACAAGTAGTGCATACCATCGGTTCCTTTTTAAATAGGCATTTGAAACAATATTTCAAAATCTTTTTCGCCTTTCATTTCAGAAATACCAACACAGTGTCAAAATTTCTCACTCAAACAGTATGAATCCAGTTCAGTTCGACGCTTTTTCGGGCTTGATCTGGATCCAAACTATTTGTACCAAAATTATCGCCACTAGCAAGTGAAGAAGCATAACCAATTTAGGTCAATAGAATTTCCCACTCTTGGCATTAGGACAAGTCCATTTTGTATTAAGTTGTGTGGTATTTTTCATTTTCATTTAAATTTTAATAGAATATTCTTTATGCAAACAGTGCATACCCTGATCAAATGCAACTTTATAAAATAAATAAATAAATAAATCAGGACTTTAGCATTTAAGAGTGCGTACCAAAAAACATTTTTCTTATTTCTCAACAAGAACATATGTTGTGGGTACTCAAACGAACCGTCTCACTGAGACTGTTCTTTTGAGCACCCAAAGCATATGTTAAAACTGATTGGTAAGATAATATTTACAATTTTACGCTAATTTTTTTTGTTTATTTAAACCTATGTAAATAAATAAATAATTAAATAAATAAATAAATAATTAAATAAATAAATAAATAAATAAATAAATAAATAAATAAATAAATAAATAAATAAATAAATAAATAAGCTTAACTTTCAAAAAGCTAAGTTATAGACACGCGATTACTATAGTGTACGTGTGGTCAATACCTGTTGTTACCTTGAATACAGTTGCTAAAAATAGATTATACCTCCGTATTCGGTGGGAAGCTTGTAAAAGTAGTAGGGGTTGTACCAGGAAAAATTCAAAAGGCTACATCAAATTTTATTTTAATTGTATGAAAAATATACCAATTTGTTCGCAATTGATCTGAGCATAGTGTCCCGTTTGCACAGAGAAAATATATTGAATACTTCAATAATAATGACAGAATATCTACCAATGAGCAGATCTAAAAAAGCCTGTTTTACTATATAATTTAATCATTCTTAGGGTTCTATCAAAAACCACCAAAAAGGACGAAGAGTTTGCAGAGGGAAATTCATAAAAATTATACCAGAATAATCGTGAGATATTTAGGTAATACATTTGTTTGCACAGGAATTCTGCTTTTATAATTTCAAAAGATATAGTATAAAAACTAACACCTTCCATTATAATTCCCTATTACCGCTTCAGCGCATCGCAGATACCTGGATGTCCGTTAAAGTCCCGTATGGTCATCTTACTATATATAGATAAAGGTCTATTGTCAAGTATAGTAAAACCTGTGTAAAACAGCCACTCTCAAACAGACCAAAAATTGATTTTCAAAACTATTAATCGCTTAATGCAGGTCAAAAGTATTGCAGAATGGAGCATTCTGCAATACTTTAGACCTTCATTAAGCTACCATTTGTCATAAAAGTCTTTGTTTTGTCTATTTTTGAGTGGCCTTTTTACACAGGTTCTACTTATCGTTCTCTTGATAGCATTGGTAAAAACGATTAATGCTGATATCTACGCACAACCGTCTTGTTATTAACGAGCTGTAGCTGAAGCTAGTGACCAGGAAAAATCTAAGCTTCTTTAAAAAGTGTGAACTTTTTTAACAAGCGCAGGCTTTTCAAAAGTCTAGATTTGTTAATAAATTAAATATACAATGGAAATGTGATAAACGTAGATTCGACGTTGCTGCGACGCAGTGCGTTTTCTGTGAAGAAATAGAATCGATGAAGCATTCATACATCTACTAGTTCGCCTTCTGGTAGTTTAATTATAGGTATTTCATGTATTGATAGAGAAGGTGTAGTTATTTCAACTGGTTTTGATTCTTCGTCTTGTATCTTATTTTTGTGAGATTCTACTGCAGCATCAATATCGTCCTCCAACTCCTCCTCAATACTATCCTGTGGCGATATCCTACGAGCTGAGCTCGCACTACTGTCACTTCCTAAACTAGTACTACGCATTTCTGGCGAGAGCCAGTGACGATTTGTTTCATCAAAAATTCCTGGACCAGGGTCCGTGTATTTTCGTTGAAATCTATGTCGCCTATGGTTTGAGATAAAGCCACCGATGCTACCCCTGTGTTCTTCGTACTTTGGATCATACCTAACAAACTCCTGGAATATATCATTAGACTTTTCATCAATGCTAAAATCTCTGGATAAACCTTTATTGTTTGACATTCTTTGAGACTTAAAAAACCGAGAGAAAACTGAAAATTTACTATTAGGTGTATGAGGCTCTTCAAAACTGTCCCCAGAAGGTTGATCAGACCTTGTAGAGTCAGTTTCAGGCTCATATACACTCTCATACAATCTAACTGCTTGTCTTTCACGGCTGTATTCTCTTCGTCGTTTCGATGCAGTTCTTGCTTTACGTTTATCAAATAAACTACTGCGTCTTGTGACTGGTTCACTTGTTCCTACCCCTTCTAACACTTCCTCATTCCTAGACACAGGTACAGCTGAACTTTCTAAAACTACTATTTCATCATCAAGAGAATGACACTTTTTAGTACCATTCGCATGTTGGGGCTGTTGGATTTCTAATGATTTATATCCGCTGTCTGCTTTCATTTGCCGGAGTCTGCTTGTCTGACTATCATTTGTACTGTCTGTGTTATCGGTATTTGATTCGAAAGAAGTTGTTGTGACCTCTTGTCTACTTGTATCAGACACATCTCCATCTGTGTCAACAGTTTCTACACTATCAAAACTATTTTCAGCACTAGCAATAACACCATTTACTCCCTTTTTAGCGAATCTCTGTGTCACAATATTTTGGAAGTTTTCACGCCTATTTTCATAATTAGGATGTAGAAGATTTGAACTATCATACTCTACGTGATTAGAATCAATATGACGTTTTGGCGATATTGAAACATGCCCATTTGTATGATTGTGGTTATTTGAAATTTGAGCTGAATCATTACAATGTTGATATGGCACACCTCGTTCTGTATCTGTTGACTGTTCATCAGGTGATGCCATATCCTCCATTCGTATTGTGTCACTACACTCCTCCTCCTCTTCCAAGGTAGTCCGCAAATTCCAGATTTCTCGATATTTTTGAGTGCCATTAAGCGTTTCAGTATCTGCATCACTTTCATCTGGTATAATATTTTCAAACTCAAAATCATCAAACATATAAAGTTTATCTTCATTAAGTACTTCTAGACTGCCAGTATCGTTATATCTAACCTTACAAGTGGTGGGGTTATCCAATTCTGTAATAGTATCCAAATCATTGTTAAAGTAAGGACCGGTGGAAAATTCTGTTATCTTGAGAACGTCATAATCATAATCGGCCACATCCCCGTAACTCTTAACTCTTCTGTTAGTGCGAGGTGATATGTCTGAAGGACTGACAATATCCATGCTGTGAGATGACGCCCTGAATGCACCCTTAATAGTAGCAATGGCTGTTGGAGATCTGCTGTGTTTAGCAAACGTAACACTATGTGGTCTCAATCCATTAAGACCATTTATCGAATTTGATCCTCTATGAACTTCAACATTTACTATTTGGGTTTCCATTCCATCACTCTTTGGCGAAGGAGAATCCATTATTTGTGGACGAGGATACACGAAAGATTCATCTAACATATCTATAGACGCATCACTGAAACTTTCCTCAACTGCTGGGATGGGTTCCAGGTCGAATAATTCTATCCCAGGATTGGTGGAGTCTCTTAGAACTGTAGCTCCCAGTGAGTACTGTCGCGGAACACACTGGCTTCTTTTGTCAATTCGGATTTTCTTCAGGTAATGGAAGTCACCTTCTGTGTACCTGTTCAATGGGAAATAATATTGTATAATATTAGAAAATTTGGGCCTTGTCGCGAAAAATTCTGATATTGATGCTTAGGACTAGGTACGGTACAAATCAACCTGTTCAGCTACAGAGACTAGCAAGACTCTTCAGATTTTGCATGTAGCTAATTTGGCGTAGCAAGGACGCTGAAAAAGGTTACGGTCATCAATGGGAGACTACTGGATCAAGCAGTGGTTCTCTTCAATTGCGTCCCTTTTCAAAATGGGAACTTCTCTTAAAGGAAAGAATTCGCTCCCAAAGGGAGCGAACTCTTTCCTTTAAAAGCAGTTCCTTTAGCAATGAAAATCACTTTTACCACATAAGGTTACCTCCCATGAATGTTACTTTTTTTATTACGCACATGCGTAACTGCGTAATAGGAGCTACGCCAATGTATCTATAATACTTTATGGAGAGCAAATAACAATGACGCTGATATGCAGCCTGACCAGCACCTTTGTTGTTCGCATTCAACAAAACCAGGTTTTCTTGCGTGGGGTTCAGTTAATTTACATTCTCATTTCAAGCCTACCGTGTACAGATTTTCATCAGCTTGCTTCTGAAAAAGCAAACTGATGTGGATCCATGTTGTTTTCCAAACATGATTCATATAATGTTAGCAGGGTAAGGCTTAATAAATGAACCCTCAATTATACATCATGATGTCATCTAAAATTTGGGTTTAAGTTCAAGCGATATATACTCAGAAAAACAATTGATGGATATAAATATTTTATCCAATTTCTGACATTCAATAAAATACAAACTATTTTCAATATGTATGCATCGAAAAGTTCAAGATACCTGCTATCAACAGGTTTTTTTAATTTAAGCTACACTTCAATGGTTAAAGTATAGTATAGTTCCAAATGGTATATAAGCATCTATACTAAAAAATGCAAACAGTTCAAAATGATTAAACCCCACTTTTATTGTTTGTATACCTAAGTGACTGGCTGCAAAACCGTTGCTGGTTCTCGTTCGCCAGTTTTTACACCTAATTTTTCAGTTGTTGCCAATGTTTTACTACCAATTTTGCGCCATATTGGCTGGGGTATGTCATATGTATGCATAAAGCTAAAACTAGGAGTATCTTTAAACAACATCTCTCATGAGCCAGGTCTCGAGGTTATAAAAACAGTTCATGCTCAACTCAACTGAGCACGAAATTTCAACTGCTCATTAAAACTAAAATACCTACAAATAAAGAAGTTTCTTGCTTTCAGTCTCTCAGATGTTGTATTTATCATGCTAATAAATGTTAAAATGCCAACAATTGTTGGTGTTTTATCATTTATGAGCAGGATTAAGTTCGTGTTCAGAGTTGAGAATGAAAAACCTTTTATAACCTCGGGGCCAGGACCCTTGTTTCAAATGCATTGTGGATAGTTATTCAAATACAAAAAATCTTTTGTCGAAAATTATTTTCTAAAATGTAATAAAATCTAAGTTTAGAATTTTAATGTAGAATTCAATTGTTTTTCTGAGTATACTTGAAAACGTAGACATTTCTACTATTATATAAAACTGTCTTCCACTCTGCTATCACACATGGTTGAATAAAAATTAACAATCATAAATCTAGCATTAATTAAAAAAAAGTAAGTGAGTATGATCAGTTAATACCACTATCACACACTGCAGACCAACCCACGGCACCGTGAGGAAGAGCCACATAACATTTATAGTAACAATACATCTGTAAGCCCATAATAGCAAAGCAACTAGCTATCTCTTCCTCTTTAAAATGACTGCAAAACTAGAATGGACACAAAGTAATGCATAACAAAACAAATACAAACACACAACTCCCACAAACAATGGGAAGTGCTTTTAACAATAGATTAACAACAACAGAGCAACAACTCTGTTTACTAGAAGAGGAAACTGTCCAGCCATTACTGGCCAGCTGTCAGTGCACACTTGTTTCAGACTACTCGCAAGGATGGCATTGTAGAGCTGTAGCAGGGCAGCATACATGCGCGGATCCAGAGGGGGTCCGGACCCCCTCCTGAAAATTCACAAAAATGTAGGAATATTTAGCAATACTGATCCGGATTCCCTAAAAATCACAAAGCTACCAAGCCAGCATTCAATGTTGGGCCACCATCATCATCACGCCAGCGTAACGCCATTTCAATGGCGTTTTGCTAGCGGGCCGATGATGGCCCGCTTATAGTGATATTAGGATCCGCCTCCCCTAATCAACAACAACAACAACAAAAAAAAACGTTGTCAAAGTTGGACCCCTCTGACAAAACTTTGGCATATAGGGCACGCTTCCCATGAGGTGAAATTGAACTACCTAAGGTCACTGTTTGGTTAAGAATAGCCACTCAAGAGGCTTATAATAAACAGCATAGTTCGCTTAAAAGATCAGTATCTTTTTGTAATAACCAAGAGGAATGCGAGTATGATCAGGATATACCACAACCACACACTGCTGCGACGACCAACACACATTTTAATTACATAGTAAAATATAAAAATAACATGCTTATTAGAAAAAAGTATTTTGAAACAGTTCTGGTACAAAACAAAAGGTTTCTGTTGTTCAAACAATGTCAGGTAAACAGTTACAGTAAGCACATAAGAGCGGGTCACTATCAGCCCATCAGCAAAACGCCATTCCAATGGCGTTTCGCTGGCGGACTGATGGTGTCTCGAAAGTGTATGCTGGTGGGGGGTGTGGGAAGTTAGAATTGCAGTTCACCAACAAAAAGTCTACGAGTAGAGACAGAGTAATCAGTAATTTAATTTGCAGAATTTTATGGCTTCACGCTATTCCCAGATGATGTATTTTTCAGATTATTATAATAAATTTGATCAATGCTGATTTGGCCACATACCAACAATAAAAAAAAATACTAACAGCCCTCTATTTCAATGTAGTGACGATGGGATAAAGTAAATACTTCATTTGGTATAACCTTTACAACCAGGCAACCACCAATTTGGCATTTCATTCCAATAAAACATCTAAAGATTAGATGTCAATAATATAAAATTGGCATTCTATTATTGTCATCCAGGTGCATGACAAACTACACAAAAACTTGTATATTTCTACATGCTCATTACACTGAAACATAAAAAAGAAGTTGAGAATTTTGTGAAAAACCGTATATGGTGAAAACACTAATTTATTGAATGAACATATGTTGTATGTGCAAATTGGAATTGCCTCTATGAGACAATTCCAATGTATACCAACAACATATGTTACTGAAATTAATGAAACTTATTTGAAAAATACATTTATCAAGAATCATGTCCATTAGCTTTGCCCCTTTAAAACATCTCAAACTGCCTATCAGTATTTAAATTCATGTCACTATATGGTTAAGTGTTTATATTTACATGACAGCTATACCACCAAATTTGCTTTCCTGATCTATGCTTTGCTTAGCTGGCAGTTGAATGGGTAGTATATCATTTTCCCTAAAATTTAATAGGGAGGGTTTTCAATCTATTTATTCATTTGACATAATATGTTTCCAAATAATAGTCTAAATAAAGGGGTTTGCATGTTAAACCAAGGTTGTTTTTTTACAAATGGCGCTTTACTTTTGATGCGGCATGTGCTTTGAACAACCAAGTAGAAATACACTCACAGAGGAAGAATAGGAGAACTGCTGAAAAGAAACATGCAAATAATATAAATATGTGCATACTAAAATTAAGTTTCCTGCTTGTTCTGTTAGTGTTGGTCTATTGTTTAATGTACTTCCCATTGTTTGTGAGAGTTCTTTGTTTGTCCTTGTTTTGTTATGCATTACTTTGTGTACATTCTAGTTTTACAATCATCTTTAAAAGGAAGATAAAGCTGGTTGCTTTGCTATTACTGTCTTCCAGATGTATTGTTACTATAAATGTTCTGTGACTCTTCCTCATTGTGCCGTGGGTTGGTTTGCAGTATGTGATCGTGGTATTTCCTGATCATACTCACTAACAGTATGTAGTCAACTCATGATCTAACTGTAATGTTTGTCCTCCGGCAAACACATTTTTACACAATTATGCGCAGATACTGTACATTTGGAAATTTTCGCGAGGGTTATATTTACAGTAACTAGTGACGTTAGATACAGTAAACCCTATGTAAAACGGCCACTCTAAAAAAGACAAAAAAATATTTTCAAGACTTATTTTCACTTAATTAAGGTCGAAGGTATTGCAGAATGCTCCAAGGGGAGCGGAGCATTCTGCAATACGCTAGACCTTTATTAAGCTATCATTTGTCATAAAGATCTATGTTTAGTCTATTTTTAGTGGCCGTTTAACACAGGTTTTACTGTACTGGTTTTGGTTAGCACCTTGACCTGAGTGTCCACTTCGTGTGCGAACTGCCAATGTTTAGGTTTGTCTGCTGCACATGCTTGCATGAACTTTCGCTGTTTGCTAATGTAATGTGTGCAATTTTCACATTAGATAGTTCAACTTAGCAAAGCCTATCTCAAACATCTTCTTTAAAACACAACTTTTCCTTTGAATTATCTTTTACAAGGGCTTGAGATTATATTTTCTTATTTTTCAAGTGGTATGCATCGTTTTTGCAATAAATCTACATACTAAATCGAAAACGAAACCATAGGAGGACTGAAGTAATTGAAAACATTAGATTTAATTGGTCAAATAAAAGTAAGGTCAATAAATTATAACCTAAAACATGTACATTCTCACTATATAGTTTCCATATGGAAGTGAAATGAAATAACTGATTTTTATAAGCACACAACTATTTACATAACCTTATATTCATTTAGTGGTATGTGGAACTTCAAACAGTATATTTATAAATAACAAATGTCATAAGAGGATGCACGTTTCAAACAATTTGATGGAATGCCATAAGTAGGTCCTGCAAAAGGTTCTGTCATTTTGCTTGGATTTCAAAAGAAACAAAACACATAAAAAACTTCAACATGTTCAAAGTAGTTGTCCTCTGCCTTAACACATTTTTGTAACCTTTAACCAGATCTCAAAGAAAAACAGATAGATAGTTGTCTTTTTGTATCTGTTTGAGGCACTAATAGATGTTAGTATTAAGAGAACGTCTGGTCTTGTGTTTCTTTCCGAAAAGTATTTTCTTGAGCCTTGGAATTTAACAGAAGCAACAGTGCATCTATTCAGGTGAAAAAGGCGGATGATGCACAACTATCACCTATTCAGGGGCCAGAAAACGGCTTAATTGTAAGAAGAGGCGCTGAACGTATTGCATTGATGTTTACACTGTCTTCGGTACAGTGCTCTTGTATGCTCACCCAGTGACCGTATGACCGTGCAACTCATCCTGGTTATCATAAATTTCAGATGAAATAATGCAATCTGATGTGGACAAGTCAAAATCCAAAAAAGGTGCTAAAGATTCAAAAGAATTTGCTTTATATAGCAGAATCTGGATGTAGATTTGTAAACTTAAATAATATCAGCTTGAATATTGATTAAGAGGCTTCATGTCTCTCAACAAAAATAAAAACAAAGTTGCAACAAGAGGAGCACTATTCGTTTTATAGGACTTTTTGGTTACTGTAAAGGCGGCACCCTATAAATGCGTAATTAGCACTGGTCTACCTTAGACATAGGTATAAGCTGAAAATGGGGCTTAGTTTTATTCACAAGTAACCATATCATATTGCGCCATTACCTCAGTATAGACGCAAAACACATTATTTAGTCTTTAAAACGCCAGCAAAATAACTGCATCTGAAAATGTCTATTTAACATAAGCATAGGGGCAAATATTGTGGAACCAGATCAGACTGCTCCTACATGAACAGTCTGATGTGTGTCCACACTGTTTGTCTATGAGGCTTTAGACGACAAAAACATTCATGTGATTATGTGCTTTAAAAGTTAATAAAATGTGAGTTCAGTGTGTATACAGTTAGGATTTTCATGAAATGCACGCACGTTTGCGCTGCCCACACAACTTATTACTTCTTCACCAAATTATAAATAGAACCTGATTTTTCTTGTTTAGCAGATGCAATAGCCGAACCACGCCCAGATATGAATATTAAAGTTACCGTCTTGACAGAGAGCAAAAAGATATATTATATATATTAGAATACTTACATTTTTGTACAGTTTAGTAATCAATATCTTATTTTTGCTCATGGCACAACTTAAGTGTATCTATGTCTTAGCGTTTCCAAACTTTTATGCAATTACTATGCATAGTACCCTTTGTGATCCTGTCAGCATGCTAAATGATAACAATGATGGTAATTAAAAACATAGTAAGCATATGCATTATGATAAGTGTCACAAGTGTGTGCGAACTTTTCATCATATTATATCTACATTTTCAAAGCAAGCATTAAATGAATCGTTAGATTTTTGCAACCATTCATAACCTCATGAAATACATAGATATGATTGAGAGCTACCAAGCTCAATTGCCCGTGCAATTCGCTTCGAAAATCGAATTCATTCGCCAGAAGTGATACTTGCAGTGATTGACAGCAAGCCACGCCTGATTTGCACGTGCAAAACAAGCCTCTAGGTTGCTCCATTGGCTGTCCTGGTCAAACTGGATGTTCCGCTTTCCCCTTTACATTCCAACAAAACCGTTAGTATGATGACATATTAAATGCAAAACAGTTTTTGTTTCCTATACCATAAATAATGTCTATATATTAGATATTTATAATAAAATGTAAATATAAGTAATAATTTCAATTTTTGGTCTGTTCATGGAATCATGAATACTTCGGGTCTCTTGCAAAGGGACCAGAAGTATTCAGGATTCCATGAACATTCCAAAAATTTACTTTATTTCTGTAATATTTTAAAAGTTTATATCAAGAGCAAACAGCTTGTAAATATTAATGATTATCAGTCAACAAAAAGGATAAACAATACAGGTTGACAAACACACAACAAACGATTTAACTGTTAGAGTTTGCACACGATCAGAGTGAAGAAGGCCAGAATTTTTTTTATTAGTTGATATACGAACCCTCCTACTGTAATTTTTCCGAAAGTAGAAAAAAAATTCTATTTTTTTTCTTTAATTTTATCCACCGACTCTAAACATTATTTGTTTCGTTGAAAAAATAATATATTTTTGAGGTTCTGGTTGTGTATTTTCGAGGGTGCAGCTGTTAAAAGTGAATGTCCTATGCAGGAAAATTGTGAAATATTTAAAGATTTCATACAGACTATTGGTTTACTTTACTAGTTTTACAGTTTGTTCTGGAGATATTAAAAAAACTCTCCCAAACTGACCAGTTGACTTGTCATTTTCAGAGCTTTTTTCGTCCCCCAACCATAAAACTGAAGAATAAAAATCCAGTAAATCAACTAATCAAAAAGTTCTGGTCTTACCATTAAAATATGAAAAAAATGGACTGAATACAGTAGAACGTGACTTCACTGTGACCATGTGCTAAGTATAGGTTGTGTAGAGTCTATAAACACATCAACGGTCCAGATAAGCACATTTTTATCGAAGAAATTGTGATTATTTTCTTATCCATCAGGCTACAGTCGTATTCTGGATGATCAAAAGTACCGTCCCATTGTCAAAAGAGATGGTTCTTTTGAGTATCCATAACATAAGTCTTGGTTGAGAAATGAGAAAATCATTTTTAATAACGCACTCTTATCTGGAGGCCTACAGTGTTGGACACCAACAAAATACTACAACCATGCAAGTACCAGCTTAGCAAAAGCATAGTTCATGAAATCAGATTTGGTGATATAGCTGTCATGTAAATATAAACAATTTGCCATATAGTGACAGGTATTTTAGTACTGATTGGCAGTTTGAGATGTTTAAAAGAGGAAACCCAATGGACATGATACTTGTTTAGTGTATATTTCAGAATAGTTTTCCATAATTTCAGTAACATATGTTGTTGGTACACATTGGAATTGCCTCACAGAGGCAATTCCAATGTGCACCTACAACATATGTCCATTCAATAAATGAGTGTTTTCACCATAAAACTGGTTTTTCACAAACTTCTCAACTTTTTTTTATGTTTCAGTGTAATGAGCATGTAGAAATGAACAAGTTTTTGTGTAGTTTGGCATACATCTGGATGACAATTATAGATAACCACTTTTATATTATTGACAGCTTATCTTTAGATGTTTCATTGGAATGAAATGCTAACTTGGTGGTTTGCCTGGTTGTCAGTGAAAAAAGGGTATGGTAAGGAAAAAGGGGGTTAAAAACTGGAAACATTCAGCAGTTTTTGCCAACCTTCTTCCTTTGTTGAGGTATCCTGACGTCTTGTCTGGTAAATTGTCCAGTTGGAAAGATACTCGCCTTACTGGCACCTCGGGGACCTCACTAACAGGCTCGGACTCTTCCGTCTCTAGATCGTCGTTCACTGGTTGTCCTATGTCCAGATCCGTCTCATGATAATTTGCTGTATGAAACAAAAATAATTTTATCAGTTACCACTCATATTAACTGCAATGTTGCACGTTGCCTGATGAACGCTGTCTATCTCACGACATGTGCCTTTATCAGGTCATGATGACGTTGCACTTTTTGAATGACGTCGCTAATGATGCTGAATCTATAAAACTACAATGCCCCCTTACATGGAGAATACTAGGTGAGTGTCTTTTGATATCAAGTTTACCAGGCAAGGCTTGAGAACGCTTGTTGACATCGTGAGGCTTGCCGAGCAATTTAACATGCGTTCTCAAAGCTGAGCCCGGTAACTTGATATCAAAAGACACACACCTAGTATTCTATTTATCAGTTTACCTATTGTTTCGCTCTTCAAACTATCGATTATGATTTAATTTTCGATTTTGATTCAGCGTCATTAACGACGTCATTCAAAAATTGCAACGTCTCCATGACCTGATAAAGGCACATGCCGTGAGATAGATAGAGGATATTTACTTTTTTGAGGTGAATACCAAATATACGAATTTCATCGAGTGTGTTGAAAACATCAGATTTTTAAAAGTGCGCAGCACGAATGAAAATTTCGATGTTTTCGCTCACGAGATGAAATATATTTGGTATTTACTATAAAAAGTAAATTTTCTATTTATTTTATACTTTTTAGAAGATTTACAGTTAATCAATTTGTCAACCATGCTTCAAGCCGAGTCACAATAACGTAAAAGAAGACAAAGGAGTATTTGTGACAGAACACCAGGATCAATCTACATGATCTATAGTCATCAGGACTTACAGATAAAAAGAAAGGGGTACGTGCATTAAGAGGCTATTTTGCCCCCCCCCCCCCCCCCCCCCCCCCTATGAGGTCAAAAAATAAAAGTTGCCCTTCACAGGCTTCTTCTTTTATAGTTTATTAGAACAATAGCCAAAGTGTAAATGTCTGGTATTGATTCGATTTTTACGGTTGCTATGGTAACAAAAATGCCCGCCAAAATAGGCTGAAAATAGGAAAATGACTATTTTGGAGCGAATTTGAGACATGTAACAGGGGACTTAATATAGAGCACAAGCCAATACCAAAACAATATTTTAACAGATGATGAGAAGTATCACGGCACACATTATATTAAAAGGTTTTTCTGGTATTTGCTTGTGCTGATATCTAATTTATAAAAAATCGGTCTCCAAAAGCCTCAAATTTGGCCTAAAATGGCAATTTCTCTATTGTAAGCCTATTTTGTCTGACATTTTGGTTACCATAGCAACCGGTAAAAGTATAATAAATGCCAGAATTTTACACTTGGGCTATTTTTCTAATAAACCAGTTAGATGAAATTGGTGAAAGGCAACTTTCAGTTTTTGGCTCTAGAGGGGGCAATAGCCCCTTAATGCACGTACCCCTTTATTCAGCGTCATAGTGCGAGACAAGTCACGTCATAAGCGACGAAATAATTTGTTAATGACGCTGCGTAGCATAGGTTACATGTATTGCCTCACTCACTGAAGCGGGAGGTGTTGAAAATGCAAAATCGAAAAATTTTAGCAAATCTGAATTACTTTGGTACCAAAATGTTCCTCATGTTCTAACTAAGAAAATGCCTACCCACACTTGATGTTTTTGTTCACAAATAAGAAAGTTTTAGGCGTTTGAAATTTCAAAGTGAGCTGAATTTAGTGAATGGAAAAGTCAGAGGTGATCCAAAAAACGCTACAGTGAAAATATAGGCTGATATCAATCACTAGTGATTGATATCATATCATTTCACTAGTGAGTGATATCACTTGCATTTGTTTTTGATATGCATTGATTGCACTTCTAAGTATAAAATAAACAACGTTTATTAGGCAACGTGCGACAATGCAGTTAATATGAGAGGTGACTGATAAAGTTAAGTACATGTACTACTTTAGTTAAGTATTGATATTTCACCATGCTGTTTTAAATGTTTGATAATTTGCCAGGTTCGATGCCGTGCATAATTGTCAAAGTCATCATTGTGGGCTACAGATTACATGAAACAATTTTTTGATTTTAAGAAGTCTAAAGTATTAAATTTCTTATCCTAAAACTTAACTTAAGGTAGTACTTAATTTTAAGGAGGCATTGTAATTTTAGGCCCAGTAGATAAATCTCAGTGCATCTTTATTTTTCTATAAAAGTACGAAAGGTGGCAAAGTAGCCTTTGGTTGCATTAGGCATTTCGCTCTGTAGACAGACATTTAAGAGAGAAAACTATTACATCTCATTCTGAGACAATAAAAGTTATGGGAAGGAAAGTGCATATTACGCATGAGCGATTTCTTATTTTTTTTCTCGCAATATTGGCTATGGAATACGGGCTTGTATCTGGGTATCCAAGTACATGTACTATGGGAAAAACAAAACAGAGCTTTCCATCTCTAAAACCTCCCAGTCATTCGGGAAAGTCCGCCACAATTCGAGAATCAAATCATGGCTCTGGTGTATGTAAGGAGCATTACATGTAGTACTACGTACCAAAAAGCTCCCTTTTGTTAGCCGGCGTTGTGAAAATTAGTTCTGTAGCATGTGGGTTCAGCTCTATTAAATCGATAATTCTGATCATCCAAAAAGTTTAATAAGCAGAATAAATGAAGTTAATGTTTTTTTTTTAATAAAATATCGCTACAGCGATATTTTATTGAAAAAAACAACAACATTAACTTCCTTTAAGCCTTTTGTTTTGCTGCAATCTCGCTTGTTATTGTGTTAACATGGTTTTTGTGACGTTAGCGTCACGTTATATTACGACAGCGTCACGTTATCACCCGCGTTATCAAAGTAGATCCTCGATGTACATCCGTGGTCTGATTCCACGGAATTTCGCGGAATTGGCCGAGGCAGTACCGATTGCCTCCCAGTAGGAAGTGGCAAGCCAAATTATTTTTCTTTATTTTAAAAAGAAGATCCATGACGCAGTAAAAAGACGTAGATTGGCCTGGTGGGAATGGAGAAAAGCAGGACCCCCACACGATAATACAGAACAAACAGACAGTGGTTAATAAGCATCTTGCTGAGAAGGCCCCATGGAAAGAGCAACGCCGTGAAGCAGCCAGGCAAAGGCAAAAGAAAGTCGGAGCAAACATGAATCACAGAATGACACAAAGATGTTCTACAGGCTGATCAGTAACCAAAGGAAGTCTGCAAAGAGATAACTACAAAAATAGTAAGTGAGTATGGTCAGGAAATACCACAATCACAAACTGCATACAAAGCCGTGGCATCGCGAGGAAGAGCCACACAACCATCACGAGACACCAGGAAGAAAAAACAAAGCACAGTTACCAGCTCTCTCTTCCCCATTGAGATGATTGCAAAACTAGAATGGACACAAAGTAATGCACAACAAAACATAAAACAATTACAGAATTCCACAATGGGAGTAACAATCAACAAAGAATTCACAACAACAGAACCACCGCCTTAGAACGGACCGCAGGCAAAGCCACTGGGGGAGGGGGGGGGGCTTAAAAGCATTTTACTGGTACCAAATCTTCGCTCAGGATTCTGCTGTTGTTGAAGCACAAAAAATGTTGAGCTCAAATGGAGGATTCCTAACATTTGCAATGTATTATCATAGAGAAACAATATAATCAAATTAACGCACTATGATGAAACAAAGAAAAGGGCTCACGATTCACAGATAGTCAGAGCTAAAGAAAACCTAAAGTTGAGCCATGGAGGGCCAAGCTACAGCCAAGTATCAGGCACCAACCCACAGATTAAAGCTTTACGTCAGAGCCATCACAGAGTGTGAGGCCGGACCGCCGTAGTGCAATTAAAGAGGAAACCATATCTATAAACGTGATTGGGTTTACAACCAGTCATTCAGACTTTCGCATGATATCCAAGTTATATCGAACTGTTTTATAACGCTTGATAATCTTTTTGAATTGATCACTAAAATTAGGTTTCCAAACATTTCTTATGAATTTATAAACTAAATCACCTTAAAATATAGGTTCTGATATGCCCTATTGCAGAAGTTTTTAAACCAATATTGTATTTAACAATTAACTTTGAGTGTCTGTGGTAGAATTAAGAGAATGCTTTTCAAATTTCATGATATCTATAACCTTGTTTTAATAACTTAGCAGTCAAAAATAGGTTTCTATTTACATTAAACCCTGATTGTGGGGAAAAAATCAAGAATGTAAAAAAATAACAGAGGAAGTAAGAGATGGGTAGGTACAACACTTCCAAACATTAGCTACTCCTCTGGATAACCCAAACGTTGATAATGAGTATAAGAAGACGGTTGACCTGGACATTGAGGTTACAGAGCTGTTATGCAAAGATGAGAGCTAATCTTTGGAGCAAATTACAGAGAGCGAAGTGATTGCAGTGCTGGAACGATTGAACAACAATAAAGAAGTGGATATAATGGGTCTCACCAGTGAACAGCTGCATGGACTGCCTGAATCTCCTTTACTTGTTCGTAAAAATGATTTAGGAAACAACTGGTTATGAGGGATCAGACCCACAAAGAGCTTATTTACCTACACTAGAGACACCCTAAACCGGTATGGTCTACCCTCAATTGTTGTCATTTTGAATAATCCCCCCTCTAAGGAGGAATGGAAATGTGTGTAAGACCTGAAACTCCATGAGTCAGGTGAACTCTAATGGAGATCAGACATTGATTGTAAATCATCAACCAAATATGTAAACGTCAGTGTCAAGCAAGTTGGCAGCTGTCACCATATATGGTCGACAGTCAAAATAAGGTTCATGATAGTAGAAGGGCACACTTAAAATGCAAATTACTGACAGGAACGTATATCCTACAATCAAATAGGGCTGTCTTTAATCAATGTGCTGTCAAGCCGACTTGCTGATTGTGTTCGGATGCTCCAGAGACTAGACAGCATTTCTTCATTGCGGAATGCGCATTCTTCAAAACTGAAAGAAAGCTATTGAATACCTCAGCCCTTCAAGGAGTGCAGCAAGCAAAGATAGAAGACCCTAAATTTCTTGCACAACTGACCATGGATATCTTTGTATTCCCAAACTTGATAGCTTATCAAACGCTTTTGGATACGCTGGAACTGTACACAAGGGAATTTATATTAAAGATTAGTGTTAAGCCGATAGCTGCTTTAAAAAATATCGGCAAATCAATATACGTGTAAATTGTTGTATGGTTTGTGAGTATGTTCGGGAAGATAATCCACGCGCTTAAGCGAGTGGATTATTTCCCGTACATACGCACAACCATACAATAACTGCCTTATTGCACCAGCATGCATGTGCACTTTGCGCATTGTGAGATATTTGATGTAAAACATTGGAATATCACTCAAAGGTGCAATAATATCGAATACATGACACTTATATGAAATGTTGTTAAGCAAAGAGCACTGTAAATAATATAATTCACCAGTTTATGCATAAATCTTTTAGAAATTTTAAGCCATTTTTAAAGTAAGAAAGAGGGCAAAGATCAGGAATCGATACAATCAAGCACCACACCTGACCCAGGTTGCCAATGGGAAAGTGAAAGCGTCACAATAAGACATCACAAACGAGAGCCAAGAGGTCAGCCCTTTCCCAGCAGGTAACCACAAGGCATCAACAAACAGACGTGCTTAAAAGCATAACAAAACAAGACAGAAATAACATAAATGATCCATTTTACTGGAGGTCTTAAACCGGTTAAACGGTGCACCAACCTCACCCTAAGTTCAGATGTGGATCAAGACTCATAGATGTTTGGTTTGCATGAAAGACCCCCAACGTCTAAGACGTGTGCCTCGCTAATCAACGGGGAGATCTAAGAAGCAACAACAACTACATGGCCCTGGAAAAGAATATTCATCCCGATAACGAGAGTCAACTGCATCAATCATAAGTACTTACTTTTCTCAAAATCTGACTTAAGTTTCGTTGTCTCGTTGATTTCTTCGGCTTCTGGCAATTTATCATGATTTCTGGAAAAAGAAAGATGATATGCAACCAGGCAAATAGCAATTTTTAGCAATATACTCCCATGAAACATCTCAAGATAAGCTGTCAGAAGCATAAAATAGACAGTCTATTATTGTCATTCAGGTGCATGACAAACTACATGAAAATTTGTTAATTTCAACATGCTCATTTCTTTGAAAAAATGAAAGTGGTTGAGAATTTGTTTAAAAAAGCTTAGGGTGAAAAACTCATTCATTGAAAAGCAACATGTTGTAGGTTCACATTGGAATGTATGAGGCACTTCCAATGTGTACCTACAACATATGTTACTGAAAATAAGTAAGATTTTTTATGGAAATTTACATTTTTACAAGTATCATGTCCATTGTCTTTGCCTCCTTTAAACATCTCAAACTGCCAATCAGTACTAAAATACCTGTCACTATCTAGCAAATTGTTTATATTTACATGACAGCTATATCACCAAATTTGTTTTCATGAATTATGCTTTTGCAAAGCTGCTACTTGCGCGGTTGCAAAGTGCATTTTGTTTGAACCTAAAATTATGAGGGGCAGATATATTATAGCCAGCCCATGAGATCTGTGTACTTATAGCATATGCGCAAAAGCCTCGAATAATCACCACTGCTGATGTATTCAGCAGGGGTAAAAGTCTAATTTTGGTCTGAGTCATTTTCTATATCCATACTTTGTGTAGGCTCACTTGAGCATTGGCGAAGCTCTCATTACGCAGTTACGCACGTGCGTAATAAAAATAGTAACAATCAAGGAAGGTCACCTAATGTGGTAAAAGTGATTTTCCATACAATAAGGAACTGCTCTTAAAGGAAAGAATTTGCTCCCATTTTGAAAAGGGACGCAAATTAAGAGAATAATTGATTGATACAGTAGTCTCCCTTTGATGAGCGTAACTTTTGATGAGTTCTGGCTACGTATCGTTGAGCCAATGTAATACGTACTAAAATCACATGTGCTGGCACAATTATTGTTGTCTTTGGGCTTAACATTGCTTTAACAAATTGCAGCAGGCTTTAAACGTAGTAACAGTGTGGAACATGCAAAGCGGTTGATACAACAGATACCGGCGCTATGATAATTTTGTACATTGCATATTTTGTAGTAAAAAAGTCACTGCGTTTTATTTTATTTTTTTATTGGGGGGGGGGGGGGGGAGAGAGAGGAAGAGTCCGTACTTTACATACTTTTAATATAATTTTACAGCCTTAACAACAAAAGCGGTTCCCAATATTGTCACAATCCATTTGTTTGTCACATGCATAGTAACAAATTTATTTTTCAATCTCAGAATGATGGAATTGCAAAGATCAATTGGGCCTCATCGCGAGAAACCTGATTTCGTTGTAGGCAAATAACAAAGACACAGATCAGCATGCACATCTACGCAGTCTGGTCAGCACGTTCGTTGTCCGCTCTCTGGAAAGTTAAAGGTTTAAACTTGCCACGTGTAAAAATTAAACATTTAAGAAAGTCGCTGTAGCTGAGCAAGCAGAATTGAATCTTACCTGGCCCCAAGGCTATACAACTTTTTTCATGCTCAACTTAACTGAGCATGCAATTAATCCTGTTTATATTTATTATCAGGATAAATACAACATATGAGAGGTTAAAGTAAGAACGTTTTTTTTTACCAGCATTTTAGTTATAATGAACAGTTAAAATTTCAATGCTCAGTTGAGTTGAGCAGGAAAAAAAGTTTTATAACCTCAGGGCGTGATCGCAAACCCTGAAGACAGGTTTTCTCGCGTCGCTGCCCAAATTAGAGTTATTTTTACAGAGAGGCACGTGTATTGCCATAATGGTGACCTCACGATAGGAGACAGCTCCATGCCAGAATACCATTGGTCTAAAATGACATTGTTGCAGACTCCATCACTTTCTTATAAGTCTTGATGAATGGAGGAAATTCGAAAATCAATCATTATTTGATTAAATCAAATCAGGCGTCGGGTCCAATTATTCTGCTGTTTTCTCAAGTCCGCAATATATAATTTGTCTGGAGAACAACTCAACAAGCAAGTCAAAGACTGTGGCTGGGCTGGTGCCATATATCGGTAATCCTGTACCTTTTATTTTTGTATCACTTTTTGTCATTTTGGATTGGAAGGCACCAAGGACAATCAAAGCACTATTGTTATGGTTCTTGGGGTACAAACGAATGGGCACAATATTGAACATTGGTCTTTATATATTGTTTGCTGCCAAAATTTGCATTTACTACATATATTACATGATCTAAATTACAAACCTTCAAGGATACCCCTATTTAAGCGCTATTTTCATCTTTTAATTATGGGTACTGTGTACCAGCCGATTTTTTAAGAGTTTGATTTTAAATCAGCATACTTTTCTTTCATTAGAACGCACCTTCAAACCTTTTGGCCTTATATTAACCACTTGAGGCTCTCGAACTATTAGAAGCATACCAATTGACATATGCCATTACTATTTCCGGGGGATGCATTTTTCATTCATGACTTTTCTGCTCGAAACGTGATTCGGCTTTTTATCTTTGTAATCTGTTTGGAATTACATACTAAAAGCTAAAAGCCTTTTCACGACCCGATTGTATAATAGCGCCTTCTCTGTTTGTATTGTATAGATTTTTCATTCAATATTTAGCATTATTTGCATTGACCCGATTGACGGTAACTCTTGGCTAGCGGCGACTTTTGTCGTCTGCTGATAACCTTTACAAACAGTTTGAACCCAGATCAGGACCGACAAAATGTCGGTCCTGATCCGGATCCAAACCGTTTGACACTCTGATAGTGTTCCTGAAAGAATTTTTCGAAAAAGTTAATTTTGAAAAAAGTCCGCAGACGACAAAATAAAAGCATGAACAATTACCATGCATGCAAAAAGTTAAACTGTTGGAGGTAGTTCACACTGAAACAAAACACCATCAATTCTTATCTTGATAGTAATTATTAACGTATCAAGTCAATACATAGTTCAACACAACCCACATCAAAGGTTGTCTGATTTTGTCGGCTGCTAAAATGTTTCAGAAGCCTCTTCGAAAAACAGTGTGGACCCAGCTCAGACTCTGGTGTGGGTCCACACTGTTAGCTTCTATACTTAATTAAGTCAATAATGTAATGTAATTATTTGCAGCAGACGACTTCAGCAGACGACATTTTCAGATGTAGTTTTGGCTGGCGCTTTAAGGATAAATAATACTACAGTAGTATTTTATCTCACCTGAGCCCTTGGTGCAAGGATGAGTTATTGAACTCAAGGATAAAAATAACTCTACAAATTTAATTTCCGATGAACTCTAATACAAATTTATGTTTACAAAAATGCATATTGCGTGATATCAAGATTTGGCAACCATTCTATAGCATTTTTGTAAAGTTGAATAATAGATGATGCGCAAAGTATTGGCTTAAATGACGTTTGACTTTGTAATGTCCATATACAATAGTTTAAACTTTAATCAAAACGTTAAAATGCCACTTTTCCAATGGCTTCAATGGCGATAATGCCCCAAAATTGTCCGAATAATCTTGCAAAATATTTAAAACACTGTAGCTATAAAATGCATGGATGTAATTTGATGAAACATTATGGAATATTGTCATCTTTATACTACTTTCAAATGGTATAAAAGAACAGAATATGCTGGCCAGAAGTAGCGAAGTATGTAACCTACTTAATGACAAATGGTAGCTCAATGAAGGTCGAAAGTATTGCAGAATGCTCCCCTTGGAGCATTCCGCAATACTTATGACCTGCATTAAGCGATATTTGGTATTAAATACCAATGTGTGGTCTTTTTTAGAGTGGCCTTTTAGACAGGTTTTACTGTACTTTCAAATGGTACAAAAGCACAAAAATATATTCTAAGTTCGCGTTATGTTTTCAGTCTCTGTAAAATTTCTAAGTTATAATTTCAGCAACATTTTTCACAATATTATAATTTATTAACTCTTCTTTAATCAAACTAAATGACTTTTAGAAATGATAATTAATTCAAAGTTCGAAATCTTAACCAAAAGTAACGCTCTGACACTGGGTTTTACCTTGTATAGTATATAAAGTCACACGATAGAAGCTGACAGCAGTGCCATCTAATGACATCATCATTAACCAATCATATTCCGAGTTATCAGCAAAGCGCCCTCTACATATGTTAGCTTCCATTTATAATAACCAGTAGGAAGATACAAAAGAGACCCATAGTCATACCAATTGCCCAATTCCCAAAGGTCATATGACTGGATATATTGCGAAATCCCGCCAATCAATGTCAAACATGACATGATCTGTTTATTTGGTTGATGTAAAATTACTAAACAAAGTAACATTTATCAAATGACCTTTCAAAGGTGTTAAAACATCCCAACAGAATAGACATGACTTTAAGAACTAATGCAAAAACTGCTGCCATAACATAAGCACGTCAAGTGTCAACAGGAAATCTGGGTTAAACAACTGCAACTTAACTAAATCAAGGATTCAAAAATATTGTAAATCCCCACAGGAGAGTTCACAAGTATTGTAAATCCTCTTAGGTGAAACCTGTTATCTTACAAGTAAATTTTCAATTATAAACACAAACGTTTTCGTAATTCATGACGCTATGGAATTACTTTTAGTCCCTGACTATAGTATATCAATGACTTCGCCTTTCGTCCCTCCGTCAACATTTTCAAACATGTCTAAAGCATTGGGCTAATTAAACGAATGTGAGGTTGGCCTTTTGAAGTTTCAGTCAAGGTATCTCATGCAAAACACAATTTGGCAGTGGGAGGGGGGATTGAAGTCGCATCCTTTGGATCAGGCAACGTTAATATGATTATAAGGTCCAGGTCACATGACAAAATGACTGACATGCTCATGTTGTGTAATCTTAAGACAAATATTATAGTTAAACCTCTTTTGATAGAAATAAAGATAGAAGTTTTGCTTTGTTCTAAGAAAAATTAGACATGACGATGATTTATTCTCTTCTTCAAATATTATTTTTCAAAAATATGGCGTAGGTACTTAGAAAGCCCGTCTCAGTGAGACGATTCTGTTTTGCACCATTAACACATGTTTGATGAAAGAAAAATGATAAGGAAACACGCCATATTAGAGGGTCTGGGTATGGGGGCGTGAGGGAGGGGTATGAGGCGTGAGCGAGGTCCAACATATATAATCTTAAATTTGCCCCTTAATCACTAATTGAAAAGGCATTTTCACAAAAAATCAGCTATACTTATATTTTAGATTTTTGTTGGCTTAATCCTTAAATTTTAGACAACAAAATCGCTAATCAATGAGCAATAATGGAATTAATGTCTTATCATCTTAAGCTAAGGGCATTAACCGCTACATGTAATCGATATATCCCATCGTGGCCCTCGTTTTTAAAATATTTCTATAATAGGCCAATTATTTTAGATCTAACTACTGATAAATCAAAGAGAAATATCTGGCTCTGTTGACTTTGTGGTATTAAAGGTAGACTGTAATGTTGCTTATTAATATTCAGGAACAGTAGGGATAACACTGAGCAGACGAAATTGTCACGTCGATCCCTACAAGATTGAAGCCTGCTTTAGTACATTTCCAAAATTCAAACTAATAATGCCCCATCCTTCTACTTAATACGAACATGCGTAGGATAATAATGGCGGGATACAGCCAGAACTCCTTTGAAGCCTCAGTGGGTGCATTAAACTGGGCGTTTTGTACGCGCTCTATACGGCTGAGGCAGGGGGCGCAATACGCCCTCATTATAACAGAAACTAGTAGTATCGCTTACTTTGTTTCATAAAGTCTTCGTGGACTGATGGGTATACCGTCCATAGAGCCTGTGCTTGGTTCTGAAAACATGTCAGAATTAATCGTCTCGTATCTCTGGAATGGTTTGAAGCGTCTATCAGATGACCTTTCACAATCGGTGCCTTGATCTCTGTAAATATATAAGAATTATAATGATAATAATCATAAAACTATGGGGCATGATGAAGGGTTTGGAACTGCCCATGTCATGTTGAGAGGTAGACTAAACAAAAAAGGTGAAAATAAAAGAAGATTTTTGGGGATATAGTTGAATAAATATTACATTTCTGAGAGGGTAGAGTCGAATCAATATCACCCCTTGAAATATAATTATCAACCTCTGATTCGCCGCGGTTGATAATCACATTCCTCTGGATATATTTTCGGCAATCAGCATCTCTAAAATGTAATATTTATACAATAAAGTAAATTCACAACTTCGTAACAGTTAGCGCTTTACATAAACCACAACTGCATAAAAGTTAGCGCTTTTTTATGGGGCCTTATTACATATGTGGTAGAAGTTTTAACATTTATTGGACCTTATTGCACTTTCACATTTTCACCTTACGGGGCCTTATTACATATGTGGTAAAAAGTGTCCACATTTATGGGCCCTTATTACATTTTCGCATTTAGGGGTACGACACCTACTTTATAAGCGCTAACTGTTGTGTATTTATGGTTTATTTAAAACGCTAACTGATCTGTAACTAGACAAGCAATAACTGTTAAATGTACGTAAATGTGTTTTTTTTAAAAAAACAAACAAACAATAAACACTAACAGTAAGTAACAAAACCACAAATATGTAACAGCGCGTATTTAGTAACAAATCCACAAATATGTAACAATTAGAGCTGATTTAGTAACAAAACCACAAATATGTGACAGTTAGCGCTGATTTGGCAACAAAAATACAAATGTGTAACAGTTAACGCATATTTAGTAACAAAACCGCAAATATACTCATGCTAATAAAAAGAAGGCCACCTCAATTCACCGTCTTTGTTGAAAATACGTATAGCTATGACCATCTTATGATTACAATGTATATATTGTAAGTCATATCTTGTATGACCGCCTACTTTATTAATGCATTCTATGAGCCTTTTGCGCATGCGTAGAAGCCTGGGTATACATGTGTGCACACCTCCCTGCGAAATGCGTTGCCATTGTTCTACCAGCAAGCGTTCAATACTAGTATCCCAGAGGTGGTCAATTGGATAATGATTGGGTTCCGGAAGGCCAGTCAATGGTGTATGACTTGACCAGCTAGCAAACAGTTCCTTACCATATTGCAGGTATGTGGGCATTGTCTGACTGGAAGAGAAAACTGTTTCCAGCAGTTTGATAGATCGGCAGCACTTTATCAAGATAGCAGTGGCCTGCAAGTGTGCCCTTAGTTACTTGTAATACTATGCAAACTAAACGAACCATTACACTACCGTATTATACAAAGCTCAGGGCGGCCTTCTTTTTTTTTAGCATGAGTATATGTTACAGTAAGCGCTTTTTAAGTTATAAAACCACAAATATGCAACCATTAGCGCTTATTTAGAGACAAAGCTACTTAGATGTATCAGTAAGCACATATTTAGTAACAAAATCACAACTATGTAACAGTAATTACTTATTTAATTGCCAAGGCCCCTGACTTGGTACTCTTCAAGCAGGGGCTCACCTCTCTCTCATTCTAAGCTAGGTTGGGGCCAGTCTGTAAGTAGGGTCAGAGGGTTGTAGAGCTGTGTCGATTGGGCGATCATACTCAGGGGTAGTTACTGTAGTGGGATAGGCCTATTACCAAATGAAGATTTGAAAATGCAGACTGGAAACTATCATTTCTTTTCTAACTGTCTATCCACTTTTTTCTGTCTTTCCTATATTTTCTACTTTTTCTTTTTCTTAACCGCCACCAGAGACATAATGTTTAAGCTTGAATGAAGTTCTTTACGAACAGAAAACCGCGAACATGTAACATTTAGCGCATATAGTACATGTAACACAACTAGAAGTATGAAACAGTTGGCACATATTTAGTAACAAAACCAAAAATATGTAATAGTTTGCGCTTATTAAATAAAATGTATTTAATTAAACGGGGGCAAGCAATGCGAATGAAGTTTTTTAATCTGTTACTGATTTGCAATTCTGTGAGAAGGGACATATTCTCAATGTTGTTCTTGCGCATATGTATAGCGTACTATTACCTAATAGGCTGACCCATTTATCATATTCTTTTGTTTCACAGACGCTGTCATCGCAATTAAATTTCCTTGTTTGATATCAATCTGATAGTGCGTGGTTAATGGTACATTTAATACCACTGTATGTTATACAAAATACGTTTGAAAACGAATTAAATAAGATAATGGCCTTAATGCTCTTACTGTAATGCCATTCATTAACGTTTTCAGAGGCATATAATCTGAGCCAGTGCATGTGATTTCCAACAATTTGACATTTTGACAAGTGCAGACTCAGATGAGCCTGTGCAGCCTTCTTTTAAGCTTAGAAACTCCAAATGACGCTCGGTCAGTAGCTTAACAATCATAGAATACTCAAGCGACAAGCAAAGGCTCTGATCAGACTGCGCGTATGCGCAGGCTGGTCTGAGGCTTTGCTGGTCGCACATACCAAATTGTTGGAAATCTCATGCACTGGCTCATCTGTTTTATTTGTGATTTAATGCGTCTTTTGAAATCAGTGCAATAGATCGATCAATGAAAGTTGAGGAATCATGCTAATGGTCTTGAGTGGAATGGTAGCTATGTAATAGCTGATTTGTTCATCACGAGCTGTAGCAAGTAGGTTACCGTACAAGTGGATAATTTTGTACTACCAGCTTGCACATTATACAGATGTTTGTTGCTGTATTTGTGATAAAACGCGGCTATTATGGTTAAACTGATGAAACACTGCCTGCAGCCAAAATATGTTTACAACATGTATCGGATTGCTCATCAGACTGACAGGGGCACCCTTACTCAAAAATTAGTTATCGCTCATGTATCTTGTCCACAGGTACATGTACCTAACCAGCATAGTTATATCAGGCCACTGGCGGCATTTGAGTGGCATATAGGCAATGGCCCCTGCTAGTGGTCGCCATCGGGCCACTGTCAATTGAATTTTCATAAAGCACCATTTAAAGAATTTTTATTTTCTGTTCCATTTTTCTTTTATATATCTTTTCCGATTTTAACATTTAAAACAACTTAAGTTTGTTAATATTTTATTGCAATCACTGTAATTCTTACATTGGTTTTTGATAAAATTGACATTCCGCATACATACTGGCAGCTGCTCATCAAATCTTGAAAATAATGTCATTTAAAGTTTCATTTGCTTTCTGTTTCATTTTTCAAACTAAATTTTGTTTCGGTTTTGTTCACTCTAATACTTAAATTGGTTTTCATGAAACCGATGGTAGCCCACCAGCGGCCACTATCTTGAAGGTAGCTCCATATTTATTGTAAGGGAGACAACTAAGTATAATAAATATTTAAAACAATTATTATCAAACAAAGCCCATATGAATTCTGTTTTACAAATATTAAAATAATTTATATGTATGTGTAGGCATTTTGTTTATCATATATATTCATAAATTGAATTGATGAATTGTAATATGTTCATATTTTCTAATTTGTGTCAAAGTAGCCACTTTTTAAATAATGCCTGAATATAAGATCATAATATATTCAGGAGGTAAAATCAAACGATACTAGCATGCAAACATGTGGGAGAAGCCCCAATGGTGTAGTGGATAAAGAGAAGCCCCCGTGGTGTAGTGGATAAGTGCTATGCCTTGTAAACCAGGGGTCGCAGGTTCGATTCCCGGCTTCTCCATAAAACCATAAAAAAAACCCACATAAAACCACTTTCGGTGAGCCTTCGGGTGCTCCCGTCATATAATAAACACACAAATCATAAACCCTCCCGGCGGTACTGGTTTCTACCCAGGGAAAGCCACAAAAAGTTTTTGGTGTAGTGGATAAGCGCTATGCCTTGTAAACCAGGGGTCGCAGGTTCGATTCCCCGCTTCTCCATAAAACCACTTTTGGTTGAGCCTTCCGGAGTTCCCGTCATATAATAAACACACAAATCATAAACCCTCCCGGCCCAGTACTGGTTTCTACCCATGGAAAAGCCACACAAAGTTTTAAATCACTGCCCATATTCAATCTAAAAACCTTCTGAAAAAACTCGTTCCTGAAACCTTCTAAACCTCTTTTGTGAAACACCGTCCAAGACACTCGTAGATCCATTATAATCTAAATTTAAGGGTACATATCTAGGTAGCCTCCAGTCCCTCTTATTTGGGACTGTAACGATAAATGATGTAAATCACTATTAAATGTAAAAAGTAGAACAGATTTAAAGCAAGAAGGATTTTTCTTTAAAAAGGACAGTGGCCTGGCGGCCATGGATAGCGGTCCATCGTTTCTTAGAGTATGTCAGGCCAACCAGTTGCTGAGTTGCATATCCCAAGGGTGGCCACTGTTGGCAACATGTCAGGCCTATGTTGGCTCGCTGTTGCGTGGCTGGCTGGGTATCCTTTCATTCTCCCAGGTATCCCATATCCCTTTAAATATCTCGAAAAGTATCCCATATCCCAAAAAGGAAATGAGCAAATATCCCCAAATTTCACCCAACTTCAGAAGGCATTGTATCACCAGATCCCTAAAAGTACTTTGAATTTTCACAAAAGTATCCCCTATCTCTTTATTGTATTTTGCCAATATCTCTATATCCCAAAAACCTTTCCTGGGCCTCACTTAGGCCAATAAAAAAACAAGTGTGTTTCTGGTAACGGGCTGAAAATTGTAGGTAGGGTAGTCCCACATATTTTTGTAAAATTATTTTTGGTATGGAAAAAATTATATTATTTTATGCATTTGGAAAGGCATTTTACCTTTCAAAATGCATAAAATTACATTTGTTCCAGAAAAACTGAAAAAAAAATCTAGGTTTCACCAGTAATTTTAGGTAGGGTCGGATTACCCTAAACACAGGTATTTTTTATTTGGCCTTGTAATAATATAGCTTACCTTGAAAGCCCATGTTTTTTCTTGACGCAATACTTGCAGAAAAGGATGAAGGCGATGACAATGATGAGTCCTCCGGCAACACCTGCTATCAGTATACTCAGAGTGACGAATGGTGATACTGCATTGTGGGTACCCCGATCGTAGCTCTGCAATAGACGAAACGTTTGAGCCCATTCGGAACTACTCAGCACAATAATTCCATGAAATTGGCAGAGGTTGAGCCAAGGCTACAGGAAATATGGCTTTGAACAGGCGCGGATATTGTAAACTCAGATCAGCCTGAGGTTAGCTAAGGGCTAATCAGAGTTTTCATTGTCCGTTAGTTATATTCAATAGACGGGGCATGCTGCTCTTAAGCAGTAAACAAGTAATGAGTATTGAAAAATGTACGAAAGTCCGGTGGTAACGTGACTTCATACATCACAGTGACTGTTCCCAATGGCGGATCCAGAGGGGGTTCAAGGGGTTCGCTTAAACCCTCTCTACGCCTATGAAAATGAAATAATTGACTGTTCCCAATGGCGGATCCAGAGGTAGTTCAGGAGGTTCGTTTGAACCCTCTCCTCGCCCCGCGTTTTTAAATATCCAATGAAAACCCTCCACCTTCATACATACATGTATGATCCCCCTTTCCAGAAATTCTGGATCCGCACCTGGTTCCAACAGCACACTATAAAGATTCCTTATAAGAAACATAAACCTCTCACTTCTAACTTCAAGCTCAAGGGCGTAGCTTGCCTAATACATGTACCCCTATTCCACACAGGCCACGAATCGCACGAATTGATTTTTTATTCGGGGGGGGGGGGGGGGTGGGGGGGGGTTGGGGATTCGTGAGGTTTCATTAAAAAAAATAATCTCCAATTGTGATGTTCTACGAGTCAGTCTCGATTCAGATACGATGTCGCTAAGAACATTCGGGGGAATCGGCTCAATTCGGCTGGAATCGCGCAAGAATTCATGACGATTAGCAAATGCTTCACGAAAGTTAAGGAATCAATTACGAATCAGTTAAGATAATGCCGAATGCAGCACGAATTGGGCACGAATTAACAGAAATCCGCGAGGATTCGCCACGTTTCGCGAGATTTCTCTCACGATAATTATAAAAAAGGCCCATACATGCTTCGGGGGGGGGGGGGGGGGGAGTGGCATCAGTTCCAAAATGAATGTTCCTCGTAAAGCAGCTGTAGAACTTGAGTGTTGAAAACAGCTACCTATATAGCTAGAAGAAACTAAGTACTTTAAAGTCGAGAGTCCCTGGCCATGACTCTTTGACTTTGAAAAATACGGTAGTTTGCCATTGGCAAAATCACCAGCCAGGAGTTACTGACTGATCCTGATTGTGCTCCTGAATCTGCCAAATCTGTTTCCACTTCTAGGACTTGCTCACTTGCGCATGACGGGGTAGTTACTCTAAGGGAAAAACCTTCTACTATCTCCTCCTTGGTTTTATTGCTTGTCTTAAATTCCTGATTCCCCACGAATGAGCTTAGAGTAGCTAGGAATGCCTAAAACACCTCCGAATCGACTACGTTTCAGTTACGATGCCCAAGAATGCATTAGGAACTTGTTACGAATCAAGCACGATTTTTCGAATCGGGGAATTCGTGGCTAAAGTTTTGAACAGTTCAAAACTTTTGAGCCGAATTCCCGATAGACCTACGAATTGCAAGAACTGTATTCAGTTAAGATCTTCACAAACTGAGTACGTTGCAGCCACGAATCCAAATATTTGTCAATTCGTGGGTTTGGGGCGGTATTTGATACAACGTCCTCATTGAGATGGTTCTTTTGAGTACACACAACATATGTTTTGGTTGAGAAATAAGAAAATTATTTTTTAATTACGCACTTTTATCAGCAGAGGCTTCGAACACCACGAAAACATAGAAAATAGTCCTCAGAGAACATGAGATTTTATCATATATAACCCATTCATGTCAGAAAAGTGTAAATGTGTATATCGACAGTGAAGACCAACATAAGACAACATATAATATCTCATAAGGGTCTTTACTGTTTGCTGACCATACACAAAATGATCTTCGGAAGCCACGTATACTAAGTCTTGTTCGTTCCATACGCACGCATATGAACGAAGTGGGCCTACATGTAGTACCCGTTGCTTGCGAAGATGAGATAAAATATATCCACGGAATGCTATGTTATTTAGAAATTCTGACATGTGGCCCCTCAAAATATATAATTGACCGGTCTAATCTTCTTTGAATAGAACAGAAAAGGAATGTGCCATCTGTCAAGAAGGAGACAAATAATAAACCATATCTGATTTATGACAACACGACGGTGTCCAGTGATGGTACATTTAAACACAGACTTATTAAGCAAAAATGAGTACGCAAAATAGATGAAAGAAATTTGTCTTCCTGAGCAATGTGATCATAGGACGGTGGCGGATCCAGAGTGTGTCCTTCCCACCCCCCGTTTTTTAACGTGACTTCATACATCACAGTGATCCTGCTTCATACTTGACTGTTCCCTATGGCTGATCAAGAGGGGGTTCAGGGGGTTCGCTTGAACCTCCTCCCCACCCCCGTTTTTAAAAATCCTATGAAAATGAAATAATTTGGTCTGACCAAATTATTTCATTTTCATGGGATACTTAATAAAACTGATATGAAATCAGCAAAGCGAATCCCCACACCTTTATACATACCCCTTTCCAGAAATCCTTGATCCGCCCCTGCTGGATACATTATTCCTGCGTTGGAATGCTATTTCCATGCCATGGCTTTGCCCTGATAGTACGTGGTTCCCCAAAAGCATTCAACAATGATTTATGACATACCGGTATCTATAGTAGTTACAGGAGTGATCATAGAGACATGTGACCAATCCATTCACACTTTTCCAGTATACAAGCGACACTAGTCTATGCCGCTGAAACGCTCATCACCCACATATTATAACAAAAAATAATCGAGACATTCTTTATCCCGTCATTGGGATAAACAGTACCAGCCATGACAGGGTTTATTGCAGTGAGAAATGGTTTTGAACTGGCAAACAAACAGAAGGGTAACGAGGTGGAGCTGATCGTAGGAACAGTCAACAAGATGCTATTTTAAAGTAGTCCGGCAGAAGTTTCAGTGGACCTGGATTTGGGTGTTAAACAAAAACAAGCATGATTAGGAGTGAGTGCCGTTCACGTACAGAACTCTTAAATGATAAATGATGTCATAGATACAATTATGCATTCTGTCACTTTAATAAGCAGATTCTTTGGCTTGAATAATATCAACACTTGAATGGAACGTTCATCGAGTGACACAATTGCATTAAGCCTACTACCAAAGCGAATTTTCTCAATTTTCGGCAGTAACCCACGATACACAAAATAAAGATATCAACAAGACATCCAGAACACTTAAAGTAAATCAACCAGCTCTCGCTTCCACAGCAAGATGATTGCAAAACTAGAAAGAAGGCCTACTCTAAAATCTATGTCACAAAAGAAGGACCAATCATAAAACCCCAGGAGCAAAAAATAGCCATCAGAGGAGATGGCAAATCCCCCGACCAAAAAGTAATTGATGTGCAGTTACAAGCAGCCAACCTAGTATATATATTTGATGTGATAATACTGAGTGTCACTGCGAACAAAAGTGGAAGGCTGACTGTAGAGACTTCATTTTTACCTTTAAATTCATCCAAGGGAGGTACGTTAAAATGTAAGCCCTAAAGAGCAATCAAAGGGCTGTAAGGGAGAACAACCATTCTTGCATGTGACACACCGTTTTCACCTTATATATATGTCTACCAAAGGTCATAAAAATATCTCAAAGGGTATTAAAGTTATTGAGTGCACAAGCTTCCTCCTATAAAGTTCATTCAAGGGAGATAACTTATAAGTCCAGCAAGGGAGAACAACAATTCTTGAATGCAAGACACCCCCTTGACCTATTATACATATATACCATATATTATCAAAATATCTCAAAGGATATTAAAGTTATTGAGCGCACAAGCTTCCCCCTATAAAGTTCATTCAAGGGAGATAACTCAAAAAACATTAAAGGAGAGCAACCATTCTTGCACGCAACACACCGTCTTCACCTGATATACATGCATGCCAAATATTATCAAAATATCTCAAAGGGTATTAAAGTTATAAAGTGCACATGCTTCCCCCTATAAAATTTAAATTTCACTCAAGGGAGATAGCTCAAAAGTCCATTAAAGGAGAGTAACCATTCTTGCACGCGACACACCGTCTTGACCCGATATACATGCCTACCAAATATTATCAAAATATCTCAAAGGGTATGAAAGTTATTGAGCGCACAAGCTTCCCCTTATAAAGTTCATTCAAGAGAGATAACTCAAAAGGCCAGCAAGGGAGAGCAACCATTCTTGCACGCGACACACCGTCTTGACCCGATATACATGCCTACTAAATATTATCAAAATATCTCAAAGGGTATAAAAGTTATTGAGCGCACAAGCTTCCCCTTATAAAGTTCATTCAAGAGAGATAACTCAAAAGGCCAGCAAGGGAGAGCAACCATTCTTGCACGCGACACACCGTCTTGACCCGATATACATGCCTACCAAATATTATCAAAATATCTCAAAGGGTATAAAAGTTATTGAGCGCACAAGCTTTTGTCTACGGACGGACAGACGGACGGACAGACGGACAGACGGACAGACGGACGGACGCCAGGCTGATCGCTATATCCCCCGATCCTTTTCGGGTCGGGGGATAAAAACGAACAATGATTTTTCTGTTTGAACCAGTTTAAAAAAAAAATCATTTTGTTTTAACAATCGAAGGAGATACCTGTCGTTAGCCTTCATACTGATCAACTATACAATGTTTCAAAAGAATCCTGACCATTCAATGGATGAAGAAGAAGCAGAAGAAGAAGAAGAAGAAGAAGAAATGCTGTTTCTATAACGATATGTACGTAGGAGCTGTTTCTATTGCGCGACTTCTGTGGCCAATGGTAAATATTTACTCTTAACATGCTAGGCAGTTTCACATATTTTTCTCGACTGCAGATTTTTCTTTGTCAATCAACTTTTTCAGGAATACCATTAAATTGTCGAATACTGTGGGCCCAGATAACGCCAGATGTTTTATCAGCCCTGATATGGGCACAAACCGTTTACAAAGGCCATCAGCAGACAACAAAAATCGCCAATAGCAGGGAAACCGTTAAGTGCTTTCGACAGCTAAGCACTGTTTTCGGAATCTCGTCTGGCCAGAAACTCTGTATGAATATTTAATGAAGAAATCTAGGGAAAATATCACGTCGTGGGTTATTGTGTTCATTTTTCATTTTGAATGTATTCATCTTTGAGGCAGGCAGAGATCAGAGAAACCTGGAGAAAAACCTCACTTACGCCAGTTAATCAATATATGGGTCGCCACATGATATTTTGGCACTTGTTTAGATCACCCCTACTACCAAACTTTCTGATGCTTAACCGCAGGTTGAATATAAAAACAACTGCCCAAGAAAGAAGTTAAAATTGGGCAATGTCATGCAATAGCCTATGTATCCCTACGCTTGTGGTATAAATACGAGGTCAGCAAGTTCTCTCGATGTTTTTGTCAGATTTACTTTCCGCGTAATAAAGGTGTACCTGAGTCTGATGGGAGCGTGTTAGATTTATTGAACTTTGAGGCAATATGTTTTTGAATGTTTGTAAAGTTGATAAGTCTTTTAAGTCATCTTCAAGGGAGTTTCATAGCCTAATGGAAGATGGAATAAGTGATTTTTGTGAGTTACAAGTTGTTCTATGGAAGGGCATTTAGATATTTCTGTTATTTCTCAGAGGTAATCTGAAATTTCACTAATAAAGAAGGAATTAAATCTGGTATATATGAAGGCACCATGCCAGTATTAATAATATACCGGAAAGAGAGTTTGATGCCTTCTTTGTTGGTTGGTTGGTTGGATGGATGGTGTTTAACGACGCATCGACCCTAGTAGGTCATTAGCGTTAAACAGTGTTAGGGTAAGACGATACGGATTGAAAAGAAATACTATGCAGTGTTACAAAAATGATTGGTAAGATAATAAAAAGTTGAGAATTATTTAACTATTTACATAATTATATTTTGTTAAAAAGATTGATTTCTGCCTTCTTTGTTATAGAGTTGTCCATACACATTCTTTGTACATATTCTCTAATGATACATATCTAGTTAATCCTGTAACAAGGCGGGTTGCTTGTTCAGAGCATCCATACCATACAACTGACGCACATTCTACGATTGGTAGCAGATAGGACATATCCATCTGGTTAAGAGCATTTCTACTAATAGAATATTGAAGCTTACACACTATTCCCAGATTTTAAGTTGCTGAAACGACAATGTTTTCAATATTTGAGTGCCACTTTCCAGTACTACTTAAGGTAACACCAAGATGTTTATGGTAATCTACAAAACTAATTCGAATATTATCCAAAACAAGTTGTGGTAGGAAATCAAGCTTTTTAAGAGTAAATAAAACAGCCTTAGTTTTCAGTGGATAAAATGTAACTGGCCACTGTCTAGCCTAGCATTTGTCAACGACTGCAAACCATGGTTAATTATACCAGCTATGTCAGCAATAAGTGCTGCATAAAAAAGTGAGCCTTGTCAAACTTCTTTGACTTAAATAACTGTTTAACCATTCTAAAAGTTTCCCCTTAAAGCCATTTTGTCTTAACTTAAACAAAAGACCCTTATGCCAGACTCTATCTAATGCTTTTTAGACGTCACAGATCACATTGCAAGAAAACATATTATTATCAAAAACTTGGCATATATTATGAAAGATGTCAATTCACTGAAACACTGTTGAGCGGTGAGATAAGAAACCAGATTGATACTTATATAAGAGATTAACGTCTAGTAGGAAAAAAAATACATATTTGTAAAAAACAGTCCTAGTGCAACTGGTCTGTACTTAGATGGTTGAGATTTATCTCCTTTTTCAAAAATAGGAATAACATTTGCAAGTTTCCAAATATCAGGAATTATTCCCTCAACAAAAGATCTATTCATCAAAATACATAAGGGTTCGAAACAGATTTGGAGACACTCTTGAGCATTTTATGACTTATGCCATCATCATCACTTGAGAACTTCAATAGTTGTTTCTATTTCATGTTCAGTACAATTTATGAGGAAGAGAGTTATCTGTCAGCTTAGTAAAAGGGAGGTAACTGTGTATGTTCGTAACTGACAGTTGAAATAGAAGCAAAAATTATTCAAACAATTAGCTTTATTCTGATCATTATATTGCCATTGGTTACCGTTCGGAAGTGCTGAACATAAAGGAGGAATAGAAGAAGTAGAATTGTTTGGTTTCTTTTGACAAAATAGTGAATAATTTTTTAAAAATTTGCGTTTATCATTTTTCTAAAAATCTGAAACAATTATATCAAAGTTATTATAAAAAGATTCCTAAGCATGATTTTTTTTTATTGTTTACCTTATTTCTGTAATATTTGTATTTTTTCCAGTCATTTTGATTACTTGATTTTAAAGCTGTTTTCTTTAGTCTGTCTCAATTCCTTGAATTCCTCTTTATTTCAGAGTCGTGCCACGGTAAGTCATCTTCTCAAACAATTGATTTACTAAGTATGCAATTGAATATTTTAATCCTAAAATCTATATTTTTCAGTATTTTAAGTTTAACTGAGCAGTTGAAATTTCATGCTTAAAAGAGTTTAAAAGGGTGAGGCTTAGATCTTATATGAACATTAATTTCAAATTCAGATATCAGCTGCTCGTACATCAGAATTACGGTTTTCTTTGGAAACAATATTTGGGATTGGAATCATTTGCACACATACTTGCGTCTGTAAAGCCCTGATAGATAGATGCTCAGATAGTGAAAGTAGCCTTGCACGTAAGACAAAGCGTTGCTTTAAGCATTGTTTGAAAAAACTTTAACCGGAATCATGGTAATAGATTCTAGCATAGTAAAAATAAATCCATAAAAAATATAAAACGTGTCTCTCAATACGTATTAGCCAATGCAGTATGTAAGACCAATACTGTGTAGTTGATGCATGTCAGGATGTAATTCAGATGCGCAAAACCAGGCGGAAACCAGACGGATCCTGGTGATGCGGTCTGACGTCAACTAGGGAATAAGCTTTTTTTTCAAGCATGGCTAATCTAAGAACAATAAATGTGCTATCCACATTAATACTTAGGATTAATTTCAATTTGAGCGGTCATTGCTTTTGCGACATCATGAATACGTGGCGCATTAGCAAGATCATTCAAATCTCCTACAGAATATTTGAACGAGTTTCCTCAATCATGTTTGTGCTGAAAAGGCATATTTATAATAATGGCTCCGTTGAAAGCCAACATCAGCTGATATCGTAACTCCACGAGATCACAGACTGGACTGCGTAAGTGCGCAGTCTGGTCTGGTCAGCGTTCCCATGTAGCTTAAGAACTCAGAAAGAACATTTTCTCACGTTCAAGTTCAATTATTTCCCTGATATATTGAAACGTTTTTCACAATCCTATTTACTCCTTGCACACTGGGTAGTTGTGCACATTGTTGTCGTCTGCTGTTTTTTGTTAAAGTATTTTTTTTTTTCAAAATATTCTTTCAGGAATACCAGGAGAGTGTGAAACAGTTTGGAAACAGATCAGGCCCGACATTGTCGGGCCTGATCTGGTTGCCTAGCTGTTTGCCAAGATTACCAGCAGACGACACCAGCAGACAGAGCGTTAAGCTTAATTACCAGAAATCAATAGTTCCAGGCACTCTCTCGCATTTCATGTGTCTGATTTAAGGACATAGTAACGCTCCCCTGAGTACATTAGGTTGACAACGCCAAAAAGCCTGTTTTTGTTTTGTCTTCGTTTTCCCTTTTAATGTTTTGCCTCGCGATTTCGATCTGCACGTAATCAGGCACGTAATATTTCTCAATGGGATCGTATATTTCTTTGATTCATTAAGCATAACAAAACATTTATTTTATATATCTGCATCAGAGACTTCCGAAATATGGCAAAAATAGGTGTAGTGCTAATGCATTCTGGATATAGTTGTTGTTTGTTCTCGTAATGCACATACATTTGAAATGAGAAAGACTAGACGCCTCTATGCTTCGCGTGAAAACAATTTGGTATTGACCAGGAATATATATATAACCCCACCAACCTCATTTGCAGTTGGTTGGGTTTATCTGGATGGTAGTTATTTTTGCCACAAGTGACTCTATGACATAGGCGATCATATTCCCCTCCATAGATCCGTCCGTCCGTCCGTTCGTCTGTCGAAAAATTACATTTAAAGTGCGTTTTACCAAGCAGTAACAGCCGCAAGTGTCATTTTTTTTTATAAATTCACCTCGGCATACTGTTCAATCACGCGTTGTGGTCCGGCGGTGACACTAGCTGGCGCGGAATTCGCGTTTTAAGTTGGGTTTAATTTACAAGGTGTATATTTTTGTGTCCACTCTAGCTTCGCCACATGCGAAATGTCATCTTGTAGCCATTCTCTGTAGCTGAGCAAGCTGGTCTGAGCATGACATGTCTAAAACCTCAGAAACAGTTTTTTCGCGACAAGTACCTATTATCATGTTAAGTGCGCAGTTATTGCTGATTACGTACTGGATTTATATTTCAACTCCTGAATATTCCAACTTGACCAAAGTGATTCAACTCACCATATTGTAGAGGCCCTTCCAGGAGGTAATTGTCTAATAAATGTTCCACTGTTCTCCACACCAAAACAAATTCTAATGCACTTGCAAATGCAACGCGACGTCTGATTGGATAACGTCATAAATTTGCGACAGAATATCCTACGATATACATCCCCAAATGAAAATTTTGAATACAGTTATCCCCTAAATGATTTTTTGTAAAAATGTTCTAAATATTTTTGGTCCCCTGTATCTTTAAAATTTTACCATTGTTCGCCTGAAATAAATGCCCCAGGGCTTGTTCCCCCAAACCGATAGGAAAGTTTCATTGTAGACACGCACAGGAAGCAATACACCAAATGAATATAACAAAAGAGTCACGTAATTAGAGATCATCACAACCTACGTCACTTAGAGCGATGATTTGTGAACAATATTACTGAAATAACGGCTATGCCATGATATGTTACATGTATACTAGTTTAGCCCACTTCCTTTTGTTTTCAGCAAATCAGTTGCAAGTGTTATCATTTCATTCCAATGAAACATCTAAAGATAAACTGTCAATAATATAAAGTTGGCTATCTCTATATTATTGCCATCTAGGTGTACGCCAAACTACACAATAACTTGTTCATTTATACATGCTCATTACACTGGAACATTAAAAGTAGTTGAGAAATTTGTGAAAAAAAGTTTATGGTGAAAACACTCATTTATTGAATTGACATATGTTGTAGGTGCACATTGGAATTGCCTCAATGAGGCAATTCCAATATGTACCAACAACATATGTTACTGAGTGAAATTAAGGAAACATATTTTGAAATATACACTAAACAAGTATCATGTCCATTGTCTTTGTCTCTCTTAAACATCTCAAACTGCCAATCAGTACTAAAATACCTGTCAATTATTTATATTAACATGACATTAATGTCACCAAATTTGATTTTATGAACTATGCTTTTGCTAAGCTGCTACTTGCGCGGTAATAATACTCTAAGCATCTTTCGGCAGCTAGATGGCGTCTCTATGTACATGTGCATCTTAAGTTAGTATACCTAATGCGTAACTAAAGTTGTGCTATAGCGACGGAAGAACTCTGAGTGCTAGATCATGTAATATATCAAAAACGAAACATGTCACGAAAAGACCTCATAAACTAAAAACTAAATGTCTTCAACGAAAAACAATTTGTCATCAATAGATAAAACCAGCCATTTAGTATCGCAAGAAAGTGAAATGAAATGTACCTAGCATAGTTCGCTTTTAAAAAAACAACAACAAAGATATAGACTTCATTCATTGCAAACGATTATATGTTGGTAATGTTCTGATATGAAAGAACGAAACTAAGCCTTTTTAATAGTTATACCATGGGTTGTCCGTCTGTACGTGGAGATAATCCGTGAGCTTTAGCGAGTGGATTACTTACATTCAGGTGGACAAACATGGTATGACCATTTTATACCACCTACATCAGTGTAGACCTTGCACATCACGAAAAATTTGTGCTAAAGTTTGTAAAGGTGGTAATGAATAATGGATATGTACAAGTAATAGATCTTTAAGATTGTATTCTACAAAATTGTATAAACTCCTGGCTGCATATACTACAATACTTGCTTTGTTTGTCTACCTAGTGTCTCGTGATTGTTGTGTGGCTCTTCCTCACGATGCCATGGGGTTGTCTTCAATTTGTGATTGTGGTATTTCCTGATCATACTCACTTACTATTTTTTGCGTCGGTCTACAAACCTCAAGGTTACTTAAAGGGGTCAAAATTGCAACTTTTGGCAGGTATAATACATGTATCCATTACAATTATCCTTCTATTGTGTTTACACGGATTGTGCATGGTAGCGATAATCTGTAAAATGGACAAAATGAAAGTATAGATATGAGTCCTGTCAAATATCTTCTGACACGAAGGACGGATGAACAACAAATAATTACCATTTGCAACATAGTAAAATATCGGTCTGCCAGTGAAACAATATCTAAATGGTGTTTTGCTGGCGGACCGAGACGGTGTTTGTGAGGGTTTGTGAGGATTCGCCTTCATGCCCTGCTGTGAAGAAGTAGGTAGCTAATTCAATGCTATGCCAGAGGAACACTGAAGGGGAACCATGAATGGATTGGTAACCATAATCTGTGGCAACGGACCATCAAGTAGAGGCATTTTGCCACTCTCTAATAATATGTTTAAGTTAACTCTAAAAGTGGTGGCTGCCAACAAAATCAACTGAGGGTCAATACTTGTCCAGTGGTAAATGTTGCTTTTACAGCATTTGAAAGGTTACACCAATACCAGTGGCAGTTCAGCTGCCATTAACTTTGGTGTAATGATATAACTATATTGGCTTTTTTCGTGCTGCTCGATTGACATTCTGTGGATGAGCAAGCTCACACGTGACCTTGTCTCGCTTGAAATCCACAATCCACTCGTACCAGTTATGACATGTTTGGAAATGCTTGATTTAGTTTCGATGTAGATGTTCGTCATAGGGTGAGGTTGACACGTATGATTTGCATGTTTGTTTTGTTTTGGAATTTCGTCACAGGTTGGTTATTATTTCTTAAAGGTCATATTGATAAGCATGTCAGTTCTGATGGAATCTTTAACACCTTTGAAAGGACGCGGTTGGTAAATGTTACTTTGTTAAGTAATATTGCATAATTCAAATAAATAGATCAGATCAGGTTTAACATTAATTGGAATGATTTGGCAAACATCCAAGCATATGTCAACTTGAAAATTGCGCAATTGGTATGACTATGAGTCACTTTTGTATCTTCATATTGATTGATATAAATGGAAGCTTACATATGTAGAGGGCGCTTTACTGATAATTTGAAAAAGATTGATTAATGATGATGCCATAAGGTGGTGCTGCTGTCAGCTTCTATCATATTACTTTACAATATATAAGGTAAAGCCAGTGTGCGAGTGTTAGATTTGGATTTAGATTTCGGAACTTGATTTGTTTCTAGAAGTTGTTTAGTTTGACTGAAGAAGATTAAATAAATTGAAAAATTATAAAACTTGTTGCTGAAATAATATTATAATTATATTTTTTTTAAACTTAGAAATTCTAAAGTACCTGAAAAACAGAACTTAGAAGAAGAATCGACTACGTTATACAGTAAAATATAAAAAAAGAATCTTCACACTAGAGTTTTAACCCATATAAGCTTAGCGTCCTTTTTGTGGGATGTCGGCAAACAGTGCAAAACCAGATCAGACGCCGCAAAACGCGGCGTCTGATCAGGTTCTCTACTGTTTGCCTACAGAATTTTCTTTTAAAATTTGAACAAAAATGAAAAATACTACCCAACAACCCTAAAATTGGAAATGAACTCGTCGAATCGATAAGGATGGGAAAATGCATTCGGCAAAAATGGGTTATCCATGTCATCATGGATTTCCTTATTATATACTGAAACAATAAAGTTATGTCCGCTTGACGTTTATGTCTGCCAGTTCCAAATGTATGAACGCATTTCATTCAAATTTTCACATTACCAACTCTGATTATTTAAAAACGTTTTGCACCTAAGATACATTCATCTGATAATCAGTAGACCCGGTGACAAAGCAACGAACACGAGTACCCTTAAAATCAAAAGTCACAACATCAATAGCTTTGTGTCCGTCATAATCTCGAACCGTTTAAGCACATTTAAACATCACTGAGCAAACTTTCTAGTAAGATGTTATGTGTGTTAGTTGTATGCATTGCTTTTACGACCACAGCCATTAATCTGTAACATACTCTGACGTCACAAAACATCGATCATGAGCATGCGTGGAAACCCTCAGAAAAATTCATTTTTGGTCCAGCATTTTGATAATCAACAGAATCGAACAAATTTGTTTTTGTTTTCGTCATAAGCATTTCAACATTAATTAAGACTAATCAGCATCAAAACGATTGATAATGGAAATGCTCTGATGATTTTGCAATAAGGGGTGGGGTATAAAACACAGATTTAGTAAACCTTTGATGCCTGGCATCAGCCATAGTTTTTTTTTCTTTTGTACAATTGTTGTCAAAAACAAACCGAACAAGTTAAAACGAAAACGGTCTCAAAATCATGTTAGGTTAAGGAGATTTGGCAGTTCTTGGATTGTTATTTGTTTAATTCAAAGGGAGGTAATTTCAGTTTATTTCGTAAATTAAAGATTTTGAACTGCAATTTTGCTCGTTCAGTAAGTTGACTTGGGATTTTTAGATGTGATTTCATCGTCGGACGTTTCTGGCTGCCATTTCACGTAAAATTTGTCACGTTTTGTTGATTAACTTCCTGATGATAATGGAAAAAGCTGTGTGCACATTAGGTTCAATAACTCTTCAAGATAAGAAGATCAAATTAAAATAATTACCAATGTTGTGTGTCCGACATTTGATAAACATTTTGGTTTTATTTTTGTTGCGACATCTTAACTGGATTGAAAGATACAGTACCATGAAAATCTGACGTTTCTTTTTTGTTTGAGTATATGTAAATCTTGTATTTTGTATTCGGTTACTTGGTCCTTTTTGCCCATTTCACAGACTCGCTGAGTTGGAATTTTATGACCGAAACTATAACAAAACAATCATGCAATGTATCTTAATACATTGATCATTTGAGCCGTGACATGAGATTTCCAACAATGTGATATGTGCGACCATCAAAGGCTCAGACCAGCCTGCGCATACGCGCAGACTGATCAGAGCCTTTGCTTGTCGTTTGAATATTTTATGAGTGTTAAGCTACTGACTGAACATCATTTGGAGTTTCTATGCTTAACAAGAGGCTGCACAGGCTCGTCTGAGTCTACACTTGTCAAAATGCCACATTGTTGGAAATCACGTGTCGCGGCTCAAAATTTTGGGTGTAGCTTAAGGTAAGATTACGTGGGGGCGTTTTAAGGAATATCCGAATTTTGCTTTAATTTGCTACACTCGTTGTTTATCAATGGCAAAGAAAACTAGAATATGTGTTTATGAAACACTGTGCACCCAACCATATGCTTGTCCATTAGGGTGGTACTCTTCTTTAAGACAAGGGTCATCTTAAGTTTGAAACTTTACTACTCATCAACCAAACTTGAAGCTCCCAAGATTTTCAAAATTTCAAGATTTTCAAGATTTTATTTCAATCCTCAGGTTTACATTAGTAAACAACACAAGGTGCAATAATAAACAAACGTAATTACAACAGCATGACGGTAGTAAACATAACCAGCTTTATCCTTTTCATTCTGGACACGGATACGATATGCATGAGATAGTTCACTTTGTGACTTAAGGGATCACGTTTCGTTATTTCGCATGAAATTTCCAACAATTTGACATCTCGACAAGCGCAGACCCGGACGAGCATCAGCAACCCCCCCCTCTAAGCCCAGAAACTCCAAACGATGCCCATCCAGTAGCTTAATAATCATAAAATACTCTAGCGATCAGCAAAGACTCCGATCAGACTGCGCGTGTGCGCAAGCTGATCGGAGGCTCTGCTGGTCACACAAACCTCATTGCTGGAAATTTCGTGCACTGACTCAAATTTAATTATATTGCATTTTATGTTGCATTTGTATCCCTAAAGATTCTTCATATCTTAGCAAACAGTGCAGACCCAGACGAAATGTCGCCAACTGCGATATTTCATCTGGGTATTTCCTGTTTGCCAAAGTACATGGTCACCGTTATCCAGAACGAAAAGGCTTTACAAAATAGATAAAGCAGAATCGGTCGTTAGAGTTCTTCTACGTTGTCACCGCACCAATGGGGCGGTGCGCTAGCGTCGAAATGATGTTATGTAATGTAGCGGTCTCGTTTGGTTAAGTTAATCATGGTGATTTGGCGGGAAACACACCGTAATCTTCACAAAGCAGAAGCGGTTTTGCTTATTTAAGGCGGGCTCAAAATGTATACCGTACCGAGCCTTATTAAATAAACAAGACTACAGAACAGCGTACATTTAAATAGCCACCGTGAAATAGGTTAAGAATATCCCTGGATCTGCCTTGCCCGAAAGGCGAAATACAAAGCAGATCTTAGGAAATATAAATACTACTAGCAAACAGTCCAGATCCTTGTGTAATGCCACAATCGTGATTATCTGTCAGTTATTTAACACAAATGGGGTTATGTACATACGAAATAATTCATAGCAAACAAGACATACCTAGATGATCGTTGCCCATCATCGCATCTCCAGCATACGATGCGATCGAACAAATACATAGCTAGACAAATATTTTGATTTACCCACCGGTACAAACCCTGACAGGCCTGCGTTATTACTAATTTGGGAAAAGAAACTCATATTTGGATTATTTGTGGGCCTGTACTATCCATAATTTTGTTAGGAAAGAGTAACATGGGGCCTGCCAGGAGTCCGATCGAAATAGGTAAAGCTATTATATGTACATTTTAATAATACTTTACATTAAATCAGATTTCAATATGATATCAACAAATCGGCACAGGTTAGTTAGTTGTACTTTGTTGTTGCAATTCATCAAATCTTTGTATTTCAGGACATTTGGTCGAGTGTAATAAAAAGGCTTAATGAATTGCTTACGTTGACTAAGAAAGTATGGGCAAATGAGTAAATAGTGGTACTCATCACCAATGTCAGATGCACATCTGTTACATCTCCTTTCATGAATAGGAATACCAGACCACCGACCGACCTCTACAGGGAGTCTGTGGTTTCGTGTTCTGTATGCCAGAAAACGTTTTGAGAAATACTCTGAAACTAATCCAAAATATGTACTTTTAACAAAATCCGTTTTGAATAATTTATAATTGCTACTACTACTTGAGGCTGCTTCATTCAAAGAAAGCCATTTTTGTATATACTGATCAGTTAATTTTTGCTTTAATGCTTTTTAAGCCATATACTGTTTTGACAGGTTTGAGACTGCCATATTCCAGAGAAGCCAAGCTCGTTCATGCATTTTTCTACGTTTGCTAGCCATTCTGATTTAATTGTGCGTTTACCATACATAATATAAATGGCTTTGTATAGTAGAGCTGACAATTTTGGGTTTTCAGCATCTTCAGTTAAATTACACCAGAAATTCAATACGCGTGATTGGATTTCTACTGTAATTGGGACAATACCAAGCTCTCCGTAAATCATATACGTTGGTGTTGATTTTTCTACGGCGTTACTTATTAATGCATAAGTAACTAATATTAGTTCATTTATGAAACAGTGGTTACTTAGCCTATAATTGTAATTGGTTTTGAAATGGACTATTCCGAAGAGGGGTGTGATCAAAGTTATTGTTCAATGAATAACGTTTAATGAAATGTTTCGTTTTTCAAAGGGCAAAGTAAAAACAAAATGTAGACTTCTCTTATTAAAAGAGTATTTAAAACGTCTTTTCATTGTAAATGTCGGATGTTCAACTCCTGTATTACCCACGGGCTGTACCTATTTATTTCACTCTTCAGCTGGTCGAATGGTCTAACTTAGAATAACTTAGAATTGTAATTATTATTTTTACCAAGAAAATATTTCCAATTATGTGTTATCAGCGGTTTTCTGGGGCGAACTTATTGATAAATTCATAACTATAGATACGAAATTCTTAATAAGTGATATAAAGGCCCTATTTATAAACCATTGTGACGTCATTCATTCTATATTTATCAGTGTGCTCGGTTAAATTGTTTCGATCATAAAACAGAAACGAACTTTTCATTTTATTAGAAAATAGGAGCAAGAAAATGTAAACCAAACAAATAGAACGGATAATAGGCCTACAAGCAGAATATGAATAAGCAGAGAAAATAACCTAAGAAAGGAAATATTAAAGGCAACACGCGGAAAATAGGTCACTCGATGTTGACACTTTCTTTCCCCGCTGAGGATAACAAGTATTGATTTTCATAAAAGATAATTTTTAAAGGAATTTTCCCCCATAGGAAGTCTAAACTTACAAATGCGACCTACTGCTGATTTTTCTTTTATAAGAAGTGGGTGTCTTCTTATCATGCTAGTATGCAATTTTTAAAGCATGTAATGTAGTGGAGCATGGAATTACGTGCTATGTTTAGAGTGATCGGTCTTTTAGTTTCTCTAAGATCAATACCCAGTCACATAGAGGTCTTCTGACTTTTAGACGAGGGACTATGTATTTCACTTATAAAAAGATTATAAATGAATAAATACGCCACACACAACTCCTAATACCGTTACTCTATGGTTCCATGCCATTCCATGTTTAAACATAAGCCTCCTGTTGATATGTATGAATCAAGGGGATTGTTTTCAAAGCTGTTTTTGTGTTTTGTGTAATATTTTGAACACTTAAATGTCTATCTTATATTTGATCGGCCCACTTACAGTTATGTTAAGGAAGAAGTCTAATATTTATGTATTCATAGTCGAAGGTTCTCGTAGACTGCTGCACTGACCTCGTAGGTAAACGAGACGCAGTCAAAAGCCAAATTTACCGGGGCGATTTCGCCCTGGTAATCCATATCGCTGAATGCTTTACGTAAACCAAGCGTCTATTTATCATCTATAAATAAACGACTTTCTCTTAACTTATTTACATGATTTCTTCTGTTTTACGATTTCTTCGCATGATAACACAGTGTATTAAAGAGAGCTATACATGTTATGACATGTTTTAGCCTCAGAATAAATAGATCTACAATATTTTGTGGATCCAAACTATTTTCAAAAATAATCAGCAGACGACGCTAATAGGTAAAGTGTAATCTATGCAGGCGTCTGTTAGACATTAGCGGTTCTATAAATACACTGCCTGATTCTGAATACATCTATGACGTGTAGTTACTCCGCTCATCTCAGTGGTTGAATAAAACACGTGACTACCGCTTTGCTACTGTCCCTAGTTCATAAGAGGGGGCAGTGAAGCAGTCTAAGGGTCTCGGTGACGCTGTGGTTTGAAAACAAGCATAAGCTTTCACAAAAGCTTGCTTCCCCATCACCGTCTGATTGAATAGTTTGCTAGCGAAACGTTAAGCATTTAATGACTCATTTCAAAGCCGTTTTAATGTATATCTCATTGCGAAAAAATATTATTATCCTTCATCTATTATTACTCATAAGAACCTTCAACAACGCCGTTTATAACATGTAACACATGTTATAGTTTTTCTTGTTCAAATTAAAGAGATATTTTAAAAATTTCAATTGAATCCGCTCAAGCACATCAAGTTTTCCAATGCCCCACACCTCAGCTCCATACAGCAAGATTGGTTTGACTGTTTTATCAAACAAATCCAACTGTAAGTCTGAAGGTAGTCCTAGTGTTTTACTTTTTTTAAGGAGAGCGTAGAGGGCTTTATTGGCTTGTTCTGAAATATGGCGTTTAGATGCAACGAATGACCCAGTTTTGGATATATAGATACCGAGATATTTGTATTCATCTACTACCTCTAAAGTATGACCACTGATCTTAAACTCTGGTACCCTGCCTCTAAAATTTCCAAATGCAATAATTTTAGTTTTAGTAGCATTAACGGTTAATTTCCAGTTTTTGCAGTATGTATCAAACACATCCAAAGAGTACTGAAAATCTGATTCTGAGTTGCTAAATAAAACTGTGTCATCCGCATACAATAATATAAGCAATCTAAGATTACTAATAATTCGTCTGAATTTTCATTAACAGTTATCCCATTTACACTTTTAGATCTAAGGAAACTGTAAAGATCATTAAGATAAAGAGCAAAAAGTAAAGGTGACAAGTTTTCACCCTGTCGTACCCCACTGAAGGATGGAAAGAATGCAGACGATTCATTATTTGCTACAATTTTTGATTTTATGTTGCTATAGAGACTTTGAATAACCCTTAGACACTTACCATTGATATCAAAGGTGTTTAATTTTAACCATAAACCATCCCTCCATATTGAGTCGAAAGCCTGCTTGAAATCTATGAAACAGCAAAACAATTTTGTTTTATTTGAGCGGGCGATGTCTATTAGACTTTTGATTATAAATAAATTGTCTGCAGTTGAGTAATTTTCTCTAAAACCAGCTTGGTAGGAGTCTATAACTTGGTAATTTTCTGTGAATGTTTTTAATCTATTATTAATTATAAGTGTAAAAAGTTTCCCCAAACAGCTCAAGATAGTAATAGGCCTATAATTTTCAGGCTTCTTGGGATCTCCTTTATTTTTGTAAATTGGTTTTATGACTCCTACCGTCCAGCTTTCTGGTATAATAGCAGTGTCAAAGACAACATTAAACAGTTTAGTGTAAATAGGAATCATTGTGGCTGATGTTTGTTTTATATGTTTGTTCTTTATGCTGTCGATCCCTGATGCTTTGTTGTTTTTTAACTGCTTAATTGCATTCGTTACTTCCTTTTCAGTTATTGGTCCATTTATTTCTTCATTGACTGTTAAAGTGTTTGTTTCATGTGTGTTGCTCTCGGGCCTGTGAGAATGTTGTGCATTTACATTTCTGAAGAAGTCGTGAAGTTCATTGAGTAGGGCTTTGCAATCTGATTTTTTGTTTTCTGAATTTAAAATTTTCCAGTAATCTCGTGTGTTGGTTGTTTTTAGCTTCCGTAGTTTTTCAACGCGTGTTGACCTTGCAAGATTTATGCTACGTTTAACAGTGTCCTTATATGCTTTGCTTACATTTTTCAGGAAAAGCTTTGTGTGATTTGATTTCTGATTATGATAGATTCTTTGTGCATAATGAAATAGGTTTCGTGCTCGGTGGCATTCTCTATTAAACCATGGTTTACCTGTTGATGTGCTTTTTATTTTATGTGATTTTGTATGACCAAACGTGACTTCACCTGTTGACTGAAATAAGTTGCCTATATCTTGGACTATGCTGTCAATATCTAATGATTTAATTACATCAATGATTTTGTTTTGCAAACTGTTTAATTTTTGATCAATTTCTCGAACTATGACGGGGTCAAAGTTCTGAACAAACTGCTCCGATTTATCTGTGTCCCACAATTTGATAGATTCAGAAATTGCCCCTTGACTATTGCTAGGGCTCGAATTTCCCGTGACCTTCAAGTCAGTTTCGATATCTAGCGACAATGCACTGTGCACATCTGAAAAAAGATTATTAAAGTCCATTATCTCAAAATTATGTATAACATTCAAAGTATGCAGTGAACTAACACAGTAGTCAATATTGCTTCTATCCTTACAAGTAAATTTGGAGTTTTGTACATTATCCCCGAACCGACCGTTTAAAATAAACAAACTTGTTGCTTTACAGAATTCGATCATTTGGGTACCATATGTGTTCACTACTTTATCCGCATTAACTCTATGCAAAGGTACATTATTGATAGAAAATGAATTTACTATGGCATTGTTTTCATCTACTAACTCATCCAGGCCACAATGTTCGCTAATGAGTTCGTCTATGAACACATAGTCCGGTTTTTCTCCTGATCTTGAATTGAAATCTCCCAACAAAATTATTTGCTTGGAATTTGGACAATATCTTAGAACTTCCCTTTGCACTTCCGAGTATGGGTCGTCGCTTGCGTATTTAGAGTTTACTGGGGGAATGTACACTACTCCAAAGTTAATGTCATTATCAGATTGTAAGATTGCACGGCACAGCGTAAACCAAAGTACTATCTTTGAGTTTTTGTGGCTATCTACCTTAACATATTCGGAGATCTCGGATTTTACCATAAGTGCAATACCCCCAGATCTCCGTCTGGCCAATTTTGCCTGTAATGATAAAATACATGATATCCAGGTACTTGTATTTCATCCGTGTCGTTCGTTTTGCTTTCTTGTATAGCTAATATATCAAACGAACTCACAAATTCTATGAATTCAGGTAATACGCATTTTGCTGCTAAGCCACAAACATTCAAACTACCTATTTTAAGAAGGGGATTTCCACTGTTTATTGTTTGTATATTGAGATCATTGTCAGGTCGGACCGCTCGCGAAATAACGGGAAAACTATAATCACTAGAGCGTGTGTCCCCCACAATATCCTAGCTGTCTACCTGTCCACTTTGGCACGTGCCAACATTTATTTGTAGGTCGTGTGTATTGAGTGATACATTTTTAGGCGCCTGTTTTGGACCATAATATAGTTCTGTGGTGCTAACTGTGGTTGGCATTTGGATTTGTTTATTTTCACTGCTAGGTAAGTGTAGTTCTATGTTCTCTGTCGGCTCAATTGGAGACCTAGCTATTGGGGGGTTTGTTGTGTTTGTATGTGACGACAAGTCCTCGATTAAACACGTTTTATCTGTCTGTACGCGTGTAATCAAATCGTTCGGGTTATTGCGTTTCTCTGGTTCTGGCGCTGTACAACTAACGGGTTGCACCTGGCTATTGTTTATATCACTAACACTTGTCGCGGTTTGGGTATCAGAAAGCGATCTGCTGGCCTCTGGTTCGCGGGCATCTTCATAAGCGCCCCAAGATTTCTGGGTCGCCTCACTTTGTGGGTCATATCGCGATGTCGTGCTTATTTCATTACTTTCCTCATTCGACTCTGCGTGATTTATTTTCTCGTATCTAATCAACGATTTTGATGGGGGGTCGCGCTGATCGTGTTGCGAATCCGTGTTTGATTCATTGTCACTGCTCTCATCAATCTGTTGAATATCCATGGGTGTTTCTGACATAGAGTGTTTATACTGGTTGCCTCTACGTTTTTTGGCTGAGTAATCAGAGTCGATGGGGGATATCGTCTTTTTCTTGCCGGAGGTAATGTATGGAGTGGCAGATAGCGGATTAAATGAATTTCTGATTGGTAGTTGCCATGGGACGTATTCGTTTTTACTATTGCCCTTAAAACTAACTGACTGTCTGTTTTTTTGTCTCTGATCCGAATGTTTGGGACCCTCAGTGTTTGCACGGCTACTATTGTCCTGCTGTTGAAAGTCGCTATGTATCGACGACCGTGTTGGTTGCATTCCCCTGTCTGTGCTCGTACCTTCTTTCGTTGCATACCGCCATTGAACTCGTTGTTGTGCGTTACTAGTCGGTTGTCTATCTGGTCGCCTGTATCTACTTTCGTTCAATCCCAAGCTTTTATCCCTATGTTCTGCTACCACTTCTTTCCCGTTGACATAAAGTTTATCTCTTACTAGTCTGACAACGTTATTTCTATTCTGTCTAAATTCTTTAGCAATGGGGTAAAGTTCTTTTCTTTTTTCTTCGATTTCTGGTCGGAATTGTTCCCGTACACCATAGTGAGTTCTGTACAGACGTTTTGGAGCTGCTAATCTTATATCTTCTTTATCTTGGTATCTGAGAAATTTGGCAATTATTGGACGTGGATAGCGCTGGTTGTATCTTGGTCTACCTAGTCTGTGGACTCTTTCAATTTCTATATTGCGATCACGATCGAAGTGCATCTCCTCTCTTAAAAATCGTCTCAACGTGTAATTTACATCTTCGTATTCCCCTACGGGTAACTCAGGCTCACTTGTACCAGTAAAAATCAGGTTTTGTCTCATTGAGCGACACTGAAGATCGACGACTTTTTCCTCATACACTGCAATTTGTGATTGCATTTGGGCTTGGTTTAATTCTAAGGTCTCTACCCTCTTTAGCAGATAGTTAATTTTAGAATCACTATCTGCTGATGTGCGCACGATATCATCGCATATATCACTATAATGGTTAATACTCCTATCATATTCATTCATTTTTGCACTAAGTTCGGAGAGATCGGAGCTCTGTTTTGTTAATTGATTTTGATTATTTGATACACATGCTCGTAGTTCTGAAAGTTGGTTCATTTGTTGTTCCATATTGTTCATTCGACTACTTTGGTGCTCTAACTGAGATGCTACGTTTTGCCACCGCTGGTCTTGTTTTTGCAGATGGGTTTCAATTTTCGACCATTTTTTGTCAAATCCCTGAAGCACATTTGTTAGCCAACTCGGGGTATCGCTGTCGCTATTGTAGTTTGAGTTAGTACCGAGGATGTTATTTGTACCGGGTTGTGCACTATTGTTGTTGATATGCTGCATTTCGACCTCTTGCAATCTATGTGCCTGTAAAGTTTGTTGCTCTGTTAAACCGGGGGTCTGATCTGCGCTAAGAGCAATCTGGTCCATATCTCGACTCTGGTTCATGCACTGGCTCTGAATGTGAATATGGGTGTTGTTATCCAGCGTAAATATATCGTCATTCAGTATATCTCTGGTTTGACTCAGGATGGCAACGGTATCGTGAACAGTGCTCACATGTGTAATATCGTTGGTTGACATACCTCAGCAAAGAAAGAGTCCAAAATCATCCATTTCAGAAATCCAATGTCACAAAAATAGCACTATATGAACATATAAAATGTTATTGTTAATGTTCATTAACGTTGGTCCGATAGAAATCGAATTTTCTTATATTTTAACTCAATTTTTGATGAGCGCCAAAAAACGCTGTTTTACACCGCCATGCTGACCTTGACCATTCCAGCTATAATGATGTTCGAGATAATCCGATTACAAGTTTTCAATGCCCCAAATTTACAAACGACAATAACTAAAAAAATTAAAATTACCCGGTATTTTACTCATCATCCTCTATCAGCTGACCAGGTTTGAAGCTGCTTGTTATAAAAGTTTTTGGTATATATTTATTACATGTTTCCTATACCCACATAAGCAAAGGGCAATAGCTCAGAAAAAAAAACCCCAAAAAACAAACTGTTTTAAAAAAATATTCATCGGGTAATCTACTCATCATCTTTTATCAGCTGACCATGTTTAAAGCTGTTAGCTATAAAAGTGTTTGAGATAATCTTTATTACAAGTTTTCAACGTCAAAATTTTAGAAGGGCCATAACTAAACTAATAATTATTTTATATTTTCACCAGGTAATCTAATCATTACTCGAAAAAAATTAGGTAAGGTGAGGTATCTATTTTTGAAATTTCAAACCCTTACTATTTTAACGGACACACAAACGAACGGACACGCCCAAAGCAATATGCCGCTCTCAACTTCTTCAAAGTATAGGGGGCATATTGCATTAAACATATCGCAACTAAAATGCGATTTCTTTATGCTTATTCTAAGAGGAGAAACATAGCAATATGCGTTACATGTAACCGCTATGGAAGTGATAAGATCCAACTTTACAAACAGCCAATGGACATGCGTACAGTATTTTGGTGTACTGATGTATGCTAGAATATTATAAAACGTATGCTGGATACATTGTTGTACTGGTGTATCTTAGAAATACGTACAAAACTTACTGGATACTTGGGTGTACTGCTGCCTAACATGGTCTGGTAAACTTGGAGCAGGCGACATTAAGGCTCTGAAAAATATACAACATAAAAACATAAGGGTCTCGTCGTGAGGAAACCTGAGAAAACCAGTGTTTTGTCATCTGCTGAAATGGTCCCCTCCGCCAAACAGTGTAGTCCCAGAATAGACTGCTCCTGTAGGAGCAATCTGTTCTGGGTCCATATTGTTTGTCACTGTAAAATTTATTGCATTAGAAATTAATGTTAACCAATATATGCTGCAGAAAACTTGAGAAGGCTTTAAATCTTATTAGTAACGTTAGCATATAAGGCTGGTATTTATTGACCTTAACCTGATGGCAGCCCACAAAGACGTGACGAGTGCCATTGGTACGTATAGTGTTACTAATGGTGCTGGTGAAAAGTTCTTGTCAATTGCGTCGCTTTTCTTATCTATGGTACTGTTTCCTTTAGCAACCAAAGGGAACGTTTCCTGACTAATGTGCATTCTTGCCCTTTGAGCCATAACAGCCGAGGTCCGAAATTAGTCAGCTTTTATATAAACGATACGTATTGCAAATGCGTTGAATGAGCTTATGCATGTACATTCTTACTTACTTTATATCTGACCTACACACATGCAATGTTGAACCGCAAATTTCCCACTTCGTAAATTTCACGATAATAAAATAACACCCCCCCCCAATCTGCTGCATCTTGCATTCGATCCCAATTCTTCACAGTCTTGTCACTGACATATGTGACGATTAAGTACCTCTGTGATAATTTGGTCCTAATTTTTCACATGTATGAGGATTTGGTACAAGTTCTTCACATGCGGAAGTTTTGATACCATTTTTTCAAATGTGATGATTTGATACCAATTTGTCACAGATGAGAGGATTTGGTACCGATTCTTCACACGTGTGAGGATTTGATACCGATTTTTCACATTTGTGAAAATTTGGTACCAAATTTGAAAATTTGGTACATTTTCACATCTGATCAAAATCGTACCAGTTCTTCGCACACTAAAAAATATAAAATGTGAAATTTGACACCCAAAAAATTATCGAAATTGACCGTACGTAAATTTCACATTTGCCAAAAGTGACCTACTGGTACCAATTCTTCACACGGTGTGAAATTTATATTCTGTACGAAGTGTGAAATTTGCGGTTCAACAATGCATTCTTGTTTATTTACGTCAGAGGCAAGCTTAGCTTTTGACGATATTGCACGAATGTTTTAGACGCTTCTGACATCCGATGGCATTTACACATTATATGAATTGAGTTGCGTTTTATATAATGACGCTGGAAAACTAACAATAGATGCACTTAAATATTAGTTGATAACAATCTTTTGACGATAACTTTGCTACAAATTCTAATTGCACTTCTGTTGTTCTATCTCGTTGCTACAGACAAAGGAAATGTGCAAAATTTGAAACCTATGTTTATGCACAGGTTTCATATTATGTACTTTTTTGTGGTTGTGCAACTTTAATGCAGACAAGAGAAAAGTAATAGTGTCATTGACGTTGACTTTTTCTGTGGTTGCGCACCTTTAATGCAGACAAGAGAAAAATAATAAAGACTTGTGACTTTTTCTGTGGTTGCGCACCTTTAATGCAGACAAGAGAAAAATAATAGACTTGTGACTTTTTCTGTGGTTACGCACCTTTAATGCAGACAAGAGAAAATTAATAATGGTGTGACTTTTTCTGTGGTTGCGCACCTTTAATGCAATCAAGACAAAATTAATATTGTCAATGACGTTGACTTGTGACTTTTCTGTGGTTGCACACCTTTAATGCAGACAAGAGAAAAGTAAAAGTGTTATTGACGTTGACTTATGATTGTGTCATAAGACGATTAGTAAAATCCGCGACTACATCCTGCCAACAATTGCTGTACTCGCTAAGCCTTATTTATCACGTTTTATGCTTACGCTTCTCCGCATAATCCAATCTTATCCAAATAAATCGTGATAGCCATGGAAACCGATAAACTGTGTCTCAAATGATCAATCCATCATGTGACCGATTTTCTCTCTGTCATCAGAGACCCTTTGAAATCTGACTTCAAAACGAACGAGTGCTTAATAAGAGTTGAGGGGTACGGTATATTTATGTTCAAGCTGATGTGCGAAGGATTTATACATGTAGCTGAAGTCAGTGACCTATATAAGATCAACTGTCTAGAATATTATTGGAGGGTCGTAAATAATTCCTAACAGGAGAAAAATCACCTGTTTTTATAAGATAATTCACTTTTCCATGCAGTTTTCGGCTGTACTGAACATATTTATTGTAAAAACAGAATTTAATTCTTTTTTTACAAATGATTTAAAAATATTTTTTTTTTCGAAAAGTGTTCATAGTTACAGACATAGTCGCTTTAAAGCAACAAATATGTTACAGCTTTATGCTGCTAATATCTCATATGGTTTTTAATTCATTTAGAATGGCTACAACAAATTTTCGAATGGTCAAAATGTTTTTTCCAAATTCAACAGACCCCTTCAGAAAGGTAGGTAAAACCCTGTAAAGCATCCCACTCTCTCATCCTTAGCAGGGCGATTGCTAAACTAGGTTGGACACCAAGAACCACACCACAAAAATTGGATCAGTACTTAATCCTCACACCAAATAAGAGCGACTAAATGCAACAAATAATGAATAAACAAAACAGAATCGCCGCCTTAGAACGGACAGCAGCCAATGCCAATTAAAGCCAAATCATTTTCAGAACTTTTTTTCCGTCCCCACGACCCTAAATCTGAAAAAAATCCCTAAAATCATCAAATAATAAAATCTGACCTAAGCTACTATTTATCAATAAGATCTTTGCTTTTTCTATTTTTGAGTGGCCGTTTTACACTGGTTTTACTGTATATTCACATTGTATATGAGGACTACCCAACTGACGGAGGAGCGTAGACGGTTGTCGACTTTATATAGAGAGATCACATTCTCAAGCTTCATCGGAGGCAGTTTGTTGTGTCTATCTCTGCTCAGTCTTAGTTCAATCCAGGAAACAACCCATACGACTGAAAAATGTTGACAGGGACGTAAAGAATAAAATAAAATCAATCAAACAAACAAACAAACCGACGGAACATTCTTTCTTGAGGACACATTAAGCATGTATTGGTTAATCTGCCCATTGATTAAACAAATTGCTATAAAGGTAAGGCGGCAATGCATTTAGCCTTTGATAGACGTAACCGAGATGATAACGTATCTTGAGTAAATAAACATTTAGTTAGTCAGATCAGGGTCTTTCCAAAACATTACAAGTCAAGTTTATAAGGTCTAAACATAATGCATGTTTTTCGCCCATAAACAATGACGCTTAGTTCGTCACAGCGCTGTGGTCATTACCCTGACAGCTGTGTTGTCTTGAACTAACATTTGAACGTTTTATTACAATAGGTTTTGCTTTGCACGTACGATAATGTATGAAATATTTTTTCTTTCATGTTGATTTCACTTTTAATGTTCGAATATGTCTAATGCAAGTGGCAAATATATACATGGTGGTAATCAGTGGCACTAGCTCCAAAAAGAGTCAACCTGAACACGGCGGAAAAACAACAACAATGGCGGATACTTGTCAAAAGCCCTAAATTCAGGTAAGACTTTCTTTGATATTTCCGTTAATACGGGTCAGATTTGCATGGGGTTTGAAGCAGATACCCCAGAGAATCACTGCTTGTTTCAGTAGTCTCCTTTTGATGTGCGTAACTTTTTCAGAGTTCTTACTACGCCATTGATTTTTATTGTAAAAAGCAATTTTGTCAGGGTCAGAATCTTTTCAGCGTTAGTTTACAGCTTTACTGACAAAACAGTCCTATTCAAGGGGGTAGCCAGAACGCTGAAAAGGTACGCACATCGAAGGGAGACTACTGGATCAAGCAGTGGATCTCTTCAATTGCGCCCCTTTTCAATATAAGAACTTTTCTTAAGCGAAAGAATTTGCTCCCAGAGGTAGCGAATTCTTTCCTTTAAAAGCAGTTCCTTATGGTATGGAAAAATCACTTTCATTACATTGGGTGACCTCCCTTGTTACTATTTTATTACACACGTGCGTAACTGCGTAATGGGAGCTACGCAATTGCTATTGTGTTTGAAAACCTCTAGTAGTGAATTAACAGTTATTTTTGAACACCCCACGAGCTTTATTTACATGAAGTGCAAAAAGTCAAAACAACTCTGACCAGAAGGAAATGTGTCTCAAATCGTTACAACATAACACGTGATTTAATGACGCACATGAAAATATGAAATCAAAGGTAATTTAGTTATTTATGTTATAACGAAACCGCGCCGTGTTAATTCCCGTCGTTAAACTTTAATAAAAACAATTCCTATCAGTGTTATGATAAAAACTATTTAAAAGCAACCAGAAACATTTAAAAGATACAATACAGTATCGTTTCATACAAATTCACAAGTTCGCTTTATTGTTCAATTTTACGAGTGTATATACAAATATTCCCTCTTGTAGGCGGGACGAGTCCAAGACGAGTTTCCCGCTACAAGAGGGAATATTTGTATATTCACGAGTATTTGTACAATAAAATACTTGTATCACGACCAATAAAACAATCACTTTTTTATTCATCAGATATTTAAGTCAATTATAAGCTCCACCCTTGACAGGGTCTTGAGCAAATTATTAGATCAAAGGAAAAGCGGCAAAGTCATGATACAACTAGAATTAATTCATTCTGCAATATAAGAGATGACCCATATGAAATTTGACAACACTCGGCCCAGAACCTGTGAATAGGAAATGATAGGACATGTTTAGGCAATTCTTGTATCAGTCATATTTGGTAAAAAGTCAAAGGTCAGGAGCGTAGCTACGTATACGTAAAAACACATTTGCGTACACATTAGGACAAAAATATGGGGAGATTCTATCATAATTCTGAAGGATTCTTGATGTTATTTGTACAAAATGTGCGCGTAGAATCAACATTAATCTCTCTAAATCCAATTTTGATAGAATTTCTCAACACCCCATAGGCACCCTTTTATTATTTGTCACCAATTAACGCAAAGTGAATGAGGGCCTGATCATATACACTTTTTATAATCTACCATTACCAAGAATGTGTTTGTCTTTGCAAACAGCTCAGACCCTGATGAGACGCCGCGTTTGCAGCGTCTTATCTAGGTCTACGCTGTTTGCTTATATTTTCCTTTTTCGCATGCGCAAGTGCGTACTTTGAATTTTTGACTAGCTAAGCCTCTGAAGGTTAATACTGACCGACGTACGGTTCAAAATCTCATTATCGTTAACATTGTAAAATATATCATGACTTATAGTCTTCATCAGTTAAACAACAACAAAAACAACAACAACAACATGTTTTCACGATTTCCTCATGCAAAACCATCGATGATGTATTGCATTAGGTAGGAAGCCTCCATGCGAGCTTAACAATTTTTTGTATTTTAACAGACAACAGAATCTAGGGCGAAATATTGGTACCAATAAAATACACTTAATAATAGCACTGTCTCATTAGGTTAAACATATCTTGTAGTTATAACGACTTTGGATCTAACAGTTTGCAAATAAAATCTTTCTTTTTTTTTCAGATTTTTGTTCATATAAATGCATTATGTACCAAATTTGTCCTTGTCTTAAAGAAGGTCAAGGTCGATCTAGGATAATATTTGAGCAGATTCGGTATGTCATACATTCAAGTGCTAGATACCAAGGCTCATCTTGATCATGTGACCAACACCATTTAAAATTTTGTTTCCTTGCCTATCTTAAGCTTTACCAGGGAGGACATGTATTCATAGTTACGTCAGCTCTTAATTTGCTTAGCCCCTTTATTTGAATAAATGATTTGATGTTCTGTTAGAAGTGATATTTATATATTCTTTAAAATACTCGTGGTAGCTCAATTTTTGGTGTTTGAATCATAGAAAAAAAGCAAGTGAGTATGATCAGGAAATACCACAATCACACACTGCAGACCAACCCATGGCACCGTGAGGAAGAGCCACAGAACAATAACAAACTACCAGGAAGACAAACACAGTAAAGCAACCAGCTTCCTCATCCCCATCAGTATGAATACAAAAGTAGAAAGGACATAAAGCAATGCACAGCAAAACATGGAATCAGCACGGAACCCCACAATGGGAGCAACAATCAACAACGAATCAAAAACAACAGAACCACCGCCTAAGAACGGACAGCAGCCTAAGCTAAAATACACAAGAATGTTTAGCTCGCATGGAGGCTTCCTAACTATCTAACTATGGCAATGTATTATCACACAGAAACAATCTAATCAAATTAACACACTTTGAAAGAAAAAAAGAAAAGGGCTCACGACTCTCAGATTGTCAGAGCTAAAGAAAACTTCAAGTTGAGCCACGGTGGACCCAGCCAAAGACATAAGGCACCAACCTACCGATTAAAGTTTTACGCCAGGGCAGTCACTGAGTCTGATGCCTGACACACCGTCGTGAAATTAAAGAAGGAAACCATAGCTATAAACCGTGATTGGGTTTACAACCAGACATGCAGACTGTCGCATGATATCCATGTTATATCCAACTTCTTTTTATAAAGCTTGATTATTTTTTTTGAATTGATCACTAAAATTAGGTTTTCCAACAATCTTTTGAATTTACAAACTAAATCACCATAAAATACTAGCTACGATATGCCATCCTGCAGACGAGTTTAACCCAATATTGTATTTAACAATCAACTCTGAGTGTCTGTGGTAGAATTTAGAAAATGCTTTAAGAATTTTATGATATCGATAAACTTCTTTTAATAACTAAGTAGCCAAAAATAGGTTTCTGTTGTTGAATTCGTCAACATTAGAACATACTCTCGCAAAACGAGTAAGCTGCGAATACATACACCATAGAAAGGGGGGCGAGGAACATCTCTATCAAGAAATGGGAAATTTACTATTTCAAAATTAAAATCATCCCGCTTATCATGAATTTTAGATGAAACTATGCCATTCGTTATGGACAAGTCTATGTCCAAAACGGCGTCGTCAGTATCAAAGGAATTCGCCTTATTTAACTGAAGTTCTGTGGGATATATCTGACCTACCATTTGTTCGAAATAAGGATTACCAATAAAAAGCAAGTCATCTAGATGTATTGTCGAGGTAGAGTTAAAAGCTTCAATAACATCAGCTTGATGACAACATGAAGTCAAAACAACAAAAAATCTGCAAAAATGTACAAATTTGAAATCTAAGCAAAATTAAACAGGTGAATCAATTGATGCCTGATATGTTGTTACACCTGCAAAATATATACTTCTTTATTATATGAGCAAGACAATCCCAAATATGCAAGATATCCAACAGCAGCAAATGTTTTCATATATTTTTACTTAAATAATGCCTACCAAATTCGTCTCCTTAAAACTGGGTGTAGCCTTTGGGTTGTTTAAATGTTCGTATAAGACATTATATTTAGAATATAAAAGCAAACTTTGGATTTATCTAAGCCAAATGAGTTTGTTAGTACAAAATAATCAAAACATTTTGGAAAATACACAGGTCAGATAAAAAAGAAAATGATATTGGTCACAATTTTCATGTTTCAAGGGTAATCTAATTAAAATAATACACATAATACCACAGGAAGCTGTAATTTTGCTCCAAAAGCTTTTATATGTAGCTAAAGTAGCCAATATGCAGACTACATGACTGATTTAAATAATAAGTCTTCTTTCTGTAGCTCAAACTTTTACTTTTCTTTTTTTTTCTAAATTTAATATGGTAACAGGCTGTCAGAGACTAACGCCCTGGTGAACACAGTGCAAACATCTATTAAAAGACGCAGCTTGAAATCTTCTTTTAGATAGGATAAGTTTGCGAAATTCCCGAGGGCGGGAGCAATAACATTCTCAGCCACCAGTCTTAAGGTGGCCTGACAAAGTTAAACATTTAAAAAACTATACCCTACAAAATGAAGGGTGGGTCTGTACTCCAACACCTTAAGATCTGCGAATATGATACAAACATGGAAATAAACATGCATCAATGCAGAATAAAACTCGTTGTGAAAGGGCTTGATTCATATTTGTATTGTCTTTATATAAATTAAGTGTCACGAATCAACGTATTGTTCGCTAAATACCAACAGTAGGACAGATAAAATGCATATTTGATGATAATTACGGCATATATTTTTTTTTCTCACTCAGGCGATTCTAATGAACACAATAAGCTTTAACTTTTTTATGGAGAACTGACCAATAATGTGTTTAGGTTATCATAAATATACACACCTTTTCTGGTCTACTGATAAGCTGGGTATTAATAGTTAATCCACGGCATTTTGCATGCAAAATATAGTTATCGAGAAATAATTTATTGTCAAAGTCAGGTAAAGCCTTGATTTAACCATCATATGACTAAAATAATTGATATTATGTTAAAAAAGCGTTTGTGTTGGTTAAATATGACCATACCAACACAAACTATAGCTTTTATTAACGAGCAGTTTCTTATTATGATCGCCATATTTATGACGTCATAACTAGCCTCAGACGCGGTTTTGAGATAGGGGACCACCTTTAAATTAAAGGTAGGACTCCATTGAAGGTTTTGATATAGGTCACCATAAATCGGCACACAATTTGCACGGGACCCATTTTTGTCCCTAAGGGCCCTAACTATGATATAACTCCCCACTCTTTCAATTGTACGAATCCATTTCGATTTTAAGAGTTGTTGGTAAACCTGATCAGACGTCTGACCTGATTCTACACTGTTTTGCCTATGTCCCTTAAAACGGACGCCAAGCTTATCTGGGTTAAATATTGATATAACAATTGTTTTGCTTTTGCTTTTTCAGGCACTTCTTCCTTTCACATATTTGCTGGGGGTATCCTATGCTTTCTTCCTGAATGACGACCTGGCATCAAGTTGTCCAGCACCATGTGACTGCACAAGGGGCCTTGTTCTATGTAAGGGGAGATATCTCGGGGAAGTACCAGCCTTCAACTTATCACGACCGATTACAGCAATATACCTCGACTCAAATTATATCACTGAAGTACCCGCTTTTGCATTTGCATCTGTAGCGTCGAGTTCAAACATATCCGTTCTCCATTTAGATGATAACCCGATCAAAGCAATTGATCAAGATGCTTTCGTCGGACTTCGGAATTCGCTTACGCTTCTTGGATTAACAAACACAAGTATAGACCATCTACCGATTGCATTAATGAATCTTAGTAAATTAACTCATCTCTACTTGAGCGACAATTCATTATCTTCCTTGAATGAAATGGTGATAGACAGATTATCCACATCATTAACTTACTTAGATATCAAGAACAATAGTTTCAGTCAATGGCCATCGTCTCTTAGACGTATGGATTTTCTTTCACATTTATATCTACAAAACAACACAATTCGATACATCCCTGTGGATGCTTTTCATGGCTTTAAGAACAGCTTGAAAGTACTCTCCCTATCGAACACTAGTCTAACAGCAATCTCAGAAGCGTTTAGAACTCTGACCAACTTAGATACTTTGATTCTAGACTCAAACCTAATAGGGGACTCAGGGTTTCCAGGTGGTATATTTGATTCAATGAAGCAGTCCCTGCGGTCCCTATCAATAAACAACGTTTCCATAACCCATATTCCCGATGCAGTAAAACAGCTGACAGAGCTCCGAAGTCTGGACATAAGTAACAACAATCTGCGGTATATTTCAGAAGACGACGTGACCCAGTTTTCTAATTTACAAGAAATAACTCTTGACAGATGCGGATTAACTCGGATTCCATCGGCAATACTGATCTTACGGAATCTAACGAGATTAATTCTAGATAATAATTATATTACAACGTTGGAAAGAAATGACCTTGGCGGATTAAGCTCTCTGAAGACACTGTCATTGAAAAATGTAACCCTGTTGTATATTTCCCCTGAGGTTTTCCTCCAAACGCCTGGGATATCATCCATTGTATTTTCAAACAACAAGCTACGCGACATTCCAGCTTCTTTAAAATACATACACACTCAGAGAGTGCTCGTAAAATTGGATTCAAATTCAATTGAATGTTCATGTTACTTTGCTTGGTTGTTGAACCACAAGACAAAGTTTGACTTCATCGGACAGTGTGAAAATCATAACATGGCCATTCAGTCTTACTACAGCTCTGTTTTGCCTGTGTGCAGAAAACCGTAAAATACTATTCCGTAAATTAGTTTTTTTTGTTGTTGTTTTATATGCAGATACGGGTATTTTAACGCATTCTATTCAATAACCGTTAGTCGCTATATGTATATACATATAATATGCTTTGAGCTTCTATACAATTGTACAGTAAAACCTGTGTAAAACGGCCACTCTCAAAAAGACCGAAAATTGGTTTTCACGATCAATTATCGCTAAATGCACGTAAAAAGTATTGCAGAATGCTCCTCTTGGAGCATTCTGCAATATTTTCGACCTTCTTTAAGCTACCATTTTTCATTAAGATCTTTGTTATGTCTATTTTTGAGTGGCAGTTTTACACAGGTTTTACTGTACAAGGCAACTCAGATATAATTGACAACTAGGTAGACTTCTTTGAATGCATGTGATTGTTCTATTGTGCTATTACAATCACAGAAATACAACCACGTAACTAGCAATTTAGCAATATACTCCCATGAAACGTCTCAAGATAAGCTGCCAGAGGCATAAAATAGACAGTCTATTATTGTCATCCAGGTGAATGACAAACTACACGAAAAGTTGTTCATTTCTACATGCTCATTTCTTTAAATAAATGAGTGATTGAGAATTTGTTTAAAAAAGCTTATGGTGAAAAGACATATGTTGTAGGTACACATTGGAATTGCCTCATAGAGGCAATTCCAATATGTACCTACAACATATGTTACTGAAAATAAGAAGGAAAACTATTTGGAAATTTACATTGTCCAAGTATCCTGTCCATTGTCTTGACCTCTTTTAAACATCTCAAACTGCCAATCAGTATTAAAATACCTGTCGCTATATAGCAAATTGTTTATATTTACATTACAGCCTAAATGTCCAAATTCGAGTTCATGAACTACCTCTTTGCTAAACTGTTAGTTGCGTGGTTGTAATGCTTTCATGCTGCATGTGTAAGTTATTGTATGGTTTGTGCATATGTACGAGAATGTTATCTCACACTCTTTAGCGAGTGGATTATCTGCCATACATACATGTACGCACAACCATACATGGCTTTCTTATTGCACTAGCATGCATGTGCATTTTGTACATTGCACGATATTTGATACAAACATTTGGAATATCACTCAATAAGTATTATAAATGCGTTGCTTAGTACTCTTATTTATTTATGTATTGTACAAATAAAATAAAGTTAAAGCTAATCACAGAAATTGAATTGTGTGAAATATGAAAATTGTGAAATATTTTGTTAATTTCCTGAGGCTGCATATCTTTAATCCTGTGAACTTGAAAAACTTGCTAGATTTGAAATCAATAAACAGAGCTTTGTTCGGGTTTCTCGCCCTTTGAAGGTTCTGTTCCGAAAGAAGTGCCCATTGCTCGTTGCAAATTCTACATATTTCATATCAACTTTTGGGGCTTACAACATAGCCTAATGAATAGTTATTATATAACATACTGAGGGAAAAAAGTTTAGCAATATACTTTGAGGATTCACAGTTTATAAGAATAAGGACTTTTACATTCATAGTGTCAAAAATATATGTTGACAAACGTTCACGAGGACGATGACATTAACAGGTTGCTATTTCACATAATGTAAAGTCTGATTTTATGCCCCCTTGCTAAAACAGCTTATCTGGCAATAGTGCTGACAGTTTTCGACTAAACGTTTCATTTTTCTGTTCAATGTTCAGATCCAAAAGTAAGACAGTGAAAAACGGTTTAAACTGAATGTTGTGTTCACCCTTTTCGTACATTTTTTAGTTGAAAATCGTATTTTTCCAAATTACCTCCCTTTCAATTGAATAACGCTTGAAATTAAAATGCTCAGCAGATCAAATCCTCACTATGACGTCGGTTTTTGTTTCTTTTGACTACTTGAGGGTAGCCATTAGGTCATTTTCAAACAATTAACATGTTTGCCACTTAAAAAGATCTAATGCTTCAAAGATCACCTATGGGAAACCCCATTATAAATAATTGCTAAACTTTTTTTCCCTCAGTAAATATTAGCCATGGCTTTCGGTTTATGTACACTTATGAACACTTAAACGGCAGGACCTTGGATGATAAAATCCGAAGAATTTTCTTGACAGCATCTTAACCATATTAATCCTTGGCCTAGATATGCGCAATCCCTTAACCTATTTAAGTCTAGAGTACTTTTCCATTCCGATATGGCTAAACAAAACGAATGAAAGGCTCCTTTCTTCATACATGGGTCTCATGCGCGGATCCAGAAAGATTTGTCAGAGGGGGTCCAACATTGACTTTTTATTTTAGTTGATGAGGGGAGGGAGGATCCAAATACAAATTTACCACTATAAACGGGCCATCATCGAGCCTCCATCGAAACGCCATTTCAATGGCGTTTCGCTGGGGGCCGACGATGGCCCATCATTGAATGCTAGCTTGGTACCTTTGTGGTTTTTCAGGGGATCTGGACCAGAAACTACAACCAGGCAACTAGCAATATACTCCCATGAAATATCACAAGATATTGGAAGCATAAAATAGAGTCTATTATTAGCATCCAGGTGCATGTCAAACTAGAGGACCTGAAGGTCCTGAGGCGCTCACCTGATCTCCTTAATAATTGTAAAACAGGTCAAGGTCAACTACAGCTTATAATGAAACATATTTTGTTTTACCATATATGGGTGTTGCAGCCATTTTGGTCCAGTAACCTAAACAATCTAACTGCCCAGTGATTTCTGAGAAAAGAATTTAAGCTATTTAGATATGTAGTGGTCCAAATGAGTGGCCTTGGATTAAAGGTCACAGGTCAGCTTGACATTTGGTACTTATATAAAACCATTGTCACATTAGGTTAAATATTTCTCACGGGTATTATGATTTCGGCTAAAACAGTTATAGAAAAAATGAACATTTTAAGATTTTCCTATTATAAATACATTAGGAATCAAATTTGACCTTGCTATAAAGTAGGTCAAGGTCAACCTAGATTCATCATTTGTGCAAACCTGGTAGGGACCACATCCTCAATGCTACATAGTAAGTCCCAAGGCCATTGGCGTTTTGGTTCCAGAGAAGACACTATTTAAATAGTTTTTACCATATATGGGCTTGGTGGCCATTTCAGTCATGTGACCATAACAATTTGTACAAATTTTGGCTAACCAATCATAAGGAGTAGTCATATGAAATATGCTTTCTGTTGGCCTAGTCCTTTCTGAGAAAACTATGTTTAAATATGATGATGGGACTCCAATATGAGCAACCTTTGCTGAAAGGTTAAAGGTCAACCTTGACCTTTGAAACTTATTTATAGCCATTGTCTCATTAGTTTTAACATATCAAGTAAGAATAATGACTTTGGCTTCATCAGTATTCAAAAAATCAACTTTTCAAAAAAATTCCCATTTAAATGCATTAGGAAGCAAATTTGACCTTGACGTTAAGTAGGTCAAGGTAAACCCAGGATCATTATTTAAACAAACTTGGTAGGCCCAACACCCCGAATGCTACATACCAAGTGCCAAGGTCATCGGCCTCCTGGTTCTGGAGTAGATTTTTAAAGGGTTTTACCATATATGGGCGTGGCGGCCATCTTGGTCATGTGACCTAAATGTTTTGAATACATTTTTGCTACCTTATCATAAGGAGTCTTCACATGAAATTTGAGTTCAATTGGGCCAATGGTTTGTGAGAAAACTAAGATTTAAACCACAATATGAGTGACCTTGGCTGAAAGGGTAAAGGTCAACCTTGACCTTTGAAACTTATTTATAGCCATTGTCTCATTTGTTTTAACATATCAAGTAAGAATAATGACTTTGGCTTCAACAGTATTAAAAAAATCAACTTTTCAAAAAAATTCCCATTTAAATGCATTAGGAAGCAAATTTGACCTTGACGTTAAGTAGATCAAGGTCAACCTAGGATCATTATTTGAACAAACTTGGTAGGCCTAACACCCCCAATTCTACATACCAAGTCTCAAGGTCATCGGCCCTCTGGTTCTGGAGAAGAAGATTTTTAAAGGATTTTTACCATATATGGGCATGGCGGCCATCTTGGTCATGTGACCAAGACCATTTGAACAAACTTTCGTTCCCGCGTCCTAAGGAGTCTCCATATGAAATTTGAGTTTAATTGGCCCAGTGGTTTCAGAGAAGATGTTTGAAAATGTTGACGGACGGACGGACGGTGGACGGACGACGGAGTAACTGGTATACTATTAGCTCACCCGTGAGCCTTTGGCTCAGGTGAGCTAAAAACACGAAAAGTTGTTCATTTCTACATGCTAATTTCTTTGAATAAATGGAAGTGGTTGAGTATTTGTTTTGAAAAGCTTATGATGAAAAACGCATTTATTGAAAAGACATATGGCTGTAGGTACACGTAGAGGTGATTCCGATGCATCTTGTCCAACCAAGGGTTGCGATTGTCAAATCTAACCCTTGGCCTCACAGCATAGATTTTCTCCGATTGAATACGTCATAAGCCGAAAATAGTAACAAGTGACATGATCGATCACAAAGCGGACGCAAAAATCGATAAACACTCCAGATAAGACGGCGTAATTAATTTACATTCAGTTTTTTAACAACTTAAATATACGTTTAAGGTGCTCAAAAGAACTGACTGTCACATGAAGATGGTTATTTTGAGCATTTTGAACTGAAGGGTAGCAGAAAAATAAATAATTTTACGACCAAAATCTTGGCTTATCTGGACTTATGGAGACTTAGCAGGCGGTGTATATTAGATGCCGATAAACTGCTACATTTAATCTGATTGGCAGGAAGGGATTATCGAAAAAATCCTTCCTGGCGTTTTCATTGGTCGATTAGTCTTCGCTAATAATAAATTTTGAGGGTCGTGAGGCGAAGGGTTTGTCGAAAGGTAGATACGACGAAACCTTCGCTGGTGAAGATGATTCCGATGTGTACCTACACCATATGTTACTGGAAATAAGAAAGACAACTATTTGGAAATTTACATATTCGAAGTATCATGTCCATTGTCTTTACCTTTTTTTAAACATCCCAAACTGCCAATGTCCTGTCACTCTTCTGCAAATTGTTTATATTCGCGTGGCAGCTATATCTCCAAATCCGAGTTCATGAACTATATACCTCTTTGCTAACCTGCTAATTGCGTGGATGTAAGAAAACCCTATATTTTTGTGATTTTTCAGGGGGTCCGATACCCCTGCCCACCCCCTGGATCCGCGCATGGGTTAGAATATACACTACCACTATAAAGACGCCTGAGCAGACACATTCAAAGAAACATAAAATGAATGGGAACGTTACGATCGCAATCGATACTCATTGCAGAAATGGAAATCTTGCTGCTCCATTCATATAAAAACATCAATCGAAGACCTTAGTCTATCATTCAATAAAAAACATCATAGAAATACGGCAATAAAAGCAACAATCGTGAGAAGCATGCACTGAAAATTCTATTAAAATTCTATTATATTGGAAAACGTGTTGTTCCATTCGATATTACCATCAATCTAAAACGAAATAGCAATAAAACAGTATAGATAATGGCATTTCATGGTGCTATACGGTGGTCTGAGCTGGGTTATAACGAACGAAACCACAAGAAAACCTGCTTTTCAATAATCAAAGGACATTCTTTCGATTTTGAAATCCTGTTGCTTCATTCATATGAAACCATCGATCGAAAGTCGCAGAGTGAGAAAGCCATAATGAAGTTATTGGACCGTCTGGAAAGTGGAAGAGTAAATTGCTTAGCTAAATGATGCTATATTTTGTACACGCTTTTCATTTTGGATACCGGTAAACATGTTTTTTTGCAAATAGTGAAGACCCAGATGAAATGACGCATAATGCGTTATTTCATCTGGGTCTGCACAGTTTGCAACGAAGTAAACAATCTCCAGGGTCAGAAATGCATCATAGTTTTAGATATCTATCTGTGACATTTTAAAATACAAAATGAGCAATTCTAAATGTATTCTATCAATATGCATAGATGACGTTTTAACCCTTAAAGCGCCAAGAAAAAACTGCATCTGAAAATGTCGTCTGCTGTAGTCGTCTGCTGCAAATAATTGCCTAACATTACTGACGAATTAAATATATAAGCTAACAGCGTAGACCCAGAACAGACTGATCTGGGTCCACACTTTTGCCATAGAGGCTTCTTAAACATTTCAGAAGACGAGAAAGCAGACGACTTTTTCTTGCGATTGGCGCATTAAGGGTTAACTTCTCTTCAGTCTGGTTTTGTTCCTGGTGGTTCTACAGTCAACCAACTTGTAGATATCTGTTATACTTTTTGCAAAGCTCTAGATGAAAAAATAGAAGTCCATGCTGTCTTTTGCGATATAAGTAAAGCCTTTGATTGAGTTTGTCATAAAGATCTTACATATAAACTCCAAACATTAGGAATAACAGAATATCTCCTAATGTGGTTTACAGACTACTTGAAAGATAGAAAACAGAGAATAAATTTGCCAGGTGGTTCTTCATGCTGGACTTCTATAAAGGCAGTGTAGCTCAAGGCTCTATACTTCTATACTAGGCCCTCTTCTTTTCCTTAAATATATCAATGATATTGTACAACACAAGAACTCTTCAATAAGACTCTTTGCTGACGACACAAGTCTTTACTTTGTCGTAGAAAACCTAATTAGCAAACGTTCAATGGGGGTCGTGCATATTACTGTCAGTTGGTTATAACTAGTCTATGTAGCTATGTATGCTGGTCTTATAGTCGTATCTATTTGCCAAAAAGCAAGTGAGCATGACCATGAAAGACCACAATTATAGTTCACAGGCCAACCTATGGCACAACGAGGAAGAGACATTTAAACGTTACATAAAACAATATTATTGAGCAAGACAAGACAGCTTAGTACTTGTTCAACCCAGGAAGAACCGTCCCTGTTTATCTGAAAGATTGTTGATGGGACGTAAAGAATCAAATCAAACAAACATAAAACAATATTACAATACAAGTGAGAGCTTTTCAGAAAAGCGTGCCATCTAAGAACACTTAACTAAAGTGGGTTGTTGTCTACTGACAGAAGCCATTTGGAACTACAGAAGCCATTTGAAAGCTGTCTCAAAGGAAAGTGGAGAATGTATTGAATGGTACACCCATCTCATCGCCATCTCCGCTCGCGGAGATGGCGATGGGTTGGGTATGTCATTTTAATTTTGTGATACCATAAGACAATTACATACAGATATTTTTACAGAAAGAGGTATCTCAACGCTACACCATATAGATGTTGCTAACATACAGGATGCAAACTTAGTCAATTATTTTTGAGGATGGCAATTAAAGTAAAGCAAGCAACATCAGCGAGACGATTGCAAAACTAGAAATGTCTGACAGAACTGCAGTAAAACCAGTGTAAAACGGCCACTCAAAAACAGACAAAACAAAGATCTAAATGGCAAATGGTAGCTTAATGAAGGTCGAAAGTATTGCAGAATGCTCCCCATTGGAGCATTCTGCAACACTTTTGGCCTGCATTAAGCAATAATTGGTCTTCAAAACCAATTTTCGGTCTTTTTGAAGGTGGCCGTTTTATACAGGTTTTACTGTCAGAAAGCCTGGACAAGACACCCACACACAATGGGAGCAACAACAAACAATGGACCATAAACAGACTCGACTCTTCCCGTGGCATAGGCCTCGTCTACTTGCATCTCTTAGATATCGATCGACTCAAGGCTGTGAATGAATTTCATCTTGAAACCAAAAGAGAGCAGGAAAACGGCTTCAATGTAGTATTTGCGAACCACAAATACTTCTTGTATTGGACGGCAGATTGTCCGGGCTCTTGTTAATTTATTGTCGATTTTTTTTTTTTTTTTTTTTTTTTTTTTCTGATCATTAGGTAACGCACAAATACGTAATAAGGAGTTTATCTTATACCAGAAGGACGGTGTATTTAGCACATGTCACTTTTTGCATTGTTGTGACGCGAGTCAAATGCATTCTTAATGAAGGAAATAGGAAGATGAAGCTTGAGAAGTATAGCCTCGTGAGGATGTCACCAGTAACAGAAAAAATGTCTCTTGACAAATTACAGTAAACCCTGTCTTAAGCGGCTACTCGAAAAGAATCCGGGGCTATTTTCTATGTTTTATCGAAGTTATATAACTAGATTTGATTGTTCCTCTGCGATGATACAACGAGTTACATGTAGTTAGAAAGCCTCACTGTGGGCTAACCAATCTACGTATGTCAACAGCAAAGAAATCTAGAGGGTCGAGCACTATGTCCTTGTTGCTCTCACTGCTTGTGGTTTGGTGTTTTGTCCTGGTATTCTGAAGTAGTTCCTGACATTAGGCCACCATCGGCCCACCAGCGAAACGCCATTAAAATGGCGTTTCGCTGGTGGGTCGATAGTGGCCCGACAATGTACGTTAGTTGGTATATATATACGTACTTTCTAAATTGACAATCATCTCACTGCGGTATAGAAGGTTGGTTGTTTTGTTTATTATGTACTTGTTATTATTTGTGACATGACTCTATGACGGTTCCTACTTAAAGACTTATTATATATATATATATATATATATATATATATATATATATATATATATATATATATATATATATATATATATATATATATATATATATATATATATATATATATATATATATATATATATATATATATATATATATATCAGAAGGTTGGGGCCTGGTGCTTTGGCTGTTGTCAGGCCCACCGGGGTTTAACTGTTGGATTCTTTTGCTCCGGTATCCAGTTTTATGTACCGGTGAGTCCTTAACTTTGCATTATCTCCTTTTTATATCTTGATTGACATGTTCTAGGAGATAATTTATAGATAAGTTAGGGATCTTTCATGTAAACCAAACATCTATGTGTCTTGATCCACATCAGAACTAACGGTGAGGTTGGTACCGTGAAACTAGTTTAAGCACTCTAGTGAAATTGTTTTTACTGACCGTTTCAAGTCGGTGCTTCTTTCGTGGATCAATTCCTTTTTTTTTTATGTTTAGTGTTTGTCATGCTTTCTTGTCTGTTCATTGCAACCTTGTGGTCACCTGCTGGGAAAGGGCTGGCCACTTGGCTCTTTGTGTGTTATGTTTATTGAGTTTTTTGTCACTTTCCCATGTGGTGTCCTGGGTCAGATGTGTTATTTGATAGTATCGATTCCTGATCTTTGCCTCCTTACTTTCTTTGTAGGAGTACCGATGTCATAGTTCCAATTTTCTTTGTGTTAGAAATAGGCCCATATTTAATAATAAAAAACACGTGAAGTATATTCTTATCCATCAGTTTAAACTTTTGTTTTGGCTTCTCATTGAGGTGGCTCTTTAGAATACCAACAACATATGTTAGAGTTGAGAAATAAGAAAATGGCCCACTCTTATCTAAATGCCTGGGTTCGTTTGTTGTCTACGATTGCGGCATTTCCAGGTAATATCCAGACCTCGAGGTTATAAAACCTTTTTCATGCTCAACTCAGCTGAGGACAAAATTGATCCTGCTCATAAATAAACAATTGTTGGCATTTTAACATTTATTAGCATGACAAATACAACATCTTAGAGACTTAAAGCAAGAAACTTCTTTATTTGTCGGTATTTTAGTTTTGATGAGCAATTGAAATTTCGTGCTCAGTTGAATTGAGCATAAAAAAAAGTTTTTTAACCTCGAGGTCTGTTGTCGCATTGTAACCGATACACCTAGTTCTTCAATTTAAAAAAAAATCAATTTTAAAATCGGTCAAATCTGTCAAATGCTAGAAGTTTTCGCTCATTTCCGTAATTACATTAGCAACATGGACACACTTATTTACTGACCTTTCGGTTATTACTGTACACAACACGGAAAGTTGTTAGCATGCTATATAACGTGCCATTATCACATTTAAACTGCAGTCCTACTTTGCGACATTAATTTCGTATCAATTACTGATAATCAATTGTCACTGCGTCTTGTATTGCCATGGCAAATAATGACATATCCAGAGATCCAGATAAGCAAGATGTTTAATTATGCAAAATTCCTGTTAACTTCGTCTCTCAAATCAAAACTAAATTGTATGTAATCAAAGGGACCTACAATATATACCACATTGGTCTAGCTATCCAATAGACACCATTCACTATACAATACATTGGTCTAACTATTCAATATACGCCACATTTGTCTAGCTACTCAATGTATATCTCATCAGTTCTCATTTATCTAAAACATACAAATCATTTCAGCTATTCAAAACAAGCCATTCAATATTTACCTCTTCAGTTCAGCCATTAAATATTCTCCTAAGGAATCTTCTAACGCATACACATTTGTTTTGGCATTTTCTTAAAAACCAGAACTTTTAGGCGTTAAAAGACTCCTTAAGTATATACCTCATCAGTCGAGATATTCAATATAACCCAGATCAGTTCAGCTTTTAAATATATACCTCACCAGTCTAGATATTAAATAAAAACCTCATCAGTTCAGCTTTCAAATATATACCTCATTAGTCTAGATATTCTATATATACCTAATCACTCCAGCTTTTAAATATATAACCCATCAGTTCATCAATTCAACATATACCTCACTGGTCTAGCAGTCGAATATATACCTCATCAGTCTAGATATAAAATATATACCTCATCCATTCAGTTATTAAATATATACCTAATCCGTTCAGTTATTAAATATATACCTCATCCGTTCAGTTATTGAATATATACCTCATCCGTTCAGCTATTGAATATATACCTCATCAACTCGGCTATTAAGTATATACGTCATCTGTTCAGCTATTTAATATATGCATAATCAGTTCACCCATAAAATATAAATCTCATTAGTCCAGCTTTTTACCTCACCAGTCTAGCTGTCGAATATATACTTAATCAGTCTAGATATTCAATATATACCTGATCAGTCTAGAAATTCAATATATACCTGATCAGTCTAGATATTCAATATATACCTAATCAGTCTAGATATTCAATATATACCTCATCAGTCTAGATATTCAATATATACCTAATCAGTCTAGATATTCAATATATACCTCATCAGTCTAGATATTCAATATATACCTGATCAGTCTAGATATTCAATATAAACCTGATCAGTTCAGCTTTTAAATATATTTTATATATATTGACCTCATTAGTGCAGCTATACAACATACACCTCACCAGTCTAGCTGTCGTATATATGCCTCATCAGTCTAGATATGAAATATATACATCATCGTTTCATCTATTAAATATATACCTCATCAGTCCAGTTATTCAATATATAACTGACCAGTTTAGTTGTTCAATAAAAACCTCGCCAGTCAAGCTATAATATATGAATTATTGACTTCAATATGATAGACATGAGGATTTATCTACCCGAAAAAGTGATATTTACAAAGGTCAGGGGAGAATGTCTACAAAATATATAACATATACTTATCAGCGAACCGGTTTCTCCCAATCGGGACTTCCTCGGCCAAATCCGCGAAATTCCATGAAATCACACCACGGATGTACATCGAGGATCTACTTTGATAACGCGTGTGATAACGTGACGCTGACGTTGTATACCGTGACGCTGATGTCCCAGAAACCATGTAAACACAATAAGATGAATGATTGCAGCAAAAAAAAAAAACGGCTTAAATGTAAGTTATATTTTTTCAATAAAATATCGTTAGGTTGGTTCTGGTGATGTTGTGTGGTGGTTAATGATGACGATGAAAGGGAGGCCCTGTAACCATATGCCTCTCCTAACATTGAAGCTGTCAACATCTTCTGGGTTTCTACCCGAACAAAGAACCTTAATTGGGGTGGGAGTCTTTCAATGAATTTGAGTAAAATGTCCTGGGCGGTCTTGTGTATTCGCCTGCCCTTGTCCATGATTTTACTATAGTAGTCCTCAATTTGCTTGTGTGGTAGTAAGCACAGATTCATGAAATGTTCCGTTTCAACCAGCAAAATAGGCCAGTTGTCAGACGAAATATACTTCTGTCGGAATCCGCACACAAACTGTCCCAATGACTGGTGATGTCATCGTCCAATGAGGCAAACCAAGACTGTGCTGGTCCTTCAAGGTGGAGCTAAAAGGCAGCAACTTGCCTCCTGTCCTTTGTCTCTAAATTATTAAAAGTTGCATAAGCTGTAAAGTATGATACTAATCTCTCTGCATCCTCTGTGGGATAACCACTAAAACGTTTCAATGGTATCCTGTTGAACATGATACTGTCACTCTATGGTGGAGGTGGCTGTTTGTGAATTTAAAACCCACATGCAATGTCAGGATTTACGCAATTTGCTTCCTGTAAATCTAGATCCAAAAGCGAATTGTTCAAGAAAGAGTCATCCATAGTATCATAAAGTGATGTTTAGATTCTCCACATTGTAATAATTAGTACTTTTTATCTTGGGGAAATAGCTAATACTAATTACAAGTCAAATAAAGAACTAGACTCTTTTTTCGTCTTTTAATATAAAACGGATGAGGTATATACTTCCGTTGAATGAATAGAGTTAATAATTTAATATATCACAATTTAAGATGGTAAAGTCTAAAATTATAATGCATTAGATGTAACTTTTTCTCAACTGAATAAACTGAACAACTAACTCTTCCTTCCGCAGACAAGCCCTTTTTGATTCCAGTTTACATCCATATAAGGCTACTATGTTTCCTGTCAGATAGCTTTCCCACACTCTGACAGGAGTCTAGAGCCCTTGGATCTGGGTGTGTGTGTTTAGTAGCAATGCCAAATATGGCTCTGGGATTTCCTGTGAAACTCCCTTGTCTGTTAAGAGAGAGAGGTCATGGATCAGATTATTTGATAAGACAACAGGAAACATGAATGAGGAGTGCTGTGGCTCCAGAGAAGAGGACCAGGCAAATGATATACCAGCTACATTGGTAGCGGTATACAACACGTTATAGCGATATTTTATTGAAAAAAAAACCACACACACACACATAAACCTCATTTATTTTCAGATAATCAGAAAAATCGATTTTAATAGAGTTGAACCCACATGCTATAGAACTAATTTTCCATACGCCAGTTCCGGCTAACAAAATCGAGATTTTTGGTACATAGTACAACGCGTAATGCACCTTACATACACCTGAGTCATGATTCGATTCTCGAATTGTGGCGGACTTTCCCGAATGGGGTTTCTCCCTAGGACTGAATTTCAGAAATTCAATATTGAAAGCGTTAATGTGATAGAGCCTTGATCTGTCTAATTTCATTTTAGGAAGTCAGAGCCAATTCGTTTTGTCAGCAGTCTGACATCACTGCACAAGAATCTTTATTCGTCTAATAAATTGCTTTAATTAAGAACATTATTAGAATGACATTGTGCAAAAGCAAGCAAATGAAATCTGGAAATGCATCGAAGTGCTAGGAATCCATTAACTCTTTGCCTATTAGTGTCGTCTGCTGATAATTTTTGCAAATGGTTTGGATCCAGATCAGGCCCGACAAAATGTCAGACCTGATCTAGATCCAAACTGTTTGACACACGACGGAATTTTTCGATAAAGATGATTTTGAAAAGAATAAGCAGACGACAAATATATGCAATAAAATAACATCTCCCAGCCCTTATCCTGCCAGTAAATTTTGAATTGAAAATATCTTGTTTTTTTTTATTCATTTGAATCTAGACCCATGCTGAACTGTTTTATTTATCCAATACTAATGAGTAGTTATTATTGAGTACCCATGTAAGACCCTCTATGTATTTTTGTCCTAATATTGTTGTTTATTACTCAAAATGTTAACTGAAAGGCGAGCGAGTATAAAACTATCTAACATTTTAGTTTGAGAATGAGAAATATAGTTTAGAATATCCTACCCTTTATGAAGGTCTGTCATTTATACGTGCATATAGCGAGCCATTCTATATTTATATGGGATTTCTAACATTGAGACTGAACTTGATATTAACAATAGCTGTAAGTGGGCTTTAATTTGTTCCAATATCTAAAGAAATCAGAAATAGCCTGTATATAATAAATTATGTAGGTGGCAAGACAAAGAAAATAGCCCATTAGATGAGACACTTGAATTTATGACAGAATATACAGTTCCAAACCACAAGCTAAACTTGAAAATGAGAGAAATCAATTGTTTGCTTTGTATTTCTGATACAAAAATAGTGCTTACAATATTTCAAGACCAAAAAAACCTACATGTGGGCTATGGAACACGTGACCCGCGTCATGATAAAAGTTGTCTATGGCATATGCGACCACTCAGGGGCGTAGCTGCATATACGCAAAAAGCGCAAGTTCGTACACATTTGGACCAAAATATATGGGAAAATCCTATCACATTTCTGATGGATTATTGATTTAGCTTTAGCGAGTGGATTATGTTACGTTCAGATCACTATTTTATACCACATACATCAGTGTAGATCTTGCACATTACGAGACATTTCGTGCTAAAGTTGTATATTGTATAGGTGGTATAAAGTTGAGTCAGGATGAACAAAAACCATGTTTTATCTATGGTCAGGATTTTGAAGAGGCTGGAATCCCTTGGTTGCAAGGAAATCTAGTATATAATGCATAATAACAAGTAAGGTACTGTCCAAAACAATAGTTTCAAACAATTGTAACACTTCGGTTTATTGTTTGAAAATGTAATTCGTAGATAAAGTTTCGCCTACAAAAATCTTAACATTTTAAGCTTCAGAAGTAGACTGTATGTTCTACTTAAGACACAGGGTTATTTTCATGAAAATACGTTCTGTGGATTTAGGGAGTTAGCATGTCGAAGTTCTCGTTAATTATACATTATTTTATAAACGCACAAAATTATTCCATTAGAATTATTATTAGCATTTAATCCTTTGCGCTGCAATTACTTGAAAACATATTCCATATTTTGCCTTTTATTGCATTGGGAAATGATTCATTACCCGATTTATACAATATATCCCATAAAAAAGTAAAATATGCATTTCTATTGCTGTCAGGTATACATGTATAAAGAACCATTTTTATCAGTTACCTCTCATATAAACTGCATTGTTGCACGCTGCCTGATAAACATTGTCTATCTCACGACATGTGCCTTTATCAGGTCATGATGACGTTACACTTTTTGAATGACTGCTAATGACGCTGAATCAACACAAAAATCGAAAATTACATCATAATCGCTAGTTTCAAGAGTGAAACAATGTGTAAACTGATAAACAGAATACCAGGTTTGCTTCGTTTGATATCAAAGTAAAAAAGAGGGCAAAGATCAGGAATCGATACAATCAAGCACCTTACCTGTCATCAACAAACAGACGTGCATGAAAGCATTACAAAACAAGACAGAAATAGCATAAATGATCAACATAAGTAGCACCGCCTTGGAACGGTCAGTAAAAAATATTTTACTGGAGGGCTTAAACCGGTTTAACGGTGCACCAACATCACCTTTAGTTCAGATGTGGATCAAGACACATAGTTGTTTGGTTTGCATGAAAGACCCCTAAGCATGCAGTCTGCTGCAATACATTAATGTTATAGCCAATCTTTTTATAATGGGAAATTATTTTAATGAACTGCGCTGAAAAATTATTAGAGCTAACAATCTTCTTCAATTTATACACCAAGTCACCATAGAACCCCGGCTCCAAACAAGTTAACCAGGCTCAGCAAGCCTCGAGATGTCAAGAAGCGTTCTCAAAGCCTTGCCTGGTACACTTGATATCAAAAAACACTCACCTAGTATTCTCTATTTATTAAGTTTTATAGCATTTGTACAATTGGTCATTCCCCCAACACACATTAGTCCTCCCCTCTACTGCAGGCACATCGTTTCTGCAAAGATGGGAGGTAGAGGAGAGGAGTTTTTGAACATGTAATATGGATGGCTAATACAGTTGTTCATAAGAATACTTCGCTTGAAGACTGTGATAATCTTTTATTTTTTTAAATATTAACTAATCCAACATGTGGTATATCTCTGGTTCCTTCCATTGATCCTCTTGTGTGCGGGATGGATGTTATAACAACTTTTTATAGCTTGGAGTATCATGCCATTGTATTAGGACATAGTATTCCAACATTTTAAAGAGAACATTAATGTGTGTGTGCTTTTTAATCTTGCTGTATTATTGTTATTATTGGCTAAACTATTTTATATGTGCAAGTACATTTATTTTATGTGTATGTGTGCTATAACATGGTATCACTACTTCCTTTAAATTGTAAATCTCTGTATATATTTTATATGTGAATAGTTATTTTACAGAGGGCCATAAGGGAGTCTAGCTTTCAAAGCTAAATGCGTCATCCTCTATAAATATTGTATAAATAGATACAAATAAATAAATACAAAATATGAAAAAAAGATGAGCAGTTAAACACAATGTAGTAAGACATGAATACAGTTGTACTAGCGGTGTCTAACGTAAGGTGCGCATCGCAAAGATTCAAATCAGTCTGTGCATTCCCACAGTCTGATCAGAGTCTTAGTTTTCTTTGGACCCTTGGCTACCCATAGAATGCTCTGATCAGACTGCGCAAGTGCGCAGGCTGATCTGAGTCTTCGATGGGCGCACACGACAACTTGACCTTTTTGCTGGAAGGGAACTAATACAAGATCATGTTACTAGCTACAATCTAAACTTGGCAATGATACCGATACGTAGCCTTTAATATTTGTGAGAGGAAATTGCAGAATGTACCCGATTTACATGTCAGCTATTATGAGAAATAAGTGGGTGGTGTTACAAATGTTTCCAGGTGATGTATCAAAACCACACACCTACATGAACAACAAATCACTGCAAACTAATGTAGAGTGATTCATATTCACGCACGTGTAATCGGCCACATTCTTACAAAATAAATATTAACTAGGTTGTACCCTGCGCAAAATGTCATCATTTTGACAAATCTATGTTGAGGAATAAATATTCCATAAGAGAGTTATTGAGGACTATCGTCAAACACACACGTGCAGATTTACAAAGTGAACAGCAGTAGCTAGGGTGAACACATGGCCAGTAAAATATGTAAAAGTAAGCACCTCGAATATATACTGACGTCAAGAAAAAACGCCTCATCTAAAAATAAACGTGAATATCTCTTAGACTGATCAGACTAAAGTTATGAATTTTAGTGCATTATAACATCTTATCAGTCAAGCGTATCTCATGAAAACAAAGTTGCTGAAAGAATATTTGAGGCTGAGAAAACGACCTCAGTTTGAGACAGGGGTCACCATTTCGTGCGTCACAAGCTTTTAGCCACATTTGGTTTGTTTCCAGACACAATCTGTTGACAGGAAAAACGTGTTTTACCATTGTAAAACAGTCTCTATTTTACCAAAAATGCGTTTATAATGTTCAGACAATGTTTGTATGCGTCTGCTGAACGATACAACTTACCCCACCCACCTTTTTGCCATGCATTTCAATAAAACTTAAATGTCACGACTCTTCAAAGTGGGTGAAAAAATTGTTACGAATCCTTTGCAAAAGTCTTTAGTCTTTAACCAGCGACGATTGCGGAGGAAATGCAATCTGGCACGTGTTCCAGATGGCCGTTTTGGATGACGTTAACGTAGACCAATGACTGCACATTGGGCGTTACAGCTCATCTTAAATAACGTAATTTTTATTTAGGCATATTCTGTGTACATTACCTCTTGTACCCCCTTATCATTTTTCCAATTACTTAAAGCAAACGAGAAAGTTGGCAAGTTTCGTAAACGAACCTTAAATTTTGTCTTTAATATGACGTCATAATTTCATAAAGTTATTACTCGCAAGCACAACTGTTTGAAAAAATGATCCAAAATTTGTTCATTGATTAGCAAAACATTAACGGCACAAACTGGGTGCAAATTCAAATCATAAGCGATCGATGGACAATGCCGTCATGTGTACGTTGAGCCTGTGTGACGTCATCGGAATAACGCGTCACCCGCATATCAAATTAAAGTCATTTTCCAACATCGCCAAACCTCTACATAAAGACGCAGTACGTGGCTGTTCATTTTTATATATCATCGCAAAGAAATCAGTGATAATGACGGAGGCGTTTTAGTTGACGTCAGTATAGAAGTGAGTACATGTATGATCAGGAAATACCACAATCACAAACCGCGAAGTCAATGATTCTGTTGTTGTAAGTACATTGTTTGTTGTTCTTAGTACATTATTTGTTGTTTATGCATTGTTTGTTGTTGTAAGTACATTGTTGTTGTTAGTAAAATTTTTGTTGTGGTTAGTAAATTGTTGTTGTCAGTACATTTTTGTTGTTGTTGGTACATTGGTCGTTGTTGTTAGTATATTTGTTGTAATGAGTATATCATTTGCTGTTGCGTGGTTTTATGTGTTGTCTCTGGTTTTGTGTTACAGTTCTTTGTGTCCAGTTATCGCCTCGCCGAGGAATAGACACACTGGTAAATGTATATGTCGATTTGCTGGTATTTACGCGTATTGCCGGTACTTCATAGCCTTAAGGACTATAGAATTAGAGCATTTTTAAGTAAACAGTATGTGCATGGCGATTTATGTAAGCATTTAGGAATAGATTCGAGTACCGATCATCCAGATCGGTACTCGAATCTATTCCTAAATGCTTTCATAAATCGCCATGTCCAGATCGGTACTCGAATCTATTCCTAAATGCTTACATAAATCGCCATGTGCATGCCTAATACTTAAAAATGGTCTAATTCTATAGTCCTTTAGGCATATGACATGTTTTTCTATATTTGATTTAACACCAATATCTACCACTTCCGGTCTATGAAGTACCGGCAATACGCGTAAATACCAACAAATCGACATATACATTTACCAGTGTGATAGAGAGCTAGTTGCTTTACTTAGCCTTCTTCATGCTTTAATGTGTTTGTTTGAGATTTTGGTACTTTTCGCTATACACAAAAGCCTCTTTTAAACACCAATGCTGAAGCATCCATCGAAGTCAGAGTTCTAAATTTTAGCACAAGCCCTTCATGTACATCAATACTTTGTGTATTCATGTGCTCCCTCAATTATTATTGCTATAATACAGCCACTGGAAATGAACGAAATATAAAGCCCTTGCAAAACAAGTGAGCACGGTCAGGAAACGTTACAATCACATCGACGGCACTGCAAGGAAGAGACAGGGTACTGGATGCTTGCAAGAACTTCAAATCATTTTACGATAGTTAGAAATTGTACTCCAATAAAGAAAATAAGAATAGAACATTGGACTGTGCTTTGGGACAATAGTGAAATTAAAACAACGACTAGAGGACCTGAAGGTCCTGAAGCGCTCACCTGATCTCCTTAATAATGTTAAATAGGTCAAGGTCAACTTAGGCTTAATATTCAAATATATTTTGTTTTACCATATATGGGCAGTGGCCATTTTGATCAAGTGACCTAAAAATAATATCATAATTATAGTTTTATCTACTGACTACTCCATATGAAATTTGAGTTCAAATAGCCCAGTGAATTTTGAGAAAAAAGAGGCTTAGATATGTATGAGGCAGTCCAATATGAGTGGCCTTGGATGAAAGGTCAAAGGTAAGTTTGACCTTTGGTGCTTACATAAAACCAGTGTCTCAATAGGTTTACATTAATCAGATAAAATCTTTTTTGATATTAAGTATCAGGCTGCTTTTGGAAAGAGAAAAACAGCAAAAGGTTTCAATTTAAAGCTTTTGCTGCTGAACAGGGTCGGATTTCGGCAAAAATTTGCAAAAGTTGTTAAAAAATTTCTGATCTAAATTTCAAATGACCCAGACTTCAAATTATTTATTTTGAATTAAGTTTTTGTTGAAGTAAATTGTTGAGAACAACCTGGTGTTACTTTTCCTGGTATATTTTGTAAAAGCAATCCATTAAACAGAAATTATTGAAAATTTTGCAGAAGGTGCGCAATGTTAGGGGACTATTTTCCTTATCCTAAAACAGGGGGTTTGTGCACTTCAAATCAAAGTTTCTAGAGATAGGGAAAATATTTTTCGTTTTGAACTCTATGTAAATAATATAAAATGATTACTTTATTTGGCTGTACACACTTTTTCAATTTTGTTTCTTTCTTATTGTATCCAATGGAGGTTAAAAGGCTTAGGTGCGCAATGTAAGGGGCCTTCACCGTAACATTTTTCGCAAGTATTATGATTTCCGCTTAAACATTTATATACAAAAATGAACATTTCAAGATTTTCCAATATAAACGCATTAGGAATCGAATTTGGCCTTGCCGTAAAAAAAGATCAAGGTCAACACAGATTCATCATTTGTGCAAACCTGGTAGGGCCTACATCTCAAATGCTATATACCAAGTCACAAGGCCATTGGCCTTTTGGTTCAAGAGTAGAAGATATTTAAAGGGTTTTTACCTTATATGGACCTGGCCGCAATCTTGGTGATGTGACCATTAACATTTGGTTCAAATTTACTCCACTCATCTTAACGAGTCTCCATATGAGATTTGATTTCAATTGGCCAAGTGGTTTCTGAGAAAATTGTGTTTTAATATATTGATGGGCCTCCAATATGAGTGACCTTGGCTGAAAGGCCAACCTTGACCTTTGGAATTGCCTCTTAACATATCAAGTGAGAAAATTGACTTTGGCTTCAACAGTATTAAAAAAAATCAACTTTTCCAAAAAACCACTTTAAATGCATTAGGAAGCAAATTTGACCTTCATGTTAAGTAGGTCAAGGTCAACCTAGGATCATCATTTAAACAAACTTGGTAGACCTTACATCCCAAATGTTACATACCAAGTCCCAAGGTCATCAGCCTTCTGGTTCTGGAGAAGATTTTTAAAGGGTTTTTACCATATATGGGCATGTTGGCCACCTTGGTCATGTGACCAAAACAATTTGCATAAATCTTGACTAACTTATTGTAAGGAGTCTTCATATGAAATTTGAGTCCAATTGGCCCAATGGTTTCTGAGAAATTATGTTTTAATATATTGATGGGAATCCAATATGAGCGGACTTGGCTGAAAGGTCAAAGGTCAACCTTGACCTTTGTAACTTATTTATAGCCATTGTCACATTAAATTAAACATATCAAGTGAGAATAATGACTTTGGCTTCAATAGTTTACAAAAAATCAACTTTTCAAAAATTTCCCCATTAAAATGCATTAGGAAGCAATTTGACCTTGACGTTAAGTAGGTCAAGGTCAACCCTGGATCATTATTTAAACAAACTTGGTAGGCCCCACATCCTCAATGCTACATACCAAGACCCAAGGTCACCGGCCTTCTGGTTCTGGAGAAGAAGATTTTTTACCATATATGAGCATGGCGGCCATTTTGGTCATGTGACCAGGACCATTTAAATAAATGTTCGTTTCCACTATCCTAAGGAGTCTCCATATGAAATTTGAGTTCAATTGGCCCAGTGGTTCAAGAGTAGAAGATATTTAAAGGGTTTTTACCTTATATGGACATGGTCGCCATCTTGGTGATGTGACCATAATCATTTGGTTCAAATTTACTCCACTCATATTAACGAGTCTCCATATGAAATTTGAGTTCAATTGGCCATGTGGTTTCTGAGAAAATTGTGTTTTAATATATTAATGGCCCTCCAATATGAGTGACCTTGGCTGAAAGGTCAACCTTGACCTTTGGAATTGCCTCTTAACATATCAAGTGAGAAAATTGACTTTGGCTTCAACAGTATTAAAAAAAATCAACTTTTCCAAAAAATCCCATTTAAATGCATTAGGAAGCAAATTTGACCTTCATGTTAAGTAGGTCAAGGTCAACCTAGGATCATCATTTGAACAAAATTGGTAGACCCTACATCCCAAATGTTACATACCAAGTCCCAAGGTCATCAGCCTTCTGGTTCTGGAGAAGATTTTTAAAGGGTTTTTACCATATATGGGCATGTTGGCCATCTTGGTCATGTGACCAAAACAATTAGCATAAATCTTGACTAACTTATTGTAAGGAGTCTTCATATGAAATTTGAGTCCAATTGGCCCAATGGTTTCTGAGAAATTATGTTTTAATATATTGATGGGACTCCAATATGAGCGGCCTTGGCTGAAAGGTCAACCTTGACCTTTGTAACTTATTTATAGCCATTGTCACATTAAATTAAACATATCAAGTGAGAATAATGACTTTGGCTTCAATAGTTTACAAAAAATCAACTTTTCAAAAATTTCCCCATTAAAATGCATTAGGAAGCAAATTTGACCTTGACGTTAACCCTGGATCATTATTTAAACAAACTTGGTAGGCCCCACATCCCCATACGGCCTAAGGCTCTCGTGAGCCCCGGCCTAAGAGCCCAAGCGATCATTTCTCCAATGACGTATGTCACGAGTCGCGTGCTATGTGCGTACCATAGCCAGTCTTAGGTTGACCTGGAGAATCGCCCGATTCCTTTTAACCATGATACAGACACGCGTACACAGGTTGGGCAAAGGGAGTGCATCCAGTACTGAGATAAGGGGCATAAATAATAGATAGATGGTTGAGACAAAAGACCCCAACGTTAAGACATGGCGAAGGAGTGGTACTGGAGAATCTCCTCAATGCTTAGCCGCAAAAACATTAAGGGTCCTACACTTGAAACACACGCACACATAGGTTGGGCAGGGGGGAGTGCATCCGACCTAGGAAGTCTCACTGAGCAGAGGGGCAGAGACAAAAGTTGAGACAAAAGACCCCAGCCTTGAGACATGCCGAAAGGGTGAAACTGGATAATCTCCTAACTGCTTAGCCTAGGCCATACAACAACAAAACATATAAAATATAGTTTATTATTAACAAAAATCAACAAAATGACAAAGTGAATACTTACCTTACCCCAGCCAGACTATTTCCCATAATTGACCATTGACCAACCCCCTCCGCCAATACAAATTTATTAAATTTTGGTGAACGGCTTGAACACCAAACAGGCCCATCGTATGATGGACCTGTGCGATGTTCAAGACGTTCAAAAATCAATCAAAAACAACCCTGTAGGATTGCTGAAACGAAAAATTAAACGAACAACGTGCACGAACTTACCAAAATGCGATTAACAGAGATTTCAAAGCGAACAAATTCTAAATTGTAATTATAAGCACCTGGCGCCACCTGGCGGTCAGTGGCAGAGACCGCAGGGTGGCGCGAGATGCCTATTATCAACCTATCCACATTCCGTCTGCATGTGGAAATTAGGTCAACATACTGTTATATACATGTATTAATCCAATATACTATTTCAGCGTCAACAAAATGTACATGTAAGATATACGATGCAAAATTAATACTGTTTGAATACAAAAATTCAAACACACTAGAACCAAGTTAGTAAGAACATTGTCACACTAATTTGGATCTGGTGTCCTTTCTATGACAATAAAAAAAACGGAAACAAACATAAAACATAAATTGACCAAAATTGCTATGTCACGTGGTTTGGGAGCATTGGAAAATGCTCCCATAAGGAGCAATTAAAACAAAGTTAATTAAGTTCCCAAGCACCTAGATAGATATTTATGATATCACAACCACGTGACGCGCGGTTCAAAATAAAAACATCGGTAACATAAACAACAAAATTGTCCCCACGCGTCCGCGGAAGACTAACGCACATGATTTCATTAGTTTACATGTACATAATATTTGAAATTAATCAAACTTCTTTTTCAGCAGAAATTCCACGCGATCCCATCCCCCACACCCCCACACTCCTCCCCAGTTTAGAAATAAGCCCAAATTGGCACTTCGCGAGTTCGAGCATCGTTTCTCGTATTACCCCTTAAAATAACAAATTGTCCTAATTATGGCCATGCCCGGCCATCACACACACACATGCCCAACCCCTAACCACCAAACCATAGCGCGAATTATAGCAACTTAAGGGCAGTTCTTTCTTGGATATTTGGAATTGGTAAACTGGTTAACTCAAAGTCTCTTCAGGGCATACAACTGCATCTGAGCCGGTCTTTCTGTTGGTGTGTCTGTCGATGTGACGGCACAGCTGCAATATCAACGATGGATGGATTGTGGACCAACAGGATAGGATACAATGGATAGGATGGATGCTCAACACAGATGAAGATTGGAATTTTGGAATTTTGTAAATATCGCGACGCGTTTGCCATGTCTAACAATTAACATGTCAGCGAAGCGAGGGGATGGGAGAGGTTAATTAATACCTCTTCCGCTTCTCGCAGACCTGCAAAACCATCCCCAGGATACTAATAATTAACCATTAACCACTAAAAACACAATAACTAAACCCTCAACCTTCCCAAAACTTGCACTGTAGGTCACGGCCATGCTAATGCATGCCCCGCAAACTTAAGGTTAATATACACTAAAGGTTTCACACGAGAAACCCAGAAGGTATATTATTCTTTGGAAGCCTCAATCAAAATTTCAATATAGGATTCTGGGAGAACTCAGAACACACACACACATGTTCTGAGTCTTACCATACTCGAGCGGCGCCCTTCCCCTTAGGAATAAGCCCCCTATCCCCGCTTAAAATCTCTAAAATACATAGGCCATCACACGATGACGGGCCATTCTTTTAAAATGGAGTTCAAAATTTTAAGGAGCAAAAAGTGAGATCTCTGAGGGGATCATTAATCACAAGAACACCGACTCCTCGCCAACCCGCTCCACAAAAACTGCAAATAAAATAGAAAAAAACATAATAAAAGAGGCAAAATTTAATTCCCCAAAGCTTACCCTAGGGAAAGCTAACTTCGTAGACCGATGTCCGCGTCTGAGTAACACCGCCCGCGAGCTTATGTATACAAGGACTGGACGGAGAAGCGGAGCGATGCCCTGGATGATGTTACCTTAAAAAACATCAGCGTACAGCTCACCATTAGCACAGGGGGTTAACTCAGTCACAGTGCGGGGTGATTCTTTATGACAGTTGTCAATGATGCTTTATGAAAGGGTTACAGGTGCTTTATGATTTCCTTAATCAGTATAAGGTAGGTGATGGGAAACGGCATTAAACTTAAGATTTTCGAAGCCCAAAAGTATTTTATTTCTGTTAATTCATTTATTTGAAAAGCTAAAGGTTTTACTCTTTCAGTCTTTGCGATGACGGTTTATGTGTCGTGGATTAATTGGCGGTTTAATTAAGATAATGATAAAACCCATAATAAAATTCAGTATTTTTATCAAAGTACATACTCCATCAAAGATATTTAGCATACAACTTCAAGTTCAATCTAAATGTCTTTGAAAAATCTATTGTCTCCTCATGTAAAACTATAAAGAGTTTATTTTAAATGATTAATTATGACAAGCTAAAAACTGGTCATAAAGAATCATTAACACATTTTGGTAACAGGTTCTTTACCAGTTCGAATGATGGATAACTGGTTCTTTATGAAAGGGTTCGGATGCTTTATGAAAGAATTGGCAAATATGTTAATGGTTTTAGGATCAAATATCAGGGCAATTAGACCTATTACTACAGCCCTGGCTTGTTTATTGATTGAGTTAAGACTTAAAGTCCCAGTCAACAATATCTCTGTCATGATGGGACTCCTCCAAGAGACAGGGAGAGACTAAAAGGGCCCAATCCCATCCAAATTTGCCCCAAGTCAAGCAAATCACGCCCTATCATTACGATTAAGGTTAATATTTATTTCAATATTATATCAGTGATGCCGAGACATAGCCTCTGAATTCGTTTCATTTAAAGCTGCATACTCTGTAACAATGAACATTTTTCGAAAAAAATTATTTTCCTTTTAAATCATTTGTAAAAGTAGAATTAAGCTATGTTTTCACGATAAAAATGTTCAGTACAGCTGAAAACTGCATGGAAAAGTAATTATCTTATCAAATAGGTGTATTTTTCTCTTGTTGGTAATTATTTGCGTCCCTCCAATAATTATAGACCGTTGAATTTTAACATGAATGCAGTTGTTTTGATAGTGATAACTTGAAAAGATTTACGAAAATGGTAAAATGTTTACCTGAATTTGAGTATTTTTACTGCGTTCTTGAAAAATAAAAACATTATTTTTAAAACTAGAAGATCAAAAGTTACAGACTATGCAGCTTTAATTGTTATTTGATTTGATTGGCTGTCTACGGTAAACAGCTGTGTTTATCATAACTACAAAGTTCCTATGCAAGCCTACTGTAGGGCAGTTTACCATTACTTTTGCTCATTCTTATACAAGTTACTGGCAACTTTGTCTTCTTGAAACATCAGGAGAAGAAACAATTCTCCGTGAAAAATATGCTGGATGCGATCTCTTGTTTGCTTGCATATTAAGCAGATAGGCAACTGACCGAGCTACAGAGTCCAGATTGTTAGCTAAGCATAGCATGTGTCGCGTGTCCCAAGGGTGGGTGACAGAGGGTTTGCACCCCAGCTGGAAGATCAAAATTTGTTATATGTTTCCTTAGAAATACTGTTATTGACAACCTCGGGAAGAAGTAGGACCCCGTGGGCCCAATTGCTTCGAAAGGGAGGTCAGGTCCGCACTGCCCTCTCTGAAATAAAAAAAACTAAAATAAAGATCTCAGGACACCCAACCCCCCAGACAGAATTTTCTGGATCCTCCCATGCATCGTTAACATCCAAACCCTGCTTTCAGCATCCAGTACTGTATCCCGTACTGTATCCGAGACATCAATATGTCTTTTTTGAAACTCCCAATAGGAGCATGTGGTGGATTGATGGGGATGGGGTGGCTCAGCGTATTTTGAACGTCCCAATAGGCGGGGACTTAACATGAATTAGTGAGTCGAGCCTGACAGGTCAAAATAGCAGCATATGGTTTTTCGTTTGCTTGTCTTGGTTCTTTACATCCGAGTCAACAATCTTTCAGTCTTGTCGGGATGGGTCTACCTTGTTGGATCCAGTACTAAAGCAGCGGGTAAAACACTGACTCTGACGTCGCTGAGTCTCAAAATAGCAACCCATCTATTGAGCCACTGCGCCCCACACAGGCATGGAAGATTAAGGCAAACATTGTCCATAATAACTTTTATCTTACTTGATATTCTACTCTTGATTAACAAAAAGAGACATGCAGACAACGGATTTACATGTTTGGATTCTCAAAAGAAACGCCTCATTTAGACGGTTCTTTTGAGTACCCAAAAGAAATACAAATGAGTTTTTTTTTCAACATTCACAAACTTACCTCGCCTATTGATATATCCAATCATTAGAATCTAACAATCATCCTATAAAAAGCAGACTACTTGTGAACCCAGAAGCCAGATTTCTCGTTCTGGGTACCTGCAGTTGCAGTTATAGTTCTCTTCGGTGGAGTTGTTTTCTCCTAATTTGAAGACGAAAACAGAGCCTTCAGTCGGTAGTATTAGTTATTGTATTCCGTGCAACATCTAACAATGCACAAAGCTGGTGCAATATGAGAAACATACCGGGTAGGCGGCAATCGATTTTTGATCTACGTCTGTCGATAGTATTAACGTTTTCGATTGCCGCCTACCCGGTGTTTGTTTGTTTGTTTTTGTTGCTTTTCGTCCCATGTCAACAGCTATGGTCATTGCGGGACGGTCAGTTCACTTAACCACACTTTTTCTTGGGCAGGCTTGAGCAAGCGGTTAACCAGTAATTTGTGCACATACTTTCGCTTGTAACTGACAACAACCCTTCTTGAATAAATCAGCGGAAGGAGGAGAATGACCGTAGAAATTATTTCATGATCAATCTCCACGAAAGTATGGTACCGGGTCGGGATCGAACTCGCGACCCCTGGATCTGCAGTCAGACACGCATCTGTAGCCAGACACGTTACCGATGCGTGTCTGACTGCAGAGCCTACCCGGTGTGATAAAGCCTATACGGGCGATAATCCTCACTTAATGCACCAGTCATTTGTATCCACTGCTCCCTTAATGCACCAGTCATTTGTATCCACTGCTCCCTCACCTACGGGGATGGGCGGGGATAGTGACTTTTCCCTTTTCAGAGTCCTGTGGGGACAAGCTGATGGCAACAACCCTACTCTTAGCCCCGCCCTACACTACAGAAAATCTCACAGGGGGTAAGTGTCCCAATGTTAAAACCCCCGCAGTTCCCCGGTACTGCGGGGACAATCAAAAAGTACATGTACTTGCACTGCACCATAGCCCACCGCTATCCCCGTAGGTGGGGGGCGTAGATACAAATGACTGGTGCATAAGCCTTTAAGGCTACGCTTACGGCATAGGCTACGCTTACGGCATATCTAAAGTTTTGACCAATAAAAGCCAAGCTTCATTGGTTCCTCAATGTATATCTGTCTGCCAAAAACATATTCTTCTGTTCGGGTAATAAATTACTAGTCTAGAATAATAGTTTTTATAGTATGCTTAAGGTAGACCAAACATTTCTATAAAGCTTATGCTTGTATAACTTAAAAATGGACTTCATCTAATAAATTACAGATTTTCTTGAATACAGTTTTGACATGTTTGAAAAGAAGTCACTGCTATGTAAGCGAAATTGTCAAATCACTTGTGATCCTTCAGAAAATTGATAAGTTGTACTGTGTGTGTTTCCTTTCATTATGCGCCCACCATGACAATGGCCTGGACATTAAGTATCACCTCTGTCTGTCTGTCCGTACATACGTCCGCACGTCACACCAATGATGTCCGCTCTTTTTGATCAGAATTTTACGAAAATTGGCCACATTGTTTAGTATAGGGATCACACATGCTTTTTCATGCATTAACATTTGCCGGGTCCCGAGGAAGCTGTTTGAACACGAGGCCGCCAGGCCGAGTGTTCAAACATCGTCCGAGGGACCCGGCAAGTGTTAATGCAATGAAACAAGCATGTGTGATCGTTATTCTTGCATATTTTACCTGATTTCAGCATAAACCGCGCTGAAAACGTCGCTTAAACATTAAATATCCCTTTTCTTACACTTGATTTCTCAAAACAAAATGGCGTCAGCGTCAAACTTTCGAACGTCATTGCGTCGCCACAACGTCATATATACGCGTGCAACGGTTTCGCGAACGAAAGTATCGGCGAAATGATCGGTCACGGCCGCAACGCTTTCCATTGTCACGTCGAGCATGCAAATCAGGGCCCAGTTTAGGCTTTTTCAAGTAAAAGTCATGTTCAAACAGCACGTGAATCTCATGATTTGAACATGGATTTTGCGACTTCAAACAGCTTCGCGTAACGAATTCCCATGCAAGAATACCAGTTCAATGCTCCATATCTTCAGGAGTTATGGTCCTTTGTTAACCAATATAAGCCTAGCGTCCTTATTGTGGGACATAGGCAAACAGCACAGACCCCGATCAGACGCTGCAGAACGCGGCCTCTGATCAGGGTCTCCACTGTTTGCTTTCAGAATTTTCTATTGAAATTTGAATAAAATTAAAAAATACCATCTCACTATTAATATACATGTGAAATGTGTAGATTCAGCGACTCGCAGACAGCATGGGTGGGCCCAGAGGGGGTGGGGGGCAGAGGTCCAGACCCCCTGGAAAATCACAAGCGCTATAGGTTTCCATAGGAATACGCATTAGGGATCCCATAGGAAAGCTTGTACCTCAAAAACATATTAGTTTCCCAGTTTTCCATGGAATACGCTTATATTCTTTGCGAAACTTTGTAAAAGGCATTCCCCTTTAAAATAGGATGAAGACCATAAAAACTACGACAGAAAATATCTCATACTTTTGTGGGCGTGGACCCCCTCTCCCGCATCCAGACAAAATTTTCTGGATCCGCCCTTGAATAGTGTCTACTGCTTGGTAGTTTGAGGTACCACGAAAAGTGATAAAAGCATGCAAGCTGACTCAAAGGCGCTCCGTGAATTTCTTCTTGAGCTATAAAAGCTACTGTCCTGCCAGGCAAGAGTGACAGTGACGTCATGTTTTGTTTACAATGTTATCAGGGACTTATAATCGATAGATCACTTGTGTATTAATCCTATCCACAGGATAAGATTAATACACAAGTGATCTATCGATTTGCATTAGCTCAGCTGGAGTGTACAAGTTAATGCTTTACCTAACAAGTGTAAACAAAACATGACATCACTGTCACTCTTGGCTGGCAGGACAGTAGCTAGACTTGAAATATTGGGTGTAGTTTTTTAAAATTGGCAAAAACAACAAATTTGCGCCATCTGTCTGCAAAAATGCAAAAACATGTCGTCATTCGATGAGTGACAATCAAGTTTGAAAGTATGCATAAAATTCAAAGGATGTCTGTTACAACCTCCAAAAGCCAGCCAAAAACTGCGGTTGATCACTACACCCAATATTCGGCTGCTGCATATATTTGTTTAGATTATTGACTAATATATAAGCACAGAAGCAAACAGCAACAGTCTGTTTAGGTCTACACTGTTTGCCTAAGAGACTTCAAAAACATTCAGCATACGACAAACGCAGACAGCTTTTGTTGTAATTGGTAAGTGGATTAAATTAAAGCAATTCTAAAATCGATGTCTATGCACGTTCGAAGAAAATATTTCTAGTCTTACCATAAACAAAAATGGTTATTGGGCGAGGTACTTCTATTACAGAGCGGACACGATTTAAATTGCAAAATCTACAATTTTCCGTTTTAACGGGCCATATTTTTTTTTAAATGGGTAATACAGAGCTAAAGTCCTTGTGTTTTACACGTCGTCTTATGTTGATTGATATCTGTTTCATGAGGATATCTTAAACTGTAATGAGATACAGAGCTAGGGGACTCGAAGCATGTATGATCGATGGACAGACATCTGAGTTGAAGTTGTTACCTTGAACTTGTGAGATGGTGGCTGAGTGGATTCTTTATGTCCCAGTCAACAATCTTTCAGTTATGCCAGGACGGGTCTTATTGGGTTGAATCAGTATTAAGCAATGATGAATGTGTCTTGCTCAAGGGCACAACGCAGTGACGCTGGTGAGGCTCGAATCCGCAACCACTCGGTTCTGAGTCAAGCACTCTATCACTGAGCCACAGCACTCCCTTGGAATGGTAGCGGTTGGTATGGAATCATAAGGGAAATATTAGCATCTATGACGGATATCAGTCTAGTGGTACACCTTCATGCTATCGGTAATATTCGTATGAGAGTATATTTTTTTTTATTTGGTCCTGCAGCACAGTCGGAGGCAAGCCCAGTGGTTCATCTAGGGTTCGTACGTTTCATTGCGACCCTACTAAAGTCCATTATTACCTGGAGATTGGTCATGAAAACGGATATACGTTCATTCGCCAACTTCCGCTGATTCAATAAGGGTCAGTTTCAAGTGATAGTATGTGCAACAAGTACTGTTTTATACCCCTATTTCACACAGGGCCCGAATCCCACGAATTGACAAATATTACAGCTGACATACGAGGATCATTCATTTTGGAACTAATGCCCCCGAAGCATGGATGGACCTTTTTTATAACTGTCGTGAGGGAAAATCTCGCGAATCATCACGAATCGCCGCGGATTTCTGTTAATTCGTGCCCAATTCGTGCTGCATTCGGCATATTCTCAACTTATTCGTGGTCATTTCTTTAACTTATTGCAGTATTTCCACTGAATCGTAGAACATCACGTATGGGTTGAAAAAAAATACAATTCTCCATGAATCCTAACATTTATCGATTCTTTATGATTCTGGGGATTCGTGGTCTGTGTGGAATAGGGCATTACCTCCTTAGCTAAGCTTGCCCAGTAAAGTGTTGGATGCCGTAATATGACGGAAAAATTGTTGACTCCCCCCTCTCGTACCCCCTCCTCTCGTCCCCCCCCCCCCGACCCTGAGGATAGGGTCAATAGGTCAAAATTCAACTTTTTCTTAACAGCAATACAAACCAACAAAGACATTTGAGCCGGGACAAGAAACTTCCAGCGATGTGGCATTTTGGCATTTTGGCACGAATAGACTCAGACGAGCCTGTGCGGCCTCCTTTTAAGCTTAGAAACTACAAATGCTAATCGGTCAATAGCTTAACAGTCATATAATAGTTAAGCGACTAGCAAAGGCTCAGATCAGACTGCGCATATGTGCAGGCTGGTCTGAGCCTTTGTTGGTCGCACATACCAGCGGCCCATTTTAGTCAGGGCCCTTAGGGACAAAAAATAGGTCCCGTGCGAATTGTGTGCCGATTTATGGTGGCCTATATCAAAACCTTCAATGGAGTCTTACCTTTAATTTAAAGGTGGTCACCCATCTCAAATCCGCGTCTGAGGCTAGTTATGACGTCATAAATATGGCGACCATAATAAGAAACTGCCCGTTAATAAAAGCTATAGTTTGTGTTGGTATGGTCATGTTTATCCAACACGACCGCTTTTTTTAAACATAATATCAATTATTTTAGTCATATGATGGTTGCATCAATGCTTTACCTGACTTTGACAATAAATTATATTTCGATAACTATATTTTGCATGCAAAATACCGTATATTTCCTATAAATACCCAGCTTATCGGGCCACCTTTAGACTGATGGCTGAGAATGTTATTGCTCCCCCTGGGGAATTTTGCAAGCTTATCCTATACTAAAAAGGATTCCAAGCTGCGTCTTTTAATAGATGTTTGCACTATGTTCGCCGGGGCGTTAGTCTCTGACAGTCTGTTACATATGTTACCATATTAAATTTAGAAAAAAAAAGAAAATTAAAAGTTTGAGCTACAGAAAGATTGCTTATTATTCAAATTACTCATATGGTCTGCATATTGACAATTTTAGCTACATATAAGTTCTTTTGGAGCAAAATTACAGCTTCCTGTGGTGTTATGTACGTTACTTTAATTAGATAACCATTTAAACATGAAACTTGTGACCAATATCATTTACTTTTTAGCTGATATGTGCATTTTCCAAAATGTTTTATTTATTTTGTACTAACAAACTCTTTTTGGTTAGAGAAAATCCAAAGTTTGCTTTTATACTTTAAATATAGTGTCTTATATGTGCAATTAAACAACCCAAAGGCTATACCCAATTTTAAGGAGCCGAATTTGGTAGGCATCATTTAAGTAAAAGTATATGAAAATAATTGCTGCTGTTGGATATCTTGCATATTTGGGATTGTCTTGCTTATATTATTAAAATTATATAATTTGCAGGTTTAACAACAAGATTGAAGCACTTGTTAAAGGTTGTAACATATGTTACATGACATAATTAATGAGCAAGGACATTGACTTGATGTACGAGATGATATTTCAGGATAAAATGAATATATTTCGCATTTTTTCCTAGCTAAAGTCTCCAGCCTCTGGTGCCTAAGTCTTAGGTATTGATGATTATTAAGCCCCTGTACCTTAGTTACAGATGTTATGAATATTTGTTTTCAATATTTCCTAATATGAATAATTCTGAAATAAAGATACATCTAAGAGGAACATAGAAAATAATCGTTTCACATTTAAACAGTACAATTTAGTAAATATCCCTTTCTAATGTAAATATTCTAAACCAATCCTTATCCAAGTTATATACAATATCAATTATTATTTCTGCTTCTCTGGTAAAATAATTGTCCTCCTCATCACATAAAAAACGAGATAATCATCAAACAAGATTTTGACTGCAAGCTGAGTATTGACCTGCTCCATCCCAAACTCTTTTAGATATACTCTATCGTATGTACCAATTGAAGGAGCATCGAATAGGAGATGTTTGCACACTGTAAGCATGGGTGTTCGCCTGTAACAGCTTGTTACATATGTTACTTTATCAATTTGAGAAAAAGAAAATTGAAAGTTTGAGCTAGAGAAAAAAGACTTTAAAACTAGCTAATCAATGAACATTCTTATATTCTGCAAATTACTGGATGACTTTACTATATATGACAGCTGTTTACGGCTACATGTTGTATTATGTGCATTACATGAACTTGATTATAATTTAAAAGTGGTAATTTTGGCTATCGTCATTTATTTATACGACTGCTCTGAGTCGGTTTCAAACCGTTTTAGATTATCATTATAATTTTACTCTTAATTCAATATTTCGGCCAAAGGCCATTATCAAGAAAACAGGCACTTCAATGTCAACTACAAGATGGTGGAACAGAGACTATGTAGTTGACAGTGAAGTGCATGTTTTTCCTGATAAAGGCCTTTGGCCGAAATATTGAATTAAGAGTAAAATTATCATATGTGTTTAACATTGTTCCCTTTGGAATATAAATGAATATCGTTTTAGATTAGGTTTAACAAACCTATACTCAATTGAAGAATACAAAAACCAAAGTTTGCTTTTCTATCTTAAATATTTTGTCTTATATGAGCTAATGCACAACCCTACTCCCAGTTTTGCAGAGGAGCAAATTTTGTTTTCGCCGCTTAAATAAGACATATATAAAACAATTGCAGAGTGTTGATATTTTACATTTTCTTAAACAGTCTTGCTCATGTGTCATCAAGTTTCTTAGTTCAGAACACTTATTAAAGATGTCAATGTGGCATTGGTGATGTCACAACGGGGGCTCTGATCGAATTCCATGCACTTTCAGGTGCTGATATTAACTAGTTCAATGTCAGGAAAGAGCATTTAGCTATGCTGGAGACTCTATTCACGAAGCATTCTTTCACCTCGGCTCAGTGCCCTTAGAAAGCACTGTGGCGGATGCACTAGAGTAATATATTTGTAAATTGTCCTGACTTCTTAGTTCTCGTCTGTGACGTCTAACTGTGAGTTTGTTACTTTCCCATTGGTATCCTGGGTCAGGTGTGGTACTTGATTGTATCGATTCCTGATCTCTGCCGTCTTTCTTACTTTGTATTAGCCAGTCACCGATATTGTTCGACTCACTGCGTTGACGTAGTGGATATTTGGGAGGAAAAAAAGCTGAATTGCAAAAACTACCACTTCCAAGAGCTGTCTTTCTCGAAGGTGTCAAACGTGCGCAGTACCAGTGCATCATTTGGAAAACCTCATCTGTCATTAATCCTGACAAATCAATGCCTGACAATTATGGTTAGAAGCGGGACTGTGATAAATATTGTCCCATTATGATGACATTCCCCATGTGCGGATCCAGAGGGGGATAGGGGGTCCGGACACCCCCCCCCTGGAAAAAAAACAAGTACGTACATGGGTTTCTAAAGAAATTAGCATTTGGACCCCCCCCCCCCCCCACCTGGAAAAAGTTTGACACCCCCCCTGGAAAATAATGGACCCCCTCTGGATCCTTGGTAAAGTATAAGTATAGTTTTCTCAGCAATTAAACCATTGGACCCCCTCTGTAAACTGTAAAATAAGCTGAGGACTAAATAAGATTGACAAAATCTCTGGATCCGCGCATGTTGCCTCCTGCCCCAAAAACCCCTCTGCAGCTGATAAAATGTAGTTGCAGCATGTCTGTATGCGAAACATCTCGGTGTATGTACAAAGTTAACCATTTATATTGTACTGATTTGTGTTGCCGTGGAGCAGAAGAGGACTCATGTAAAATATTGCCAGTGGTCAATGCTTATGACTTTTGAACAACTTTTTCATATGGATTCAGATATTTCTTTAGCCGTATCAACAAGAATGCCTTATTGTCCGATTTTGACCTTTGAAGACGATTCTACCTATAAGCATGCGAAAGATAAATCAGATTGTAACAGTTTGCTATTGGCCGTGCTGTACAATGGGTAACTTGTAGAGGGTTTATCCTTATTTCCATATCATGAACTTACTACTAAGTAGACTCTTCTAACGTTTGATCCTTCAGGGGTCAAAATCGGACTATAATGAGTTTGTTTGATAGCAGTTTGGTTGATAGTGTATGCAAATGATTATTACTACTATCTTTTCTTTGAGTGTAGGATAAGCAGCTACAGATAAGCCAAAAGCTTTTGAGCGTGACTCTATTTACAATATTGATATGTTGTACTAGAAAAAAAAGGTTTTCCGGCATTTATTTACATTTACTATAATAGCTTTGACATACACATATGTTCTGCCCGGACTGGCTCATTTTACGTATTCTGCATCAATCGTTTGAAATAGAAAGACCCAAAGGTCATTGGTCAGAGGTCGTGGTATATATATATATATATATATATATATATGAAATGGACAAAACGCATATATATGTGGTATTTGCTTATAAGGCGTCATTTCAATGACGTCATCTTTTTGTTCTGATGCAAAAACACTATGGGCGACATGTTAATTTTAATTATTAACCTCCTTAGATTAAATTTGGTGCATTTCGACTGAAATTGGCAAACAAAATGCAAGAAAGTCCTGATCGCCATAGACAACAATAGACATACCGTTTAAATTGCACTGATACAATATACGTTATTTTGATGACGTCATAATGACGTCCAGACGTGAAATTCAGATGGGTGACCAGGTGATTTTCATTAGTTATCCCCTAAAGTTTGATTTGGTATAGGTCACCATAAATCGGCATCAAATTCGCACGGGAGTCCCGATCGCCCCTGACTATTTATTGGGGCAAAAATCATTACGGCTGTATATCAGGACGAAATTTCATTTGTCTCATAAAGAACTTGTAATTTCTTTCATAAAGAATATGTAATAACTTTCTAAAAGAACCTGTAACCCGAATTTTAGGCTCATAAAGCATTTGTAACCTTTCATAAAGAACCATTAACTTCGAAAAATGTTGAAATTGGCTAAAACGTATATCAGAGGAAGAATTTAAGCTTCAGATACCAAATTTATAATATAATGGTTCGTTTCCAAGCGTTTTTGGCTCGATAAAACCATGAAATATACACATATGACATTTGTTGCAACTTAGCATCTCTAGTGTAACTGGTGAATTGTTGGACAGCTAAACTGTATGATAAATGCATAGACTATCATGAAACATGCTGCTTATATGTCTATTAACAAAATTTGACTCCCAATGTCGAATATTACCATTTTCACCCCGCGTTTGGCATGAGCATAGAAACTTGTAAAGAATCATTGACCCAAAGTAAAGAACCTGTAACCCTTTTCATAAAGCATCATTGACAACTGTCATAAAGAATCGCCCCGCACTGTGACTGAGTTAACCCCCTGTGATTAGGGGGGGGGGGGGCGGAAAACATAAACAAACAATAACAAAACTCCTTGCCCTTCCAGGCGGAATAAAAACTTACACTTTCAGGAACAGTGGGGGTGACATTGTGCAGACGAAATTGTCACGTCGATCCCCACAAGATTGAAACCTGTTTTAGAACATTTCCAAAATTCAAACTAACTAATGCCCCACACTTTCAATTAATGCAAAATAGGCGTAGGATAAGGGCAGGATACAGCCCGAATTCCTTTTTTAAAGCCGTAGTGGTGCATAAAACTGGGTGTGCCGTGTGTGCTATATATGCTTAGTGCGCAGGGACCGCGGCACACCGTCACAATAACTGAAAAATCATCATCCCCACATCCCCAATGCTACATACCAAGTCCCAAGGTCACTGGCCTTCTGGTTCTGGAGAAGATTTTTTACCATATATGAGCATGGCGGCCATCTTGGTTATGTGACCAGGACCATTTGAATAAATGTTCGTTCCCCTATCCTAAGGAGTCTCCATATGAAATTTGAGTTCAATTGGCCAAGTGGTTTCAGAGGAGAAGATGTTTGAAAATGTTGACGGACGGACGGGAAGATGGACGACGGAGTCATTGGCATACTAATAGCTCACCTCAGAGACTTCGGCTCAGGCTAGCTATTAAAAGATGAAAAAAGACAGAAATTTTAGCGAGTTTAAAACTGGACTTTTGAATAATTTATAGAATATAGCTTTGTCTTATCTTTTATAAAAGAAAAACTACTTAAATAGATATAATAATGATAAAAATGATAAAAATAATATTAATGAGAACTACTTTGACGGTCTCTTATACCCCTATTCCACACAGGTCCCCAATCCCACCAATTGCCACGAATTGACAAATATTTGGATTCGTGGCTGAATCGTACTCAGTTCGTGAAGATCTTAACTGATTCGCACAGTCCGTAGACAGTTCTTGAAATTCGTAGGTCTATCGGGAATTAGGCTCAAAAGTTTTGAACTGTTCAAAACTTTGGCCACGAATTCCCCGATTCGAAAAATCGTGTGTGGTTCGTACCAAATTCCTAGGGTATTCTTGGACATAGTAACTAATTCTTGGACATCGTAACTGAGTCGTAATCGATTCGGAGGCGTTTTTTGGCGTTCGTAGACACTCTTAGCTCATTCGAGGGGAATCGGGAGATTAAGCCAAGCAATAAAACCAAGGAAGATATAGTAGAAGGATTTTCCCTAAGATTAATTACCCTGTCACGCGCATGTGAGCTAGTCCTAGAAATTGAAACAGCTTTGGCAGATTCTGTAGCACAATCGGGATCAGTCAGTAGCTCCTGGCTGGTGATTTTGCCAATGGTGAACTGCCATATTTTCCCAAGTCAATGAGTCATTGCCAGGGCCTCTCGACTTTAATGTAGTTGTTTTCTTCTAGCTATATAAGTAGCTGTTTTCAACACTCAAGTTACAGGATCAATTCTACAGCTGCTTTACGAGGAACATTCATTTTCGAACTGATGCCCTTGGAGCATGTACGGGCCTTTTTTTATAACTATCGTGAGAGAAAATCTCGCGAATCGTCGCGTATTTCTGTAAATCCGTGCCCAATTCGTGCTGCATTCGGCATATTCATAACTGATTCGTAATTGATTCCTTAACTTTCGTGCAGCATGTTCTAATGTCATTTTGCTAATCGTAATGAATTCTTGCGCAATTCCAGCCAAATTGAGACGATTCCCCAGAATATTCGTAACGACATCGTATCTGAATCGGGACTGACTCGTAGAACACCACGATTGGAGAATTTTTTTTAATGAAACTTCATGAATCCCCCCCCCCCCCCCGAATCAATAAAAACCAATTCGTGGCGATTCGCGCGATTCGTGGCCTGTGTGGAATAGGGGTATTAGTGAATTGTGTTTGCCATCTCAGAAAAACAAAAGTTCTGCATACAATATCAGCTACAAACATAATGTAAAATATATTTCGAAAAATTTGTTTTGGCTTCAATGGGTTAATGGCACTTTAAAGTCAAGAAGACATCTTATTTTTTTTTTAATTTATGAAAATGATATTCTGATGTTATAAATTCTTATATATGCGGATGACTCAGCCAATTTGGTTTCTGAAATGAATCCTTCCAATAATAATTGAAATTACTCTTCAGAGATCTTGAAGTTTTGGATGACTGGTTGATTGATAGCAAACTTCCACTTCTTTTGGATAAAACAGAACCCATATTGTTTGGACCAAGACCTAGGTTGAAGATAAATTCTGCTTTAAAAGTCTCATGCAATGGTACTACAATTAAAACTAAAGATTAAACATGAATGCTTGGCACTTGTGTTTAAACATGAATGCTTGGCACTTGTGTTGAAACATTGTCATTCTGGTGTGAATATGGACAGTTCTATTATAGCAAAACCTGTGTAAAATGGCCACTCTCAAAAAGACCAAAATTGGTTTCAAAGTAAGTAAGGGTGAAAAGATCAGGAATCGATACAATCAAGTACCACACCTGACACAGGATACCTTTTGGAAAGTGACAACTCACAGTTATACATCACAAACAAAAGCCAAGAGGTCAGCCCTTTCCCAACAGGTGACCACAATGCACAAATAAACAGACGCGCAAAGGCATAACAAACACAAGACAGAAAAAACATAAAAGATCCACAAAAGAAGTACCGACTTGGAACGGTCAGTAAAATATTTTACTGGTGGGCCTAAACCAGTTTCACAGCGCCAGCCTCACCCTTGATTCTGATGTGGACCAGGACACATTTGGGAAAGTGATAAAAAAAACACAACACTCACACGATAGCCAAGAGGTCAGCCCTTTCTTAGCAGGTGACATCAAGACCAATTATCACTTAATGTAGGTCAAAAGTATTGCAGACATTTGTCATTAAGATCTTTGTTTTGTCTATGTTTGAGTGGACGTTTACACAGGTTTTTCTGCATACTATAAGAACCATTATCTCACGGAATGGCACGTATAGTTTTGTAAGGCTGTATCATTTATCAATGAAGCAGAGAAATCCTATAATTAATATATCAGAAAACCAATAATTAAAGCGCAATGTAGGGTGATATGTAGAAATAAACATGGAATCACGAAGCATCAGAGTATGGTTTATGTAGGCGTCTAATACTGTCAAGATAATAATTGATGTTAAGCCGCCTGTACAAATCATGTCTGTCTTTGGTTCTTGAGACAGTGTAAGAATCAAACCAGAACGTTCAATTCCAGGAAGTGGCTTACACCTTCACCCAACCAACAGTCAAATCTCCTAAATTCAAAGTCCTCGTTAGAATATTATAATTAGGTAGACATAAATGTGTGTATAACCACAAAAATGATTTTTCCTATCTAACATATGTTTTGGGTGCATAAAAGCAACGTCTCAGGGAGACCCCAAAACATATGTTTACGCACCCAAAACATTTTTTAAGTAGTTCATAAATTATCTCTATTCTCTGAACCCATTAAGTCCAAAATCTTATTCGAAATAAATAAGTCAATTAAAGGACTATCAGCTTTATGCAAACATCTGGGAGCAGTCATCTTACAGCAACAGACACACATTAACCTGAGTTTACCTCTATATGCAGGTCAGCTAAATGATTGAAGCAGCACTTTCAGTCAATTTCTTCATTTCAATATTGGATATTCTGTTTTAATTACAATCAACGGTAAAATCAATGCAAATTACAATGTCACAATTGTCAAAAGAAAAGTATTTAATTTTTCAATAAGTTTCATTTGATTTTAATCTATCTAATGGTACCCAAAATGAAGAAAATTGTTACAAAATATGTCGTCTGCTATAGTAATAATAAGTTTTTTAAGGGTTAAATTTAAAAAATAAATATTAAATATCGGCCAGGTATCAAAATATACTTATCAATGCACCCACTGCTAAAAATATTACTCTGAAACATTGTTATTTTTGACATTATCAAGGATATATAACTTTGCGTGTGCTGTGTGTAAGCAGATGGTGGTGCTTCCAGTTTTCTTGTGTAGAGCTCACTGACCTGAAAATAGCCAGACCCCCATGAACAAGCAAAATTAATTAATTACAGGCGAATTGAAGAGCATGCACAAACATTTAATGAATGATTATTCCGGTCATACTGTAAGCTTTATAATAAATGCATTTGAAAAAAAGTGTGAATTTTCACTTTTAAGTAAGTAAGGGTGCAAAGATCAGGAATGGATACAATCAAGTACCACACCTGACCCAAATTATGAGGTTCGCGTGGTGTTTGAACGAGGGTTTTAACTTGAAAATGTGCCCTGAATTTCTGCTTGACATTAAACGGTAACTTTAAAGCGTTGCGGGCTGGACTGGTCATAGTTGAAGATGTTATAGATCGCAAAAACGTTGCGTGTGGCAATGACGTTGTGGTGTCGATATGACAGTCTACCCTATAAGCAGCTAAAAGTGGGTCACTGGCGAAATGGCGTTTCGATAGCGTGTATATAATGACCCGAGGTCGTACGCTGGCTGGGTGTATGTCGATGTTTACAAACACCATGGGTTATAGACTATCTCGACATTTCTATAGGTTTGTACCATTTGACTCGCACTGCCATCTTCTGTCTGCTACTGATACCATGCACCTACTACAATATTTCGCTTCAACAGCAGATTAAAATTAACTTGCATACAATCGATATAAATAGATTAGACGGCTCCGTGAAGAATAGGAGCAGTCTAGTCAGGATGCACATGGCTTGCTATCAAGTCGAATGCACGTGGTAAAATTCTATGACAGTTGCATTCTGCGACAATGACAATGCGAAAAGGTGAGATATATATCTTTGATGTAAATTCTATTCTAAACATTCTATTTACGAGTTGTTGAAACTCGAGTGCCTATCAGTGGAAGATACTCTGAATATATCGTGATATATAACGCCATTAAATTGAATGCATAAATATTTGCAACAAAATTGTTAAACGCTTAGTATGAAGTTGCAGAAGTTTAAATTATGTTACAATAGAGTTAAAGGTCACTACTGACATCTGTTATCTGCATTTTCTTAAAGAGGAAGAGAGAAATGTGACAGAGCACGAGATTTCTGTATTTATCGCATGTGCGAGAAGCGAAGGTTAAGATGAGTCTGTGCATATGTGCAGACTCACCAGAGCCTCCACTGTTCGTTAACACAAAGAATGGAATTAGAAAACTATATTTGATAACAATACTTGTGTGTGTGTGTTTCTTTTTGTGGCGGAATGCCGCATATAGTCTTGGTCTTGACCTATTTATCTAAAGGTCTATAAGGCAATATAAAATATCTGGCCATTGCATTTGATAAGTAAGTTGCATATTCAAATTATGACAAAATACACTTTGCTGTTTAATATTAGCGATCTCAAAAGTATAAGCCCTATTATCGCTATAAACAATCTTTGCAGTTTGTAACACGCGGGACTCCCAGCACGCATGCGTAGCAATAACATGTGTTTTTGGGCGTATACCTTCGTAAGAGCATAGACGTGCAAAAACGCAGTATGCTATTTACTGTTAATAAGGAATGAACCAAAATAACCAAATGGTTTATAAATTTAAAAACAACACATGATTAAATATGAAATTATTTTTTGGGGAGCGCAGCGGGTCAGCGGTAGATTTCTTGATTCGATTTTAAAAGGTTGCAAGTTCGAGCACAACCGGCAGCACTGTGTTGTTACCTTGAGCAAGACACAATAATCCCTGCTAAGTATTGGTAAACCCAGGAAGACCCATCCTAATAAAACTGAAACATTGTTGACTGGGACGTAAAGAATCAAATCAAACAAAGATATAATTTTGTTAATGACTAATGGACTAAACGAAAATGAGATGAATATTTAATGAAAAGAAAATACCAGACCACCTACCAACCACAACATCCAGTTATATCCAATGGTTCTTTCAATGAAGGGCAGATCACGTCGGCGTATGCATGGTTCCTATGTACTGCGATTATGTTGTATTCACTACTTTCTTACTGGGCAATAAAGTTTCTAATCCCAATGTTGCAGCGATTATATTGCTATGGTGGTCGAAAATGACCATAATAATTATTTAGGTTTAGATAATATCCAGCTTCTGAAAAAGTATTCATCATGTTTTGCACCAAACACCCATCCATTTACAACCACGCAACTAGCAGGTTAGCAAAGAGGTAGTTCATGTACTCTACTTTGGAGATATGGATTTCATGCAAATAAGAACAATTTGCAGTAGAGTGACAGGAATTTTAATACTGAGTGGCAGTTTGGGTGTCTAAAAGAGGTAAAGACAATGGACATGATACTTGGAAAATGTAAATTTCCAAATAGTTTTCTCCCTTATTTAACAGTAACACATGTTGTTGGTACACATTGGAATTGCCTCTATGAGGCAATTCCAATGTGTACATACAACATACGTATTTCAATAAATGAGTTTTTTACCATAAATTATTTTATGCAAATTCTCAACCACTTTCATTTATTCAAAGAAATGTGCATGTAGAAATGAACATCTTTTCATGTAGTTTGTCATGCACCTAGATGACAATAAAAGACTGTCTATTTTATGCTTCTGACAGCTTATCTTGAGATGTTTCATGGGAGTAAATTGCTAAATTGTTAGTTGCGTGGTTGTAAGCTTCCCCTTTAGCATTTTAGGGATTCTCACAAAGGTCATTTACAAAATATTAAATTAATGACTCCTGATTTAGCTGATTGTGCACTTGTCAATAAATCAGTTTTGATAAAGGTGCTCCTTACACTGTAAATGTTGGAAACACTACACGTGTTTTACTTGTGTTTTACACTTAAATACCAACGTTTTACAAGTGTTCTCAGAGTAAACCGTGGGGTTTTGTATACGTTTCGAGTTTCTCGGTTTGAAAATGCTAGTGTTTTCACATGGTCGCAAAGACTATCTGAGAACATGTTTTACATATTGAATGACTTATAATGGGTTATAATCAGGCAACATTTGTGGACATGTATATAAAAGGAGTGGGCCAACATTAACATCATTTTTATAACAAAACTCACATTATTAGCCTCCTATGAAAGACGGAAAACGCACGTGCTTTCTATGTGCTGTGGACTAAAACAACCGTGGTTTATGTGACGTCATACTACGTCATCTTGTGTCTGCACATAAGTCAACCATTTTGTTAGTACAGGCAAAAAAGCTCAACAACTGTTGGTAAAATCCGCTACTAATTGTCTATTTGTGAGGTTGTTGGTAGCTCAAAACAATAAGGCTAAGAAAAGAAATTACGATTCAGGGCGAAAGAATTGTCTGAGGAAAGGAGCTGTGGACAAGAAAGTTATCGCTATGAGGAAAATGGGATCATACATTGTTCCACTCTAAACATTTCTGTGGAGGTATTTTTTAATCAATATTTGAATGTTGATTCCCCATTTTTTACCCAAATGACGAACTGCCGCTGATGGATTAAAGTCCATAACTGAGATTAAATCTAAGGAGTGTTAGGAAAGTTCGTTCCGCAATAAAATTATGTTCCTATTATTTTAGATAGTATGTGTCTAATGGCATAAATGTCACTGGAATTCTTCAAAGTCGACACATTTGACAAGAAATGAACACGGGTTGTTTAATCAAATATTTTGTCACCGAATGAATTATCTTCAAAATCAAGCAATCCTCAGAATGTTTCGGGCTCGAGGAGCAAAATGGGGGTATATGACTTGTCATGTCCTGGCCATAGAGATAAGAATATTTTCTAATTGGTTCAAAAACCAAAGTCTGAGACTATGTCTCCCCGACCCACTTCAAAATGCTCAGGGTTACTCTTCTTACATATACATTACAACAAAAAAAACTCTTGAAGAATCAGTGAGTGCCAAACAGTTTAGATCCAGATCAGGTATAACATTTTGTTGAGGTAGATCTGGGCTCAAACTGTGAAAAGGTTATAAGCAGGATTTTCTTTTGCAGGAAGTGAGGAAAGATTATGTACATGACAGAACCAATCCAGACTGATGCCAACTAAGCAGTTTAAATATGTTAACATGATATAGTTCTTGTTCTTTAGTCATTGTTATGTTGTAATTTAAAAAATTAATGTTTTGAAATAAAACACTGAAGACTCGTAAAACTAGTTTTTTGTGTTTTCAATACGTCACATTGCCAAACACGTGTAAGGCATTTTCAAACAAATCACCAGTGTTTTCTGAAAAGTAAAATACCCGTGTTTTATAATAAAAAATATTTTTTTACTTTAAAACACCAGTGTTTTTTTAAATACTCTTGCATAGAAGTGTTTTCATATGTGTTTGGAATAAAAACACCTACTTTTAGAGTGTACAGTAAGCAATATATACACAACGATTTGTTCGCATCTACGTGGAGCTAATCCACGAGCTTTAGCAGATTGACAACCAGTGTACAACTATATTGTAGCATCAGCCACCTACAGCAGTGTAGACCTTGCAGCAAATAACGATATTTTTTGTGGTCAAGTTTGCAAAAGTGGGTATAAAAATTCTGAAGTATAACAACCAGCTGTTTGTTTTAAGGCTAAATAGTTATTTGAAAATTTGGCGTTCGGAGTAGTAACGGTACATTCTATTCAACACCCTCAGTCCTAAGATAGTGAAGACGCCAGGCCTTCTTTCCTTCATCTTAAGTAGGCGTCAAGAGATCTTGGTTGACATTAACGTATAAGATTGGTCGTTTTTGCTTTGTGTCGAGTTATAGCACACAATGAATTTCAGGAAATAACGACAGTTCAATTATTAACCCGGTAGAGGAAGCCGGTGATCGATGGCAAAATAATTGTTGTTTACAGCACAAACTGAAATGCAACTGAGCTTTGTGGTTTATTGTTGTTATGCAAACAAGAGGAATTATCGCCTCGTTATGAATAATTAAAGCTGTGCATGGGGTTGTTTTTTCGCCAATGATTTGCCCCGTTTGTAGCGATGGTATTGATTAGGTCGCACATGATTTATTTTTCGGTGCATGTAGTGAGTTTAGTTCTACCAGAAGGGTGGTTATAGGGTCGCCGCCTTGTCCGTCTGACAGCCACACTTTCAACCATTAATATATACTGAAGGACTTTAGAAACGCACCACCTGCTAAAATGCTAGTTTATTGTCAAAATGTAATATTTTAATTATGTGAAAATAAAATTGGCAAGTCCCTTCATTTAGCTTGCATTCAATAAGAAAATCGAAACGCTGTGGCTTATGGTTGCCGTGACGTCGCGATTTTTCTGAGACATCCCAAATTAAAAAAGTCACAGAGTACCAATACCTTCCATTATGAGTGCAAAAAAGTTTTCAAACCGATGTTTGTTCTTGAAAGCAAAAGGAAACACAAAATCAAAACATAAAGTTTTAGGCCTCTAGTAACGTTCATTTCGTCTAGGTAACGTCATTATTATTTTTGACGTAATTGGCTGTTTATAGCCTAAGGATCAGGAATAATCAAAATGCTTTAGTGCTACAAGATACTCGGCAACCCGTTGCACAGAAGACAAAAGTATCGCGACATGCACGAACCTCATCCGCCTGTTATTGCTGTTTGAAAAATTAAGACTGACGTTAGCAAAGAAACGCTGCGACTGGGAGTGTAATTAAACGATTATTTCCGATTATATCCGAAACTTTTCTTGTTTTTCGGTTGGTTAAGACATTTGGCTACCAGCTCAAAGTGTTTGCTTTTAAATTGAACTAATCTCACAGCTTTCAGACGACAATTGATGAAAAACGCTAACGTCAGTGTTACGTCAGAATGAACAGCATTGGCAAATCGAAACTATGGCAAATCATGGTCCATTGTGTAAGCGGATAAAAAGTGATAAAGAAAACATCCTCAAAGCAACCATGTTGAAGAGACACTGAATATATAACTGGTGCGTTTCTAAAGTCCTTCAGTATAGATCAGTTCAAAAGATTTTTGTACATATAGCATATGCATCTTGTCACTCTTTAAGCTTGGGTTCGCAGATACTGTAAATTCAAGAATTTTCGCGAGGGTTTTATTTTCTCGAAACTTCGCAGATGCGAAGTTTCGTGAAAACAAAATCCTAGCGAAATGGCCAAATCACCCTGACGTTTACTGATATGGGTGAAGCATGCCCTAAGTGCGCATTTTTACATCGCAAATATGTCTTTCAACGGTATTCGCGAAAATTTCCGAATTAACAGCATTCTTTGTTTATGCCATTAGATCAGACAACAATGCGCGGATGCGCAGCCTCATCAGTGCATTGGCTGCTGGTTCTAACGATAAGTATCAAAGTAGAGAGCAAGGCAAAGATCGGAATAGATACAATCAAGTACTATTCATGACCCAGAACAGCATCTGGGAAAGTGACTAAACACAAGAAAACACAACCTCCAAGAGAGCCATGCCAGCAGGTGATCACTGTCCTGCAAGGAACAGAAAAGACAACATAACAAAGATAATCATGAAACATAAATTATAAAAAGGATCTACAAAAGAAGCATCGCCTTGGAACGGTCAATAAACAATCACTTGAGGGCTTAAACATGTTTAACTGTACCAATATCACCCTTAGTTTTGATGTGGACCAAGATACATATGGGGAAGTGACAAAAAAACAAGAAAATACAACACACAAGAGAGCCAAGTGGTCAGGCTTTTCCAAGCAGGTGACTACAAGGCTGCATGAAACAGACAAAACAGCATAACAAAGACAAACAAGAAGCATAACTTAATATTCACAAGTATACGCTAAAAGTGTTGACCTAGACGTGAATTCCCCAATTTCATATGGAATCTGATCTTAAGAGCAAATATGCCACCTCATCAGCTTTTTGTCGGAAGGCAAAGGCAATCAGCGAATGTTCAGGCAAGCCTGCGCATATGCGCAGTCTCACCAGAACCTTCACTTCTAGCGCACACAAAATAATATGGTCTTTGAAGGTTGACACCAAAAACAATCCACCCAGCGTCAATGTATAACTACACGTTCAAAGCATGGCTTCATGCAATAAGAACCATGTTTAATGGAACTGGCTGAAATGTCTGCGTTACGCAGTAACTGTTCTAGCAAACGCCCACATATCAAACACTTTCACTTAATGAATATAACCTAGTTTTCTGCCGTTTATATGGAAATCAAACTTCAGTCGTATTTTTCATCCAGGGATGAAACGTGGTTAGGGTCATCCCAAGTGAATAAACGGCGAAGACCAAGATATCATTATCTAATTACACAAGACATCAAATACGTGATAGTGTTGCACTTATCGCATGATTTCCGAAGGCATATATCCGATGATATATATATATATACACATTATCATAATAGTAACTTGATCTGGCGTATTGTATCAACGCGAAGCTTCGAGAGTGACCCAATGGTATGGCCTCATCCACGAGACGTGATACTGTACGCCAGATCAAGTAACTATTATGATAATGTATTTAATATATACCTTTTTCTGACATTATTCTGATGTTTTGGTCTTTAATCCAAGTCATCCTGTTTTCCGTCTCTGGTTTCATGCTTGAAAATTTTCTTCACGTAACGTCACCGCAAAAACAGGAAACCGACGTTAGCCTCGTTTTAAAGGATAGTGATACGGAACCAGAAAACCTCAGTTCAGTGATCAGGCTTTCTGTATCAGATAGCCAGAAAACAGACAGTTCAAAACATGTACCATTTATAGGTATATAATAAAAATTTTGAATATGGTTATTCCCATTCTAATGCACTCTTAACATTTTTTTTCCTTTAAAAAAACAGTGACAATATACTATGTTGCGCCTATGTTCACCATTTGCCAGCTGCATATATTCACTTGTCAACCAATGAAAAGCGACGTTACGACCGTATATGGCAGGATATAGAGTCGCAAATGTATGATGTTATCCAATCAGACATCGCGTTGCATTTGCAAGTGCATTAGAATCTGAAACTGATACTGTCGCTAAAGAACAGCTGATAAAAACTCTGTGGGATAATGATTTATTTACACATCATTCATACCATTAAAGTGAATCGTCTAAAGATGCAAGGGGGGGCGTTGGACTCAAGATATCATTCAGGTGGCGCTAACGCTTTGGAATAGGCGTATGCATCTTCAAAAAGTAGTGTGGTGATATATCTGCCATCAGAAAAAAACTTTTGCAAAGATACAAGAATTGTTTGATCAGACTCCGGGGCTAGTTGTGTTTGTGTTTAACGTCCCACCAACAGCTAAGGTCATACGGAGACGGGGCCATGGCTTAAAGTCTCATCCGACAGACTGGTGAAGCCGGGAATCGAACCTGCGACCCCTGGTTTACAAGAGACTCCGCGGTTAAATGATAACATTTTTATTTTGATGTATAACGAATCAAAACGTTTGAATATTGATACACATGGTGGACTCATCCTGGATGAGATGGCAGTTCAAGAGGACTTAAAATGGGATTCGCGAATAGAACCAACAGAATCGATGGTCTAACTGATATCGGAAGTACAGCAGAATATATTCATTCACTTTAAAATAATACACATAAAATGATGCTAGGATAGCAACCCATATCACGCAAGTCGTGCTTCTATCGTTTGATGGATTTCGCTTCCCATTTTCCAACTACATATGCTAATACACCTAAAATTTATCTTTCTGTATGCGATTCAATTTCTGAACTTTCAAAGTACGAGTTCACAGTGGACTACATATGCTCATTAATATTCAAATGAGATAATATTCATATAGGACCACTGGATGAATGGACCTGTCAAATTGTAACATTGATTATATTTAAACATGCAACAATGACAATACTGGATGAAATCAGCCTATTTATTTTTGTAATGATTTTCACTTATTTTTTAGCGTTTTTATTAATATTCATGAATATGCAAATTATTCAAATATGATACGTTGCATATTTGACCATGGAAAAAAAGGTCCATGTCTTAGCTTTATTTTAGTACAAATTTTAGCAATCTACGACTAAAAGCAGCTGAGATATTAATTATCTTGTACGTATACCCCCATTCGTGAACCACATTTTTAATGTTTTCATAAATATTAATGAATATGCAAATTAGATAATTTGATCTAATTTGCATATGCAACAAGGGGATAATAGGCCTATGTCTAAGCTTTTGGTATTAAGTTTAGTAGTCTAGGATAAGTAACAGCTGAGATATGAGTGATTTTGTAGGCACACCCCCCTTCTCAAATTCGCTATGGGTTGCCATAGAAACCATGCAATTTCACAAAGCCCAAACACAATGTTTTTAGGACACCTTCGTTTCGCATCCAGGGGGTCCCAATAAACAATTTGGCACCCATGAAAAGTTGTCCTGGGGGGGGGTGCAAGGTAACCTAAATTGGATGCCGGGGTAGTGATGGCAAGGGACAGATTTTTATCTCCATCCTCACATGAATAATGGATTCTTTTTCTTGCTCACCACTAAATACCTAATTTTATATTGGAAAAACATGAAAAAAGACTTACAGAAAATCCTGAGTAAACCGAGATGCGACATGGTGACGTCTTTTTATCGTTGCAATGACGTCACGAAACGACGTGTGGCCAGTGTGCGGCTGATCGTTTTTTATCTTTCCCTATGGCTGGTATGGGTGTGTGTGTGATAGAATTACATGGGTAAAAACAATGGAAATCACGATCTAGTGTGGGAGAATACACTTGACTACCTTTGCGTAGCACTTCTAAAGTGCGGTTTCCGTATACTCAACTGGCGAGAAACGCCGAGTCTAACACCGTTTTATTCACATGGCAATTCCCACCCGCTTGCATTAATTAATTTGGTCCTAACATATGTTAAGTCGCACTTAGTGTATGATAAAGTGTGCGCATTGATAGAAAAAAACAAGTGATTTTATACCAGGACATGCAACAATCACAAATCATTGACCAACCGTTATGATAAGGAAAAGACACTTGCATAGACGATCACATAAAATCAAGAATACATTGAGCCCTACTCGTTCTTCCTCAGTGAGAAAAAACTCACTAACGTTAAGACAACACATATCGTGCGTGACAAAAATGTCGCCTGCCCAAAGTGCCAACCATTTGATAAAGTTTTGCTATACATTTGGTACTTCTTCAATTTGATATGCAACATGACAAGTTTCTGAAACGTTGTTGATTTTCGGCCCGAGCCCAAACACCAGGGGATTTGAACCAGTCATCTGAACATCCTGTTATATAGTTGCTAACATCACAGAATAATTTCAGCGTACAGGCAAAAAATGTGAACCCTGATCAGACTAGAGGAGCAGTTTGATCTGGATCCTTACAGTTTGTTACAGAGACGTTTTAAAAGGACTGGCAAGACGACATGATTTAGTCGCAAATAGCATACGAAGAGTTTATTCTCTGGAAATAAAAAATAGGACATCAGAGAAATGCCAATGGTTTCAGTCAAAGTTTATGCACACGTGCAAACAAGCAAAGCAGTTGAGCGTACACGTGTGATTGTTTGCTCAGGCACCCGTCTTGCATATGTCATATGGGACAATATCAGCTGTTATCAGTTTTAGCTGCCCGATTATCTCCTTTGAATAATGACCACTTCAGCAACTTACCTGTTGAAATCTGTGGCATCAAATACATAGGAAAGTATACAAACCTTAAAACAAATTAACAATAACTAACTTATTAATAAGTTGCCATTGTTTTATAAGTTATAAAAAGAAAATTTAATGTTTTATCTTTACAATGATATAAACAAATATGAAATAACTTAATATTTAGTTTTGTCAAATTGTTAATCTTTTTAACTGGTAAAGATCCCATTCATTTCTATGTAAATTGTATGAAAATGCTTAGGGTGAGCATTTTATTACGCCCAAAAAATCATATTCTGATATTTTCTCGATGTTTTATAAGTTATAAATGGTATCTCTATCATCCAACAATACCAACCATATAAGATACATAGAAATAAATTAAATTTTAGTTCTGTCATTTTTAGGTTGAAAATTGAGTTTTAGCGCCTTCTTGCCTAAGCGTCTAAAAGGGCGGAAAAAATGTCTAAGTCCTACTTGGTTTGCGGGTCTATAATGCTCCTGCACTATTCGATACGCTTAGATAATGTCGAGAAATCTTAACATCATTTTTAAAAGAAAGGGAATGCTCAGCTGATTGGGAGACATGATTGTAAAAAATATATACTATTTTTTGTAAAATACCACTGACCATGACAAATCGCCGAAATAAAAATCATTTTATTACAAGCTGCTTCATTTTTTTTTTCATTTTTTTATCATTTAAGTATAGCAATTACTATTATTATTATTATTATTATTAACGCCTTTTTATTACAACAGAAAATAATTTGAAGACTTGATCTGGCAGAATATTCGTACTTCATTCTCACACCGGATAGGCGACATTCGAAAACGTAAATATGATCGGCGAACGTAGATCAGAATAGCTCGAAACAGAGTTTTTGATTGCTATTTGTCACCCAACTGGTGACAAATAGCAATCAAAAACACTGTTTCTAGCGATTTTTGATCCGCGTTCGTCGATTGTTAAGGTCGTTTTCGATTGTCACTTATCCGGTGTGATTTCAGGTGACAAAGGATTTTGAGACGCTCATAACGGGATACGCGATAATCCAAAGGTGTCAGATAATCCCTGAGGCTAAATGTCTTATCTTGATCGCAATGAAATACTGATTTTACGGGTTATACTGAATATACGACTCTGTATAAACTATCCTTCTACTTAAAACTTATGCATAAATAAATGCGACATGGTTATGCATCAGACACCCAGGCTGATCTCAGTCTCGATATCACTGTACACCTATCTTACTAGTTTTGTCGTGCGGCTTCTCGTTTAGGGTCTTTACTGTTCAGTATAATAACCTTTTTCAGTAATACTAAAAAAACTGTCACTTCATGGGCAGATGCTCGGACTGCGCAAATAATTTCGTTTGCAATTCTACTTTTGTTTAGGCTTTGGCAGCTGTGCAAGAATTGTAAAAGACATGCATATATACTGAACAAAAGTGAAAACGCTACACTCCAATTATCTATATTTTATGAGAAAGTATTGGACAAAAAGTATTTACTAAAGGTTAATAATGTTTTCAAAACATCCAGCAAACGATTCGTCGAAACTCCACCAATTTGTCTCGTTTGATGTCCGAGTTATGCTCCTTTAAGTGTTTAAAGCTTTATTCACTGAAATTTACTTTCGCGCGTGCGCAAATTAAAATTGTTATGCTTATCAAAATTGGTCTGAATTGTGTTGCATGAAAACACAAGAAAACTGCTTAATCACTTGAAACAAGCTCAGAAATCAATTTCGAATTTAGCGAATTTGTAAAATATTGAAAATTATCTCCCTTTGACAAAAACAAATAGGGAATATTAAATGTTTGGTAATCTTCCATTTATCACGATTTTCGATAATTTTCTTTTCACAAATCAGGTAGACCTCTCAACACATTGTTTCTACCATTTCTCGACTAGTAATGTCCTCATACTAAGATGCAACAACACATTGATTTTCTTATGGAGATTTCAGTGTTTAATTTTCAAACTTGGCAATTTGAGGGAAAATCCGCTTTTTTAAGATTGCTTTTCTAAACGATCAAAATACACTTGAGATAAGTCCTTCTCATTTCTGGTTGTCACATGTCTAGACTACCATTTCGTGCAGTCAGATCTCGAAGGTAGTGGATTTCTGAAGGCCTAAATTGTGTTAGATTTCCATTCAAATTGGCAACCTGAAAAAATGGACCCCTGCCACATTAAAATGGCTTTCATGTGTTTCCTCGTGACAACATCCGTAAAACTTTTACTGTTATGGATTACACAGTATTTGAACATTAAGATGCACTTTCAATTGCATTCTTGGTTTGCATAATTTTGTATATAGATGGCAAACAATTCAGGTGTAGCGTTTTCATGTTTGTTCAGTATATTATGCCGAAGATTCCTATAAATGAATAATCTGGAAAATGGATCCCGCATAAGCAACAGTGTAGATCCAGATACTTCATATCAAGACATCTCTCCGGGCCTGTATTGTTAGCAATAATTAACACTTAAATAAATTTTAAACTTATGATAGAATTTTTATTGAGGCCATTTAACTCTTCGGGGAATTTTCAACTTGAGCGAACGGCAGAGGTCCTGGTGAGATTGCACAGCGCAGATTGCTGTTTTCAGAATGCACAAATTTAAACAAATCCCTTCACACCGGCCTGATCAGAACCAGATATGACCAAAAACAATTTACAAAAGGTAACGCTATTTCAGCAGCAAACAGCAATCGGGCTGATCAGACTGCGCAGATAAACTATTATGCGCATTTGTTGTTTGCATATGGTTAACTGAAAATTCATGCATCTAGGGAGTGGTGACAAGAAACTGCCATGAACATGTAATATATGCATGGACTGACCTGCTCAAGCGTTTTATGATGTGGTCATCTTCACGTTGACACAGCGGGAAATCAGTGGGAGTTCGCTTATTTGCTGATAAGGATATGGCCTATGGCGACTGCTCTCATGAATTTTGGTGCATTTTTCTGTCTGCATTATATTTCTGTATTATATGTATTTTTTTAACTTGAAGCGAATACGCTGATCTGGGCCCGGAATTACAATGCCTCCTTAGAGTTAAGGAAGACTTAAGTTAAGTATTGATTTTTCAGGATGCGAAAAAAAACGTTTAAAACTGATTAAAATCAAAATAGTTTTAATTTTTCTGAAGGATCACAATGATATCTTTGACCACAAATACCACATCGATCCAGGCAATTTATTTAGCATTTAATATAGCATGCTGAAATATCAATACTTAACTTAAGTCTTGCTTAACTTTAAGGAGGCATTGTAATTCCGGGCCCAGACCTTTTTGTCAAACTCAATGTCTTTAACCGCGGCCCAGTGACGTATTCTTATATAGGTAACTGCAAATGATGTGGGCACATGTACTCGAATAACTGTCTCAATGAGACGGTTCTTTTGAGCGCCCAAAGCGAATGTTAAAATGGTGATAAGAAAATATTCACAATATTCTGCTGGATTTATTTTTTCGTATAATCTAGACCGCGAAAGTACATAGAGACATTAGGTATATTGGCTCGAGTCTAGACCTATGATTCTTTACCGAGAGAAGACTCAGATCAGACTTTGCATCAACATCACTGATACGATTAAACATGAAAAAACATTATTGCTTCTCAAATCATAGAGATATGCCTTATTGTTCTGATATAAAGAGAACATTCAAATTAAAGAAAGTTCTGCTGCGTGATCACTCCAAACGATAATCCTAATTATAATTGCTGCCGTTAACACAGTTGTCAATTTTCTTAATCTTGTTTTTATAACGACCATAAAACACTGGGGGAAAACGCTTCAATTATCACCAACGCGAGACGAATACCATCGATACCTAGACTCCGATACAATCGATTTCGCAACATAGTCGCCACGGTGTAAGGGGGACAATTGACTTATCGATTATTTAGGTGATCAAGAACCACAACTGACCGGTTAAGTCGGGCCATAGTTCTATTTGTTTGGTTGCTTAAAAGAACCGCATAGGTGGATCCAGAGGGGAACAGTGGGTCCAGACCCCCCCCCTCCTCCACGAAAAATCACAAAAATGTAGGGTTTCTAATATGGTCCGGATCCCCTGAAAATCACAATGCTACCAAGCCAGCATTCAATGTTGGGCAATCATCGGCCGCCAGCGAAACTCCATTAAAATGGCGTTTCACTTGTGGGCCAAGGAGTTCCTCTTATAGTAGTGTTTGAATCCTCTCATCAAACTAAAAAAAGAGAGAACTAGAAATGATGTTTATGAAACACTATGCCCCCAACCTTTTGCTTGTCAAGAAGGATGGTAATCTTTTATAACACAAGGGTCATCATCCTCATTCAAACTAAAAAAAAAACAAATTTCACCCAGTAAGCAGCTGACAAAGTATGAAGCTGCTAGCTATACTACCATCCTGTTAACCAGGTAATCTATTTACCATCCTCCTTCAGCTGCCCAAATGTGAGGCTACTAGCTGTAATTGTTTTTGAGATATCTTTATTGGATGTTTTCGATGTCAAATTTGCAAAAGGCATTAAATAAAAAATAAATAAAAAAGGCGATAACTAAAAAAAGAACTTTTTTAAAAAAAAATTGCACCAGGTGATCTACTCATTGCCCTCTATCAGCTGTCCAACTTTGGAGCCTAGCTGTAACGGTTTTTGAGATATCAAGTTTTCTATGTCAAAGCCTTTGCAAAGGGAAATAACTAAAAAAAGTGTTGTTGACTAAGTTTGAAGCTCCTAGCTATAACGGTTTTTGAGAAGTTTCTATGTCCAAATTTGCAAAGGGCAATAACAAAAAAAAAATGTTTTTTTTTTATTTTCACCAGGTAATCTACTCATTATTCTTTAAATGCTGGCCAAATTAGAAGCTCCTTGTTGTTATATTTTTGAAATATCCTGCTTACAAAATTTCACTATGACCCTTAGAAAGGGGCATAACTCCACAAAGGGAGATAATCCAGATCTTAAAAAAATACGTGTCAGTTATTTTTTGATGCTTGGTCCATCTATGAAATTTCAAAACCATATCTTAAATTTGTAACGGATGGAAGGATGCACAGAAGGACGGACAAGCCCAAAGCAATATGCCCCTTCAACTTTTTCAAACTTGGGGGCATAAAAAAAGTCAAAGTTGAACCCCCTCTGACAAAACTTTCTGGATCCGCGCATGAACCGTCTCATTGATACGGTTCTTTGGAGTACCCACAACATGTATTTTGGTTGAGAAATAAGAAAATAATTTATGATGCCCCCTCTCTGTGGAAGAATGACAGAATGTAATGCTAGTTTACAGGGAATACGTCACACAAATCTCCCTGGTAACGCATTGGTATTTTATTGTTTAAAGTAATTATGCCCTTAAGAGTACATATAATCTAAGACAAGTCTACAGCATATTGACATTTCCCAAGTGCACAGCTGCTTACTACGTTTTAGCACATCGTAATTAGCAAACATATCAAACTACGATTGTCTGGCTCTACACTTTTGCACGCCCCGAAACTGAGAATATTCGGTACGCACTATGTTCAGTACGCCCGTCCGTGATAAGTTAGCAAAAATAAGGAATAACTCGGAAACTTCTTGTAATATTTTGATATTTCCAAAACAAATTATATACCCGATAATTAAGACACGATATCACTTCATGGTACATGTACATGTAAGTACATTTTGTCGAAACAATGCGGACAAGTCTGGCTGCTTCGGATCACGAAAAATCAGTCCAATAAGTAATTTCAACTCTAGTTCAATTAATCGCATACCATACCGCCGCCAATCAGAGATTTCCCGTTTCGAAGTAATGGTCTGTCACTTCAGACCGGAACCAGGTTGACATTACCATCTGTAATAGACTTGTTTACATGTTATGTTGAACAGCTCTTTGGGTGTGACCTTGTTTACTAATTCCTCCTGAAATGCCAAGGCGTACATGGTAAAGCCGGACATCTGACGCATGTTTCTGTCAATTGGCTTGACATTGATTTGCAATTCTGTATTAGCTCTACTAGAACGTGACAAGAAAATGACCACCAAAATACGATGGAAAAGGTTATTTTGGTCAAAATATGAACCAAATATGATACTTTTGAATGAGATATAGATTTATAGAGACTTTTTAGTAGCAAATGCCATAATTTATTTAAAAAGCCCTTGGCCGCCATTACCTATGTTACCTGGTGCCCATGTTGTAAGACGTATCCAATTCATTCGAGTTTTTTTTTTTATAGAGGTTCAACTAGCCAAACCCGATCATTGTTTTCAGAGGAGGTGTTTAAAGATTTTACAGATGTATATAATATAAACCAACCATGCCCTTCAGTCGAGAAGATGTTTAAAAACAAAGTGGTAATTTTTTTTCTATATTTAACAACACAGATACCTTAATCCACAATACATAGCATCGAAATAATGCCACATCGCCATCGACATCATTGCGATATTATTAGTAGAGAAACCACAGTTCAGAAATGTCAAAAAAGCATTTAGGTATGCACCCAGATTAGCAGAATTTTCAATAGTTTTCTACATAAGTATATATGAAACCGGATATTGCTTGCAAACATACGTCTAATAGCTTGTTAATTGCGTTACCCCCTCATTTTCTTAAAAATGTATTTAGGTTTTTTAAGTCGAGATAAAATTTTAGATATTGAAATTGTGAAGATAAGTATATTTCTTTTTATTAATAGTAAATATATTTTACTGAAAGTTTGCATGCATTTTAGTCTGAGGGCCTGGGTCCAATCCCCTGTGATGGACTTAGGGGTAAGGCCTTGTCCAAAATTAAACTTTTTCGAAATATGGCCATGTTTCATATCAAATTAAAGCCAACTACGCATGCAGCTATTTGCCCGCAGACATATCCTCCACCCCTGGGTTGGGGTCAAAATTCAACTTATTTCATGCCACAGTCATTTTTCATAATAAATTAAAGGGAACTGAGCATAAAACACCATGAAAGCAAATATTCTGTCTTTACACACACCCTTGACCTCAGAGGTGGGGTCAAATATTTTGTTCTTTTCTGAAAGTGGTCATGTCGTATGACAATTTAAAGTAAAACAAGTATAGACCAACATGCAAGCTAAAACTTTGACGTTACACTCATTCCTGGCCTCTGTGGTTGGGTTAAAAGGTCAGATATTGAAATTGTGCAGACAAGTATATTTTTTTTATTAAAGTAAGCACTAAAACATTCTTGATATGCTTTTATTATGATCTGAATGATATCCAAGGTGAACTTCGGGTCTAGATAAATGGGATTTAAGTTTTGTGATTTACATGTTTCTCTAAAGTAACCCTTCGTCGGGGGATATAAATTCGACGAATTTGTCTTGTTTAATTTAATTTGTGTGTTTGGAAAGCATGAGGTCACCAATTAGTCAAAAGAAAATGCATCAGTTCTGTGCATGTGGGTATACAGTTTCTTTTTGAGAAATGGTATATATTTTAGATTAAAAACAGCAGTACTTTGTTTGTTAAAAAGTTCTTCGTTATAAGTTAAAAAAATTTTAAACTAAGAAAATGATAGGTCTGACACAAAATCTCAAACTAGGATACAATTCCTTGTTCTGTCAAATTTGCTTAAGTAACATATTTAACTAGAGAAATATATAACATAATTATATATTTGTCTCAAATGTTTTCAGTATACAACTGAACCTGAAAACCTAAACCATTTTTAGATTTTTGCATTATTTTTTCTTTTAATAATAGGAAATCTAATCAGCTATTTAAAAGAAACCAAAGCTTTAATATCGACCCAGTTCACACTTGTCCACATTATACAAAAATAGTAAATAACATATTTGTCCTTATCAAATAAGGTTCATTTAAGATAAAATATCTACACATTACTGAAATGATGTGTGGATGGTGGAAACTTTGTTGTTGCTCGCATTGGTTGTGGGTTTTTGCGTTGGGCCCTTGTTTTCCTATGTGGTTCTTGGTGTCCTTTCTAGTTTAGCAGAAGAGGGAGCTTATAAATTTGATTTTCAGGTCATTTCCAGCATAGATTTTATTGTTTAATTAATGACGATGATAATCCTATCAACTAAGTACGACTTATCATTTGTTGAAGTCTTCTAAACTTTAAAAGCGAATGCTTTATCTAAAATGATCTCTGGCAATCTATTTTTATTTTCATTTTAAGTCATCGTGAATGACTTTCCACTTGGAATAAGTGCTGTCTAGATGTACATTTTGCCTGCAGGATAGGCCAGCACCAGGAACGACACAATGCTGGTCCTGATCTGGAACCAAAATGTTCAATACTCTGAATCATCGTATAGCTGATTTTGTATTTGAAGATGTTGATTTTGAAAAATTTCAGATGACAAACAATCTTCAGTTAGTATTCTGTAGAAATGCATTGTCTTCCTTGCGTGCTAATTAGTGCTTCTTTGTCTCTGGTGAAGCATTTGAGACATTCACGTAAATCTAATTTTCTAGCCACCCACACAACGAGCGGAGTTCGTTCATAAAAGCCTATTCAGCTGTATTGAAGCAACACATCGGCTTTTAGAGCCGTGTATCCATTAAATCGCATTAGTCGCTGCATAAATGAACAAAGCTATATATAGATGAAATCAGTGCATTTGCTCTCTAATGTCTGTCTATTTAAGGACAAAGACAAACACAGTGTATTTCATAATGAGACGCCACGAAACGTAATCATTGCCGCGTGCATGGTTCGTTACAAAAGTCAGATCTCAGCAAGAGAGTATGTTAATTCAAAACACAAGAAGAAATAGACTCGGTATGTGAGATTCATGAGAAGTTTTTGCGAACCAGGTACAGTGAGTTGGTTTGGATGCATCTAGTCGAACTAACAAAATTGTGTGTGCAGTATCTAATAGGGCATGACTAGTCATCTGAAGTACGAAAAATGTGTAGCTGCTTGAAAATACGTATTCCATACCTGGAGTTTTTGCATGGTAAGAAGTATATTGCTATTCTTGTTATCATATTGAAACTACCACATACTACTTGTTAGACATCTTGTCCTACCAAGGGTTGCGATTGTCTAATCTAACCCTTGGCCTCACAGCTTTGATTTTCTCCGATTGAATACGTCATAAGCCGAAAATACAGCAATTAATATGATCAATCACAAGGCGGTGCAAAAAATCGATAAACACCAGGTCTCCAGATAAGACGGCGTGGTTAATTTACATTCCGTTTTCTTATTTAACATCTAAAATGTACGTTTAATGTGCTCAAAAGAACTGTCATATTAAGACGGTTGTTTTGAGCACCCATAACATAATTTTGAACTTAATTATAGAGGAAAAATAAATAATTTTACGACCAAAATCTTTACTTATCTGGACTTATGGAGACTTAGCAGGCGGTGCACATTAGATGCCGATAAACTGCTACATTTCATCTGATTGGCAGGAAGGGATTATCGAAAAAATCCTTCCTGGCGTTTTCATTGGTCTATTAGTCTGTGCTAATAATAAACTTTGAGGGTCGTGATAGTCAGGGCCCTTAGGGACAAAAAATAGGTCCCGTGCGATTTGTGTGCCGATTTATGGTGACCTATATCAAAACCTTCAATGGAATCCATCTCAAATCCGCGTCTGAGGCTAGTTATGACGTCATAAATATGGCGACCATAATGAGAAACTGCTCGTTAATAAAAGCTATGGTTTGTGTAGGTATGGTCATATTTATCCAACACGAACGCTTTTTTAACATAATATCAACTATTTTAGTCACATGATGGTTACATCAATGCTTTACCTGACTTTGACAATGAATTATTTCTCGATAACAATATTTTGCATGCAAAATACCGTAGATTTCCTATAAATACCAAGCTTATTGGGCCATCTTTAGACTAATGGCTGAGAATGTTATTGCTCCCCCTCCGGAATTTCGCAAACTTATCCTATCTAAAAGAGGATTTCAAGCTGCGTCTTTTAATAGATGTTTGCACTATGTTCGCCGGGGCGTAAGTCTTTGACAGCCTGTTACATGTGTAATCATATTAAATTTAGAAAAAAAAAGAAAATTAAAAGTTTGAGCTACAGAAAAAAGGCTAATTATTCAAATTACTCATATGGTCTGCATATTGACTACTTTAGCTACATATAAATTCTTTTGGAGCAAAATTACAGCTTCCTGTGGTGTTATGTGCGTTACTTTAATTAGATTACCCCTTAAACATGAAAAGTGTGACCAATATCATTTACTTTTTAGCTGATATGTGCATTTTCCAAAATGTTTTGATTATTTTATACTAACAAACTCATTTGGGTTAGAGAAAATCCAAAGTTTGCTTTTATACTTTAAATAAAGTGTCTTATACGAGCAATTATAAAAACAACCCAATGCTACACTCAATTTTAAGGAGTCGAATTTGGTAGGCACCATTTAAGTAAAAAGATATGAAAACATTTGCTGCTGTTGGATATCTTGCATTTTTGGGATTGTCTTGCTCATATCATAAAGAATTATAGATTTTGCAGGTTAAACAACAAGATTGAAGCACTTGTTAAAGGCTGTAACATATGTTACATGACATAATAAATGAGCAAGAATTGACTTGATGTAAGAAATGATGTTTTAGGAAAAAATGAATGTATTCCGCATGTTTTCTTAGCTAAAATCTCTAGCCTCTGGTGCCTAAATCTTAGGTATTGATGATTATTAAGCCCCTGTACCTTTGTTACAGATGTTATGAATATTTGTGTTCAATATTTCTTAATATGAATAATTCTAAAATAAAGATACACCCTAGAGGAACATAGGAAATAAAATTGGAAGACAGTTATCGGTCGTGGATGGAGTTGGTCACGTTTTTTGTCGGTCTGCGGATTGAAAGATAAATATGTGTTTATAAGTGTAATTCTGGATACTTCTTGGGGGTATGTGACTTTTAACACTACAAAACACCTTCTTTGTAAATTCTATGAGGAAACAACTTTGTAATGTGAATATACAGAAATACTGTATTTGAACTATATATGACAGGTGGTATTGATATCTTTGGAGAATACTTAAAACATTTGTGCCTGGCTTTGCTGCATCTCACCAGCGGACAACGGGCACGCGTGTTTTGTTGTCGGATAGGTAATTTTCCCCCAAGATTATCTTTTGACATTATAGTTAATGTCGTCAATATTTGTTTTTTTCGGTTTACTCTGCACCATGTTTCTAATTATTTCTACAGCCTTTCTACATTCTTCTCTTTCTTGCTGCAAACTGAACATTGTCGTGTTCTCGATTAACTATAATTTTGTGAAAATGTCTACTTTTAAGTTCACAGAACCCTGGTGGCCAACCAAGCTTCTTCTCCTCTATCTATTATCAATATTCTCATGGTGAGGATAAAGTATTTCGAAACTGCTTGTTTGGGTGGCTACCAGGATTCTTCTATAGTTTACCAGTTCCAGTCTTCTAAACTTTTTAGAACTAAAACAATTCTAAAATTTATGCTCCCGGTTATATTTCTAAATTTATATTACACTGGTAGTTTTCATACATGCGAGATTACTAGCCTAAATATAGCACTGCAAAGAAACAACATGCATATTAGGAATGTAAAATTTCCGTGCAGAACTTTGAAGATGTCGAGTACTTATAAAAATGTTTGTAAGTTATTTATCAAATCGATTTCAAAGAGTTACTATTCCAGGTGGTATCTCGGACTGGGTCGAGATCTTGGCAGGTGTTCCTCAAGGCTCCATATTGGGGCCTCTGCTATTCTTGCTTTTTATTAATGATATAGTTCGTGAAATTAACTCTAATATCCGATTGTTTGCGGATGATACGACTATCTATATAATTGTTGATTTTCCAGACTCAGCTGCTCAAATTTTAAATGTTGATCTCGAGCGTATAGCTCACTGGGCTGCCATGTGGCTTGTTAATTTTAATCCAAATAAAAATGAGGCAATGCTTATTTCACGAAAGATACATAGAATCAACCACCCAGTTCTGTATTTCAACCACATTCCTATAGAAGAAGTTCAAACTCACAAACACCTAGGTGTATATATTTCAGATAAGTGTGATTGGCAGGCCCATCTTGAGTATATTCAAGCTAAAGCTTGGTCTCGTGTTCATTTATTAAGATCGCTCAAATTTGTTCTTGATCGGAAATCCCTCCAAACTATGTATTTCACTTTTATAAGACCCATTTTGGAATATGCTGATGTTGTGTGGGACAATTGTACTCAACAGCAGATGAATGACTTAGAAAAAATACAAATTGAAGCGGGACGGATAGTTTCAGGCGCAACTAAACTTGTTGCACTAGATCGACTTTATCAAGAATTAGGCTGGCTTAAACTCTCTGAAAGGAGAAAACTTCATAAACTTTATTTATTTTATAAAATGGAGAATGGTCTGGCTCCTGATTATTTGGCGGCACTGATTCCACCCCATGTCAGGGACGAAACCTCTTACAGTTTACGCAATGCCGACAACTTACGGCAAATCCATGCTTCGTCTCGATCATATTATGACTCATTTCTCCCATCCACAATTCGAGAGTGGAACAAACTCCCAGATGATATTAAATCAACACAATCCCTGCTATCTTTTAAGCATAAATTAGAAAAAGATACTTCTAAAACCCCAAAATATTACTATTGTGGTGATAGAATAAGTCAGATATTGCACACGAGATTAAGAACTGGCTGTAGCGCATTAAGATATTACTTGTACAATAGAAATTTGGTCCCCGATGCGTTGTGTTCCTGTGGAACCGTAGAAAATAATTTTCATTTCTTGTTGGAATGTCAAAGGTATAATGTTATGCGCAGGGAAATGTTGCAAACAGTCTGTAGGTTTACTGATGTATCTGAAATGGTTCTTTTATTTGGTGATAGCAACCTATCAGATACAAATAACGAACTTGTTTTTAAAGCTGTCCATAGATATATTTATCAAACCAAAAGGTTTTCATCTGGAAACTGATACTTTTAGTAGACATAACTGGAACTATTGCGCATTGAAATAGTACTGTTTTCTTAGAACACGACAATGTCCATTCTTACAGCTAAAAATTTGTAGTACCTTCTTTTATATTTCCATCCTTCCTTCTTTCTTTCTTTCCTTCCTTCTCTCTTTCCTTTTTTTTCTATGCAGCTAAAACCATGCAACAATTATGTTTATCCTGAGTACTTAACGGTCTCGGGAAGGTAATGTCACTAACTCCATTCATAAAATGTACTTGTATTACAGGAGATGATTTAAAAAAGCATGATTGCTTGTTTTCAAATCCTGTTAATAACTACTATTTCATATTGTGACCTCGTGTATGTAAATGTATTGAGTTATGAAATAAATATTGTTTAAACCAAATAATCTTTTCACATTTAAACAGTACAATTTAGTAAATGTCCCTTTCTAATGTAAATATTCTAAACCAATCCTTATCCAAGTCATATACATGTACAATATCGTTTATTATTTCTGCTTCTCTGGTAAAATAATTGTCCTCCTCATATCATAAAAACCAGAATAATGATCAAACAAGATTTTGACTGCAAGCTGAGTAATGACCTGCTCCATCCCAAACCCTTCAAGACATATTCTATCGTATGTACCGATTCAAGGCGCATCGAATAGGAGATGTTTGCACACTGTAAGCATGGGTGTTAGCCTGTATCAGCTTGTTACATATGTTATTTTATCAATTTGAGAAAAAGAAAATTGAAGGTTTGAGGTACAGAAAGGAGACATTAAAACTGGCTAATCAATGAACATTCTAGTAGTCTGCATATTACTGGATGTCTTTACTACATATGACAGCTGTTTAACATTAATACGGCTACATGTTGTATTATGTGCGTTACATGAACTTAATTATAATTTAAAAGTGGTAATTTTGGCTATCGTCATTTAGTTTAACGACTGCTCTGAATTGGTTTCAAACTGTTTTATATTAGGTTTAACAAATATATACTCAATTGACGAATACAAACCCAAAGTTTGCTTTTCTGTCTTAAATATTTTGTCTTATATGAGCTAATGCACAACCCTACCCCCAGTTTTGCAGAGGAGCAAATTTTGTTTTCGCCGCTTAAATAAAACACATATAAAACAATTGCAGAGTGTTGATATTTTTCATTTTCTTAAACAGTCTTGCTCATATATCATGAAGTTTCTAAGATCAGGACACTTATTAAAGATGTCAATGTGCCATGATGCCACAACCAGGGCTCTGATCGAATTCCATAAACTTTCAGGTGCTGGTAATAACTAGTTCAATGTCAGGACAGAGCAAGAAATCATATTGGCAGGAATTTAGCTATGCTGGAGGCTCTATCCACGAAGCGTTCTTTTACCTCAGCTCAGTGCCCTTAGAAAGCACTGTGGCGGATGCACTAGAGTAAATTGTCCTGACCTCTTGGCTCTCGTTTGTGATGTCTAACTGTGAGTTTGTTACTTTCCCATTGGTATCCTGGGCCAGGTGTGGTACTTGATTGTATCCATTCCTGATCTTTGCCGTCTTTGCATTAGCCAGTCATTGATATTGTTCGACTCACTGCGTTGAAGTGGTGGATGTTTTGGAGAAAAAAAAAGCTGAATTGCAAGAACTACCACTTCCAAGAGCTGTGTTTCTCGAAGGTGTCAAACGGGCGCAGTATCAGTGAATCATTTGGAAAGCCTCGCCTGTCTTAAATCCTGACAAATCAATGCCTGACAATTATGGTTAGAGGCCAGACTGTGACAAGTATTGTCCCGTTATGATGACATTGCCCATGTGTGGATCCAGAGGGGGACAGGGGGTCCGGACACTTCCCCTGGAAAATAACAAGTACATATATGTGTTTCTATAGAAATTAGCATTTGGACCCCCCCCCCCCCTGGAAAAAAGTTGGACCCCCCCCCCCCCCCCCGGAAAATAATGGACTGCCTCTGGATCCTTTGTAAAGTATAAGTATAGTTTTCTCAGCAATAAAACCATTGGAACCCCTCTTTAAACTGTAAAATAAGCTGAGGCCTAAATAAAACTGACAAAAATTCCTGGATACGCGCATGTTGCCTCCTGCCCCCCCGAAACCCCTCTGCAGCTGATAAAATGTGGTTGCAGCATGTCTGTATGCGAAACATCTCGGTGTAAGTACAAAGCAAACCATTTATATTGTACTGATTTGTGTTGCTGTGGAGCAGAAGAAGACTCATGTAAACTATTGCCAGTGATCAACATGCTTATGACTTTTGAACAACTATTTTCATGTGGATTCATATATTTCTTTAGCCGTATCAACAAGAATGCCTTATTGTCCGATTTTGACCTTTGAAGACGATTCTACCTAGTAGCATGCAAAAGATAAATCAGATTGTAACAGTTTTCTATTGCCCGTGCTATCGCAGTACAATGGATAACTTGTAGGGGGGGTATCCTTATTTCCATTTCATGAACTACTAAGTAGACTCTTCTAACTTTTGATCCTTCAGTGGTCAAAATCGGACTATAATGAGTTTGGTTGATAGTGTATGCAAATGATTATTACTACTATCTTTTATTTGGGTGTAGGATAAGCAGCTACATTTAAACCAAAAGCTTTGAAGCGTGACTCTATTTACAATATTGATATGTTGTTCTAGAAAAAAGGGTTCCAGGCATTTATTTACATTTACTATAAAAGCTTTGACATGCACATATATTCTAGCCGGACTGGCTCATTTTACGTATTATGCATCAATCGTTTAAAATAGAAAGACCCAAAGGTCATTGGTCATAGGTCGTAGTTCATATATATATATATATATATATATATATATATATATATATATATATATATATATATATATATATATATATATATATATATATATATATATATATATATATATAAGAGATTATATTTACTCCGTTTAACATCAAATACACTGTTTGTTATTCATTCACTCCACTGTCTTTTTATTCGTAAATCGTGACGGCATTTACGTCCCACCCTCGAACTGACTTCACCATATCTGAATATATTTTGTATGTTACGATTAAAAAGAGTGTGCATTCAGTCATGCTAAGGTTACCAGTTCATTAAAGGAATATTTCCAAGCGTTGGAAATGGACAAAATGCATATATATGTGGTATTTACATATTAGGCGTCATTTCAATGACGTCATTTTTTTGTTCTGATGCGAAGACAATATGGGCGACTTGTTAATTTTAATTATTTACCCCCTAAGATTAAATTTGGTGCATTTCGACTGAAATTGGCACACAAAATGCAAGAAAGTCCTGATCCCCATATACTACAATGGACATACCGTTTAAATTGCACTGATGCAATATACGCTATTTTGATGACGTCATAATTACGTCCAGACGTGAAACCTAGTTGGGTGACCAGGTGATTTTCATTAGTTATCCCCTAAAGTTTGATTTTGTATAGGTCACCATAAATCGGCATCAAATTCGCACGGGAGTCCCGAGCGCCCCTGACTATAAGGCGAAGGGTTTGTCGAAAGGTAGATACGACAAAACCTTCGCTGGTGAAGATGCTTGTTAAAAAGCAATAGGTTTAATGATTTACGTTATGGAAATGAAACAAGAAATATATCCACTGATTGTGAACCAACAAACAAGGGCGTAGCCACAATGCTGAATAAGTTACGTACATCAAAGGGACAGTACTAAAATGAGCAGCAATTCTCATTCATTGCGTCCCTTAGCAAATGGGGACTTCTCTTAAAGGCACGAATTTGCTCCCAGAGGGAGCGAGTTATTTACATTAAGAGCAGTTTCTTATCATAAGGAAAACACTTTTTCCACACTAGGCATTTTCTGCTAAATGTGTACAATTTACGTTACGCACGTGCGTAACTGTGTAATAGCAGCTAACCCCTATGACATCCAATACACTTCTAAATGGCAATATAGAGAAAACGATTTAAATAAAGTGTTCACATAGAAACCATCCAGTACTATTCTTAGACATTGAGATGTTCCAACTCACACTTATATCTTGTTTTTTTATCATTTGAATCTGAAAGTAATAGTTATACCATGGTTTGTCCGCCTGTACGTGGAGATAATCCACGAGCTATGTGAGTGGATTATCTTACGTACAGGTGGACAAATATGGTATAACTATTTTATACCACCAACATAAGTGTAGACCTTGCATGTCATGAGCTAGTTCGTGCTAAAGTTGGTAAGGGTGGTATAATATTGGTCATTCCATTCTGGTGGAGACTCTCGACATAAAAACATAATACCCTGACACTAACAATTATAGTTTCCATAGTCTTGTAACGCATTAGAGTACAATAAATTGTATTGGTGCTGTATTGTTGCAAACAATGATTGTCTTTAAATCATGATTAATTAGCAAATTAGATTTAAGCACTGCATATCAATATTTTACTGACCGTTCCAAAGCGGCACTTCATTTGTGTATCATTTGTTATTTATGTCTTGTGTTTGTCATGCTTTCGAGGTCGTTCATTGCTGCCGTGTGGTCACCTGTTGGAAATGGGCTGATCTCTTGGCTCTTTTTTGAGATGATTAATTGCGTTTGTGTCACTTTCCCTTGAGGTATCCTGGGTCAGGTGTGATACTTGATTGTAACGATTCCTGATCTTTGCCACCTAGCTTACTTTTAAAATGGGATACAGATTCACATAATTCGATCGATTTTCTTCTGTGTACCAATGTTTTGAAGATTTTTTCAGTGGCTTTAAAAATAGTGAGTACGATCAGGAAATACCACAATCACATACCGCAGATAACCCCATGGCACCGCGAGGAAGAGCCACTCAGCCATCACGAGACACCGGGAAGACTAAGCAAAGCAATCAGCTCCTTCTTTCCCATCATAATTTTGCAGCCCTGAATTATTGTTCAAATTGTGTCGATATCTGAAAATCAATGAATACCTTTTTTAAATATAGTTTCTGTTCTTTATATGTTTGTTATATGTACAAAGTATACATGGAAATATGTTTAAACCAAAATGCGATGGGAAATGAAATGCTAGCAGCATATTCAAATTACAGGCGTCTTACAGGATTCAATTTCGTTCATGTTTTAGTTTGTAAAGGATATTTCTTTACACATATCTCAACACATGGTGTGTTTTAGACTGTAAGGTTATTAGCGCCAACTGATTGTTTGTCTGGAGCTGTCTATATAGTGGGACAAATAATTACCTCACCGCATCTGTTCTATTTCCTTTCAATCCAATTATTTCTTTGCTGCGATGAGATCGTTCAGTAAAATATCAAACTAATTAGGTTATAACTGTATGAAGAGAGCCACCGAGTTGCGTGTACTCTAAAAGCAAGTGAGTGTGATCGGGCCCCGATGTTATAAAACTTTTCATGCTCAACTCAACTGAGCACAAAATTTCAACTGCTCATAAATTAAAATACCCACAAATGAATGTTTCTTGTTTTAAGACTCTCAGATGTTGTATTTATCATGCCAACAATTGTTGGTTTTTTAACATTTATGAGCAGGATAAATTTCGAGCTCAGCTGAGTTGGGCATGGAAAAAGTTATATAACCTAGGGGCGAGGAATTGCCACAATCACAGATCAGTCACGGCACCGCGAGGAAGAGACTCAGAAGGCTAACAGCCACATAACAGCAAAAGCACAATTAAGGTACAACAACCAACTCTCTCTTCTTCAGCGAGATTATTGCAAAATTAGAAGGACATTGAGTACTGCATTAAAAACAAGGACTATGAATCAACATCAAAGAGACCACTGCCTTCGAATGGATAGCTGCTGAAGCCACCGAGGGATTGAACTTAATTATCTCGCACACCAGATCAGGATTTCCGTTGTTTGTACACATGTGAGATAATTATATGTACCAGCCCGTGGAAAAGATACAAAAAAACGAACAGCACGTCGATCCGTGACGTCATTGTAATGTCGCATTTCAGCGTATTCCAGTGTAGAAAATAATACCAGAAAATTGAACAAAATTTGTTCAGGCAACTTGTATCCCTTTTCCGCGGAGTCAGTCGTGGAACACATTCTTGCTACTACAAATGAAAGCAGATTAGGTGATAAGGTTTCAATTTTCTCCCAGCATTTTCAAGATTGTATATACTGACCATTTGAAAACACATTTGTCTTAAACAACGATGCAATTTTATTTATTTATTTGTTTAATTGTAGATACATCTGGATCAGAAAAGTCAGGTGCATACAAAGCAATTGTTATCAGAAGAAATAGAACTTATTTTTTCATGCAACTGATCATTGCATACATTCTTACTTTTTTCTAGTGTCCTTCTTACAAAGAATTATAAACTGATTTGACCAGCACTGATATTTTCCTCTGTGGTCTAAACTAAATTTACAACAGGAACCAATTTCAAGGTGACAAGTTGATACTCAGAAAAAGAGCAACCAGAATTTCTACCTATTTGAGGTATTTGGCATTATATTCTAGACTGTATTCCGGATTTTTCTGGAAGCATTTTTAATGTTTGTTGTTTTTTTCAATATAAAATGAGGTATTTAGAGGTAAGCAAGAAAAAGAATCCAGTGTGCTGACGGGATAGAAAAATCCGTCCCTCGCGATCACCGTTTATCATCACTCGGCAAGCCTCGTTATGCCAATCGGGGTTTTCTATCCCACCCTAACACTCATGATAGATTCTTATATCACTGGCCATATATTTTCGCCCTAGATTCTACTGTAGTTAAAACAAAAAATCCAGGGTGCTTGGCTAATTGCGGCTAAGGAAACTTTTAAAATCCCCTCCTCTGAAACAGCTGATCAAAAGTACAAATAGTTTTGCATAAATCGTCATTTTTGAAGGATTTACAGAATGTATGTATAGATTTGCACATAAAATCAGATGTTTCATTAGACTGTCTCCCGCCATATGTGCATAAATTGATTTCTGTGATGTTTAAAGATGTTTGTACAATCATCGCCCGGCCCCATTCTTTCGTGGAGAGTGATCGTGAAATATTTTCTACAGTCATTCTCCTCCCTTCCGCAGGATCATTCAAGAAGGGTTGCTGTCAGTTACAAGCGAAAGTATGCGCACGAAGACTGCTTAACCTCTTGTTCTAGCTTGCCCAGGAAAAAGTGTGGTTAGGTGAACTGACCGTCCCGCCATGATCTTAGCTGTTGACTTTGGATGTTAAGCAACAAAACAACCAAACAATTGAGAGAAACAATCCAAACATTGAACTTCCATAAAAAGTGCCCCTTCCTTCTGCTATAAGAACACACATTCGTACTCTTTGTTTAAGTTTGAGTAATTAAAAGTTTGACGACGGAAGCCATTGAATCAATCAGAAAATTAAGTTCACAAAGGATTTTTCAGATGAAAAAAATGATGTAAAACAGTATTTAAAGTGTCAGTTTTGTTTATTGGAGTTTGAAAAAAAATACAGTATCTGTTGACAAAGACGTTGTGGCACCAAATCGCCCAGTTCTAAACTTACATCAATGACACCTCCCCCTCAAATCATAACCATTTTGGCTGTAAATGGCAACGTGTACATTCTTTGTCTAATGATAGTTGACTGTAGTCTTTACAACGAATTCTGGCTATTGACTTGACTGTAAATCACCATTTTGGGGGCTGTTGACAGCTGACTGTAAGTAGCAATTTTCATCGGATATTGATTTTGAAAGAAACAGAAGTTATTGTATGATTTGAACGTGTATATGGGAAGATAATCAACAAATTGAAACGAGTGGAGGCGCAAAACAGCACAATATCTTTTTATTGCAACTGCATGAATTTGCACTTAGTGCATTACGAGATTGTTGATGATAAACATTTGAATATCAATGAAATATGCAATAACTTGTCAATTATTAACCTCGCTTTTTTTTTACCAAAAACCTTCACTTCATTTTCTATCATGTTGGAAGGATCCATTTCCCATTATAGGGGAACGATACTGATGTAAGTTTCTGAATATTGCCTTATTGATTGAAGCAAAACAAAGACAACACCGTGGCAAAAAGAAAGAAGCAGTATGGCTCAACTGGTACATGTAGAGTCCTGCAGCGTTATGCTGGCTATGTTAACATTCTGTATTTACAATATTTACCAATAACAAAAGTTATTTTAACTCACTCTTTTTAGACTAATATATTTATTTTATTATGTTTAAAATGTTATATGCACACACCAATCACAAGGAGATATTAGTAGCATAGTAGAATAATGGCTTGTACACTTTCATGGATGTTACACGTTTGAACTCCATCAACTTACCTTTTTTTTATCTAGTTATACAATTGTTTGAATATAATTTATAATCAATTTCTTATCATTTCAGGTGCTGAATATGAAACAGTCATTACCATATTGAGTTGATGTATACTGTGGCATATGCGTTTTCCTATTTGCTTGTGTCACATTTAAGGGAGACTTTGTATGAATGTTAAAACATGATTAAAGGTACATATGAAACTATTATACAATAAAAACGACGAAAAAGAATTGTAAGCATTGATGGGATTCAAACCTGCGCAATGGATTTACTGCTGGCGGCGACTCTACCTACTGAGCTATCCTTACTGACAGCAAACAGTTTTCTAAATCACACCTGACTTTTGAATAAGCCATACCCAAATAATTTGATTTTAATGTTTACAAACAAGCAAATATAAACATAGTCATTAGATCTTGACAGAACTATAGTGTTAGGCTTGGGGTCAAAAGGTTGCAATTTCGAGACTCACATGCGACACTGTGTTATGACTTGAGCGAGGGCACTTAATCCTCTGCTTATTACTGGTTCAACCAAGGAAGCCAAAAAAAAGTGTTGACTGGGACGTAAAGCAACACAAACAAGCAATGCAAAGCCTGATTAGATTCTGCATTGCATTGAGCGGCATCTCATCTTTGTCTACATATTTTGCCGATGTCCCAAATGAATGACACTTGGCTAAAAAATGGGTTAAAATAATAACAGTGTTTGTTTTGTCGCTAAATGTTGATTCTTTTCACTGTTTTTATGAGATCTCGCTTTTGTCGTTTTCACAATAATTAGTGATACAAAAGAGGATATTCCTGAAAACACCTGCGCCTTAGTTAGTTTGCATATTGCATTGGCAGCCGCGAACATTCTAGAAACAAGTAAACACAATTGGGCCGCGATGCAAGAAAACCTGACTATTTGGTGCATGCAAAAAAACAAAGACGCAGACCATCCTGCCCATCAACACAGTCTGATATGCGCCGTATCTATTTGTTTCATGCAAAGTATGATATCTAAACTTGCCTCATACATAATTCAAACTTTTTAGCCAGTCTCTGTAACTGAGCAGGTTGGTTCGAGCATGACCTGGTCGGAAACGTTTTCTTGTGACAGGGCCAAATTATTATTATTAAATGATTAACCTTTTTTACTAGAAACACTTTAAACGGAAAAGGTAAGCAGTGAATACCGTTATGAAATGACACAGAATACAGAGGGGGGGGGGGGGGGACAGGACCCCCTCTGAAAAAAAAAAATATGGGTTTCAAAGTAATTCTGGTCTGGATCCCCTGAAAATCACAAAGCTACCAAGCCAGCATTCAATGATTGCCATTATCGTCGGCAGGACAATAGTTGCCCACTTTGGTGGTTTTATGAGCCTCGCTCCCCTAAAAATTTATCAGAGTTGGACTCCATCTAATAAAACTTTCTGGATCCGCGCATCTGCAGTCTAAAGGTATTGGGGTACATCAAGACATTTGTCACAGAACCAGACCAGAATCTCCGTTAACCAAATGACTTTACTAAAATTTACCTCCATATTAGTAGCTTAAAAATATACACCAAGGTGAAATATGCTAAAATGTAAAATTCGTGCAATTTTACCAAGGGTTCATATTTTGTCCATTACTGCTATTATAAGAGTAAACAATAACTATTGCATGCATTTTTATGAACAAAATAATGTTATTCATGTTGTCAGATCAATTTTGGAAGTAATGGTACTGAGCATCTGTATCTCCACTGCACAATTGCTTTGCTAGGCAAATCAACCCATTAAACAGATAATACCAGCGATTAGGCCTTTTTGTACCTTGTATTTTTTATAGTTGAAAATCGCAATTTTGGCGGGAAACGCGGGGACCCATGGTTTGAAACATTACAATGTTGTTTTTCAGCTTTACCTAGAAAGCAGGTTTCATAATTGGCGTAGCCCCCATTACGTAGTTACGCACGTGCGTAATAAAAATAGTAACCTTCAAGGGAGGTCACCTTATGTTGTAAAGCTGATTTTCCATAGCACAAGGAACTGCTCCAAAAGGAAAGAATTCCCTCCCTCTGGGAGAAAATTCCTACCTTTCAATAGAAGTCCCCATTTTGAAAAGGGATGCAATTGAAAAGAATCAATGCTTGACCAGGTAGTCTCCCTTTGATGTGGTCTCCCTTTGATGTGCGTAACGTGTTCCGCATTCTGGCTACACTCTTGAACAAGAACTATTACATGCAGTTTTATAAAAAAATGCTGTTATTCATGCTGTCATGTTGTCAGATCAATTTTGAAAGTTGTGGTACTGAGCATCTGTATCTCCACTGCACAATTACAGATAAAACAGATAATACCAGCGATTAGGCAACTTTTAAGAACATATTTGACTTCACTATAGCTGGTGACTGGGACTGTGTTGCGGCGGTAGAACGTCTCCCTGCCCTTCACTATAGTGTAGATTATATTTTCTTGTCCTTCTGGATCATGGGTTTCATTGTGAAACTTTGAAACTATTTGAGGGTCACAGATGAAGCCTAAATGGCAGAAACTAGCTAGTCTGGCCCAGGAAATATGCACACTCTAGTTTCAGTTCTTTGGTGCAGTCTTTGCTTCCAATGGATACCCTTTTAAGAACATATTTGTACCTTGTATTGTTGAGAATCGCAATTTTGGCGGGAAACCGATTTCAATCTTTTGTTATTATCCAGCTTTACCCAGAAAGCATGTTTCATATTAGCATAGCTCTCATTACGCAGTTACTTACGTGCCTAATAGAAATAGTAACATCAAAGGAAGGTCACCTTATGTTGTAAAAATGATTTTCCATAGCATAAGGAACTGCTCTTAACTTTCGCTGCCAAGCACCTAAAATAACCAATACCTTAGTGCCAAGCATGTTTCAAGGACTCCTGGATATTGAGGGTATATGGGTTCAACACAGAGTTTCTCTAGAATCATTCAACCTATTACTGTGAAACTTTCACAGAATGTTGCTAATATATAAAACCTTCATTGGAACTAACAATTTTATAAATAGTCATGTGACCTTTGGCAGCCATTAAGGAAGCCATATTGAAAATATAAACTAGAGGACCTGAAGGTCCTGAGGCGCCCACCTGATCTCCTTAATAATGTTAAAATAGGCCAAGGTCAACTACAGCTTATAATGGAACAAATTTTGTTTTACCATATATGGGGGTTGCACACATTTTGGTCAAGTGACTTAAACAATCTAATGAATAATCCATCAAACAGCCCAGTGATTTCTGAGAAACAGATGTTTAGATAGGTGTGTGACAATCCAAATGAGTGGCCTTGGATAAAAGGTCACAGGTCAGCTTGACATTTGGTACTTAATACAAGATTTTCCCAAATAAATGGATTAGGAATCAAATTTGACCTTGCCATAAAGTAGGTTAAGGTCAACCTAGATTAATCATTTGTGCAAATCTGGTAGGGCCCACATCCCATATGCTACATACCAAGTCCCAAGGCCATTGGCCTTTTGGTTCTAGAGAAGAAGACATTTACAGGGTTTTTACCATATATAGGCATGGTGGCCATCTTGGTCATGTGACCAGTACAATTGGTATAAATTTTGGCTAACCTATCATAAGGAGTCTTCATATGAAATTTGAGTTCAAATGGCTTAGTGGTTTCTGAGGAAACTATGTTTTGATTTGTTGATGGGACTCCAATATGAGCGACCTTGGCTGAAAAGTTAAAGGTCAACCTTGATCTTTGACACTTATTTATAGCCATTGTCTCATTTGGTTTAACATATCAAGTAAGAATAATGACTTTGGCCTCAACAGTTTTCAAAAAATTGAGTTTTCAAAAAAAATTCCATTTAAATGCATTAGGAAGCAAATTTGACCTTGACGTTAAGAAGGTCAAGGTTAACTTAGGTTCATCATTTGAACAAACTTGGTAGGCCCCACATCCCCAATGCTACATACCAAGTCCCAAGGTCATCGGCCTTCTGGTTCTGGAGAAGAAGATTTTTAAATGGTTTTTACCATATATGGGCATGGCGGCCATCTTAGTCATGTGACCAAAAAAGTTTGCATACATTTTAGCTTACTTATCATAAGGAGTCTTCACATGAAATTTGAGTTTAATAGGGCCAATGGTTTGTGAGAAAACTAAGTTTTAATATATTGATGGGACTCCAATATGAGCGACCTAAGCTGAAAGGTCAAAGGTCAACCTTGACCTTTTGAACTTATTTATAGCCATTGTCTCATTAGGTTAAACATTTCAAGTGAGAATAATGACAAAAGCTTCCACAGTTTTCCAAAAAATCAATTTTTCAGAAATTTTCCCATTTAAATGCATTAGGAAGCAAATTTGACCTTGACGTTAAGTAGGTCAAGGTCAATCTAGGATCATCATTTGAACAAACTTGGTAGGCCCCACAACCCCAATGCTACATACCAAGTCCCAAGGTCATCGGCCTTCTGGTTCTGGAGAAGAAGATTTTTTAAGGGTTTTTACCATATATGGGCGTGGCGGCCATCTTGGTCATGTGACCAAGACCATTTGAACAAACTTTCGTTCCCCCATCCTAAGGAGTCTCCATATGAAATATAAGTTCAATTGGCCCAGTAGTTTCAGAGGAGAAGATGTTTGAAAATGTTGACGGACGACGGACGGACGGACGACGGACGCCGGAGTCACTGGTATACTATTAGCTCACCAATGAGCCTTCGGCTCAGGTGAGCTAAAAATGCCTATAAACAACTATTTTATGCAAAAATAGATAAAACATCCATCTATACCAAGTATCAAACATAAGGATTTATTCTGACATTATATTGTTTCATCAGAACTAAATAAAAAATATAGCAGTTGAAGTTATGCACTCTGTATGTCATTCCCTTGGACATGTGTTCGTTGTTTTGACGTCCGCGAAATCAAAAGAAAATACAAACATTTTTGTAAAGGTCATTCTTATACAGAAAAATTGCGTAGATGTCCATATACGATATTATTAAGTCCCCTGCACTTTTGAAAAAGAGAACTAAAATTTGCGTCCCTTATAACGCTTAAAAATTGACAGCTACAAACTGTGCATTTAAATTTCGACTGCAGTCGCATATGGCAGTGATCGGTAAATTCGACTACAGTCACGTTTTGGCAGAAAACGTGTTAAAAAAAATCGCCCCCTCTGGAAGCAAATTCTTTCCTTAAATAGAAGTTCCCATTTTGAAAAGGGGTGCAATTGAAACGAGTCCGTTGACCAGGTAGTCTTCCTTTGATGTGCATAACTTTTTTAGCATTCTGGCTACGCTCTTGAACAAGAACTACTACATGCATTTTTATAAAATAAATACTGTTATTCATGTTGTCAGTAATGGTACTTAGCAACTGTATCTCCACTGCACAATTGCTTTGCTAGGCAAATCGACCCATAAAACAGATAATATCAGCGATTAGGCCTTTTTGTACCTTGTATTTTTTATAGTTGAAATCGCAATTTTGGCGGAAAACACGTGGACCTTCGGTTTTAATCTTTAAAATGTTATTTTTCAGCTTTACCTGGAAAGCAGGCCCCGAGGTTATAAAACTTTTTTAATGCTCAGCTCAACTGAGCACTAAATTTCAACTGCTCCTAAAATGAAATCATCGACAAATAAAGACGTTTCTTGCTTTAAGTCTCTAAGTTGCTGTATTTATCATGCTATTAGTGTTAAATTGCCAACAATTGTTGGCATTTTAACATTGATGAGCAGGATAAATTTCATGCCTTGCTGAGTGAGCATGAAAAAAGTTTATAACCTCGGAGCCAGGTTTCATAATTGGTATTAACTATTAATTTGTTGACAATTTTCTTATGTAGGCTACTTTATTTGATTTTCTGTGAGAAGCGATCTTTTTTTTGCTTTGATTCTTTGCATGACAGACAACAATTTTTCAGTTATGCCGGGACGGGTTTTCCTGGATTGAACCGGTACTTAGCAAGGATTAATATCTCTTGCTCAAGGAAACAGCGTAGTGATGCCGTTGAGGCTTGAACCCGCATCCCCTCAATCTCGAGCAAAACACTCTACCACTGAGACACTATGCTCCCTAAAGTGATTTATTAGCGTTTTAGTTAAGTCATCAATGTTTTTTTTATATTTGTATCTCTGCTAGGAAGCAATAAAATGTACATATGTACCGGTATGAACTCATGTTTTCGTACTTATGAAGTCTTCTATCGTTGGTTTGTATTCGTATTTCATGTGTTTGTTGCTTAAATATGAGATTTTATTGACATTTTCACCGCCGGACAAAAACGCAGAGGAAAATAACATCAACATTCTCAGATTTCGTCCTTAGCATGTTTTGAACAATAAATCTGTTATACCATTAAAGGTATCCAACAAAATATTAACCTATTCAATTTCGCAAACGAAGTTTCAAATGTCCATTTCTGCGATTATACGAGCAAACAAGAACTATTTCATGCATTTTTTTTTATAATTGACTAATTTTGAAATCTGTATGGTAACTACGGCTAAGAGGTGTAGCACGAGATAGCCCTTTCCTTGAACATTACATCATAGTAATGACACACCAAGCATATATATAACTACCTCCTAGAGCGGAGATTGCGATGACTTGTTGGGTGCGTCATTTACTATTAATTCGGAAATTTTCGCGAGGATCTTATTTTCGCGAAGTTTCGTGAAAATAAAGTCCTCACGAATTGGCCTTTTCACTCTGTATTTTATTGATATTCGTGAATCACACCCTTGTCGCGATTTTCAAAGTCGCAAATATGTGATTTAACACTATTCGCGAAAATTTCCGAATTTACAGTAATAACCCATCATTTTTGTTTAAAATAGCTACTGAAATTTCGCTTTCAAATTGCTACTATACTTTCTGACAGTAGACACCAATGTAAGAAGACAGCAAGAATCGGGAATTGATACAATCAAGTACCACACCCGTCCCAGGATACCAAATGGGAAAGTAACAAAATCACAATAAAAAAGTAGGTAAGTATGATCAGGAAATACCACAATCACAAACCGCAGACAAACCCCTGGCACCGCAAGGAGGAGCCACACAACCATCACGAGACACCAGGAAGACAAACTAACAAACTAAGCTAAGCAACCAGCTCTCTCTTCCCCATCAAGATGATTGAAAAACTAGAATGGAAATAAAGTAACGTACAAAAAAAACAGAGAACAATTACAGACTCGCACAGTTGAAGTAACAATCAACCAAAAAAAAGAAAACAAGAGCATTAGAACCACCGCCTTAGAACGGACAGCAGCCTAAGCCACCGGGGGGGGGGGGGGGGGGGCTTAACACTTTCGCTGCCAAGTACCTAAAAAAAACAATACCTCAGTGCCAAGCATGTTTCAAGGACTCCTGAATATTATGGATATATGGGTTACACACCAGAACCACTGAACTATTGTTCTGAAACTTTCACAAAATGTTGCTAATATATAAACCAATAATTAATAAATTTTCCTATTTAAAGGAGGGCTTGCCTAGTCTAAAAACAACATGTGCACCTTGTATGTTGGGAACACCTCCAAATTTGGTTATTTTTACACTGCACTAAAACCACGTCATAGACGAACATCAACAATAGTTATTGAGTCGGTCGGTAAGATACTCTTCTGGCAAAAGAAAAACACAGTTTTCTTAAGCGGCACCTAGCGCCATACACGGAAGGACTTTAAAACCCAAAAAATGAAATAAATAAAATTTACTTATTTTTAATGTATCAATTATTTGATTTTTTGCAACAATAAACATCAACATGTCAGCAAAACATGTTTTTAATTTCATGCCAAAAAAATAAATAATGTTAGGACAACAGTTTATCGAATAGCAATACCCTTAGATTCTAAAGTTGCAATTTATCTAGAAATCAGACGTGATTGAAAGTAATTGTATTAAAATATTTTTATTAAAAATCTGGATACAAATTTCCCTCTAAGCCCTATTATTTGTCTGGAATTGACGAAAGGCAGCCAGAATGCAAATATCGTTGATACACTCGACGGAAGTTGCCGTCTTAACGCCAGGTCGTCATTTTTGGTTAACCAGACCTGCATCAATATTTAACTGTCCCTGTAGCCTGATAAGGATCTTGTAGGCGTTGTATAGTTGATAGCCTATCCCAAAGGCCTAGAACTTTTCAAATAGTCATTTCATGTTTTCCATATAAACATATTCCTACTTTGTTGGTTGTCTGTAGGCTGGTGCTTAGTTCTGATGATCATACAACTCCACTGAAGCAATTACATTTATAGACTAGTCATGAGCAGAGCCATTTAGAAAAGAAGAAAAAAAATATTATTACAATATTTTACATGTTTTAATGACCGCTTTTATTATCAGACTGGTAGCTATTCTATATAGTTGACTGATGGCAATTATAATGGCCAACTAAAGTTCTATACAAACATCGATAGTCACTACTATAGTGACGTCACGACCCTACTATAGATCAACGGTGGGTTAAAGCAACGTTACTCTAGTAGCTTGTCTGGTTCCCTCCTCTAGACCTATCTAGCAAGATGGGTTCAAGATCTATCAATAGCCTCAAAATGTTTATTTTACAAAATAAACACTTGATGTGTTTTATTTGCGGTCCCTCTTATTCGTAGGCTGTTCAGTTTATGCACATCCTTTTGTCTACGATGAAGAATTGAAGGGGGGGGGGGGGGGTACAGGGCTATTCACTTTGTTAACTTGACAACTAATTAAAAGGTTGCAACTGTAGCCGTTTGGATGTAAACGTGAGCACGCATCTATTACGTAAGAACTTTAGTAGCAACTTCAGTTCGATTCGATGTGGGCCAATATCATTCCAATTGCGCCAGATCGTTCATGTTCGGACAAACTTGACACGATTACTAAAGTTATAAAATTAAAGCTACAGTATTTTAAACATGTTTATGTACAAGTTACATGTCAAAGAGACCCAAAAGTGTATGCGACATGCCATGAACTCAAAATAAATCCTCACACAAAATTTGGGAGTCCTACCTTGAATTATATACAGATATTCTCTGGGCTCGACCTTGCTAGAACTGAAACCAGAGGTCAAGGTCACATTGACCTACTCGCCAGGGCCCAAGATGTATTTACATACCGAATATGGAACTGCTACCATAAATAAAATAGGCGATCTGCTGTGGTGCATTTTTTCAAGACCTGACTCCTGATATCAAGGTCACAGTGGCAGAAAACAGTAAGCGACATTCCATTACCCCAACATATATCCACAAATTGAATTTGGTTGGTTGGTTTTGTTGCTTTACGTCCCAAGTCAACAGCTATGGTCATTGCGGGACGGTCAGTTCACCTAACCACATTTTTTCCTGGGCAGGCTTGAACAAGCGGATAACCAGTAATTCGTGAACATACTTTCGCTTGTAATTGACAACAACCCTTCTTGAATGAATCAGCGGAAGGGAGGAGAAAGACCGTAGAAATTATTTCATGATCAATCTCCACGAAAGTATGGAACCGGGCCGAGATCGAACTCGCGACCCCCGGAATTGCAGTCAGACACGCATCTGTAGCCAGACACGTTACCGATTGCGCTACGTGGCATGGTCAAATTGAATTTGGGGGTTAATATTTCATATAATATGAGACATGCTCTTAACACTATGTTTGCTTGCTGTCGGTGAGTTGTCTTGTCTATGAATTGTTTTGCTCACACACGACCGTTATGCTAACAGTATGTTATATAAATAGACAACCAGGTAGAGGGTATTACTATTCCGACACAAATGCTTGCGGCGAAAGCGCCGCAAGCAAAGGAATAGTCACGTGACCTTTGGCGGCCATTTTGAAAGCCATATTGAAATATGAAAATGCCTATAAACGACTGTTTTATGCAAAAAAAAGACAAAAATTTTGAGCCACACCAAGTATTAAACATCAGATTTATTTTGATATGCTGTTTCATCAGAAATAAACCAAGATATAGCAGTCGAAGGGCATAATGAGTCATGTATGTCATTCCCTTGGACATGTCTTAGGTAATTTTTGGCGTCCTTGAAACCTAATGACATTACAAACAATTTTGTAAAGTTCATTCGTGTACAGAAATTTTCGTAGACTTTCGCATATGGTATTATTAAGTCCCCTGAACATTTTGAAATAAAGAACAAATAGTTGCACCCCATATAACGGTTAAAATAGACAGCTATCAACTGTGCTTGTAAATTTCGACTGTAGTCGCGTTTAGCAGTGAACGGTAAATTTGACTACAGTCCCGTTTGGCATTGAAAGTGTTAAATGCATTTTACTGGTACCAAATCTTCATCCTAGATTCTGTTGTTGTTGAAGTACAAGAAATTATCAGCTCGCATGGAAGCCTTCTAACTAATGCAAAGCATCATCATGGAGAAACACTCAAAGGATCATTGACGGTTTGGGCCTTATACGCCTATTTTTCTGATTCCCAGAACGCTGCTTTTGAGCTTCTAGTGTGGTGCATGTAGTATCAGTGCAATAGGTGAATCTAATGCCAAGAGCCAGATAGCAAAATATTTTCAAAATTCCTACGCACTCGATAGTTATGGCGGATAGAAAGGGGAGGGGGTCTGAAATTTCATGAAAATAAAAAGTGCTTTAAAAAGTGATTTCTGCACGTTTTCTTGATTTATTTGGTAGGCATGGTGATATCTATTGAACATACCATATGCAGAGTATTAACGAATCACGATAATTGATGAAATTGTTTTAAAAACAAAATACGTTTTGTAATAAAATGATTTTGGGGAGATAATTTTGAAGTTACCTGTACATTTTTGACTACATGTACCGTAAATAATACAAAACTGAAAGCTCAACAAAAGAAATAAATAATTTTGAAGGAATGAAAGTGTCCCATTTAGCATTGGAAAGTAAAACTGATTCTAATTAGATCCTTTGAATATTACTTTTGCTTTGTTTAAAGGGTATAGCATGTTGAAATGCATTTAAAGTGTCCTAATATTTATGATATACATGATGCATGTATATCCCTATACGAGACAATATTTTGAACACTATAGTATTTACCTGTTATAACTCTTAACATGCCAGGTATAAATTTGTCGTCTGCCAATAGCCTTTTGCAAACAGTTTGAACCCAGATGAAGATCAATAGCATGTCGGTCTTGATCTGGATCCAAACTGTTTGACACTCTGATGGGTGTCCTGAGTGGTTTATTTTTAAAAACTTAATTTTGAAGAAAGTCAGCAGACGGAAATAAAAACATGAACAATTCCCTAGCATGCAAATAGATAAGTACAGGACGTTTGCAAAAGATGTGTCATTTAATAACAGTGACATTTTTTCTTATGAAAAAAATGCATAAAACCTTGCTAATTCTACTTTTAAACTTTAAGTACTTTATATTAAACTAGCACAGAATACAAAGCAATTTAGGAGGTTGATTCTAGAGGACTTCATTACTGTCATTAATTTCTTATTTGGTAGAAAAGGCATTTTATGGGCTTAGGCCCTGGGTTTTTGGGCTGCTGAACATTTCCCCCCCCCCCCCTTGTGCCAGCAAGCCACTTCCATACAATGTGTAAAATATGGTAACACATATTCATGCAAAAGCTTTTGCTGGCACACGGGGGGAATGATATTTTAAAAAATGTTTTCGGATTCCTATATATCTTAATGTAAAACTGATTGTTCTACCCAAAATTTTACATCTTTGAAGCATTCAATATCGAAAACGGATTTCACAGCCATAAAGTACTTAGGTCAGGGTAGCTTCAGGGTGATTAAAGGGACAATTGACAAACTTTCATTTTTACTGAAAACCATAGGCATTTACCCATAGCAAGTGTCAATGATCCTTAACACACTATCATCGGTGAGTAAAAATATTCATTTAGTTATGTACTGAATAATGGCAAGCTGTTTTGAAAAGCTTATACTTGTTTATAATGGAATTCATATTTGTCAGTAACGGTACAGACCATCTGCATGTATACTGCACAATTGCTTTGCTTGGCAAATCGACCCCAAATACAGATACCAGCAATAAAGCAATTTTGTACCTTGTATTTTTTATTGTTGAAAATCGCAATTTTGCCGGTAAATGCGGTCTGCGGTTCGAATCTGTACAATGTTATTTACCAACTTTACCTGAAAAAAAGTTACACTAGTGATATCAAAGTAAGTAAGAAGGAATCGATACAATCAAGTACCACACCTAACCCAGGACACCACATGGGAAAGTGACAAAAACAAAATACAACATCACATACAAGAGAGCCAAGAGGTCAGCCCTTTCCGAGCAGGTGACCACGAGGCTGCAATGAACAGACAAAAAAGCATGATATAAACACGAAACACAAATAACAAAAGGGATACACAAAAGAAGCACTGCTTTGGAACAATCATTAAAAATATTTTACTGGAGGGCTTAAACAAGTTTTATGGTACCAACCAACCTCACCCTTATTTCTGATGTGGATCAAGGCAAAAAGATGTTTGGTTCGCATGAAAGATCCCTAACTTATCGATGTATCATTTCCTAGTAAATACAAATCGAGATATGAAAACGAGATAAAGCAAAGATAAGGACTCGACAGTATATACAACTCTTAATTGGTTTACAACCTTCTTATGCAAAAAAATTATTTCCTATTCTGTGATTTCCGTGATTTATTCACGTTGTATATTTTAAGTCATCAATGTATTTTTTCTGTCCTTGCTACATGTGCAGCGTAAGCTGACAAACCTACAAACCCGTCAGTGGAAAAGCATGCTCAACCACCAAGGGTGGTTTATATATAGGCTACCTTTACTCGCATCACAAACAGCAGGTATTCTAATTTGCATATTGTATCTACCCGTACATATAGTACGTTAAATGTACCAACGTCACGTTCTTTCCCTTCAGAGAAGCCTCGACCCAAGCCTTGGCCTGGAAAATACATGGGTAAGGCAACTCCGGTCTGGCAGTTGACATTATCCAACCGCTGACACCAAATGTAGCGTTAGTGGACAAGCCTACAAACACCGTCAGTGGAACAGCAGAATACAGGGGGTTTGGCATGCATGGTCTCAGATTTTGATCAAATGTTCAGTGTTCACCCATAATTACGCAAGCACCCCAAAACGATTAATCCATCGCGCGGTCTCTCAATTGACTAACCGTTGTTATGGTAACCAACAAATTCTTATTTGGCATAAAATGGCCTAACATCTGTGAAAAAGGAGTTGTTGCACTTCATAATAAATTATATCCTATATATATGCTGAAGCAAAATTTGTGGCTAAAAGTGAGCAGATAAAAAACGAACACACGCAAAATGATTATCGTCCACGTTATACCATGCTACAAAAGATGTGCAGAGTAACAAGGTATGAAAATCCTATATTTAGGCACAATATGTTTTGGGAGACTACACAAAATGTTACAGTTTCACCCAAATCTGTGAAAATACGTGCCTTTCGATGTTTGGTGCTTACAGAGAATTGCCATTAAGGATTAAGCGCCAGTTATTTCAAGCAATTAAACACTTTTGAATTCTGTAAGGTGTTTGTTTTTTTATATTTATTCCAATATTATTTTCCATTCTCAAAACGAAAAAAATAGAGAAAACTTCTACAATGTGTTCAAATTTTAAACACCAAACAGTCCATGTTATCAAAGCCATCCATATTACTATATTATATTTAGAGTAAGTAAGGGTGTAAAGATTAGGAATCGATACAATCAAGTACCACACCTGACCCAGGATACCAATGGGAAAGTGACAAACTCACAGTTAGACACCACAAACGAGAGCTAAGAGGTCAGCCCTTTCCCAGCAGGTGACCACAAAGCACATATGTCCCATGTGAACGCATCCCTGACACAGCTGTTTCCTGTGTTGAGGTCATAATCTACGAGGGAGAGAGGGGCTTCCATATAGCAAAAAAAATGTGTCATTAAAGAAGTTGTGTTTTATTGTTTTCAAACAACCCTTGTACTTTAAAACTGGTTCGTATGTTCTTAGAAAATATTGCCTTTGTGTCATACAACACCTTATACAGGAAGAAAATAATAGACAGATAAAGGAACTCAAACAATATCTCTTAGTATACGAATATAAAATTGCGCAATAAAACTAGATTGTAATTTTTCACTACCGTCAAGTTTAAGCTGACAGCATGTTTGAAAAATTCAATCTGTAACTGTTTAAAATTCATGAGATGGCGATATATTCCTGTCAGCAACGCATGAAATGTACAACATACGAAACCTGTGCAAAATTGCACAGGTTTCGTATGCTGTATAATTTCATAAGACTGTACGACTGTTAAAGTGGAAATATAACAAATATCGATTCAGCATGAGATGGCGATATATTCCTGTCAGCAACGCATGAAATGTACAGCATATGAAACCTTTGCAAAATTGCACAGGTTTCGTATGCTGTATATTTGCACACGACTGTACGACTTTAAAGTAATAATATAGCAAATATCGATTCAGCAGTGATGTGGTTAATCAGTATCAGGAGACAATAAATAAGCAGAGTCACGAAAATTTGAATGATTAAATTCATTGAGAATACGACAGGTGCAGGGTTTGATTAATTTGAAGGAAAAGGAAAAAAATAGATTGTCAGCTTTGCTATTACTACTGCCGATCTCTAGGCTGCCAAATGACAAGGTTTTGGTTTCAACAGTATCATGAGTATATTTTATATAAAACAATTTTAACTTTATTTGAACATCTCTACTCAAAAATAGTAAGTCAGTATGATAGAAAATACCACAATCACACACTGCAGACAACCCCAAGGCACCGCGATGAAGAGCCACTCAACCATCAAGTTTAATCTTATATAAAACCTTTATTCTTTACTTTGAACACATCTTTCTAAGTTAAGTCTTATATAAGACCAGTATTCTTTTATTTGAACAACTCTATCAAAGTCCTGTCATATATAAAACAATGGTTTCTTATTTTTTTTAAAAAAAAACTCTGGTATACCAAAGTTCTGTCTTAAATAAGACTTTTTTTGAACTACTCTTCCCATTTTTTCTGTTGTTTATTACAACAATAGCTGTTTAGGTCACAGCGTGAGATTCTGTTGATCCACAGTATCTGCAGATGGACAACAAAGACTGATCAGACTCGTGTAAGATCCTCTCTTCATTGACGCATTTAAGCCTGATGGAATTTACCACTCTTATCAATTGGATAAGTCAATTTCAATTTTTAAAAAGAATATTGGTTGTATCATTAATGTATTGCGACAGAAGGCATGCTTTGTGGCCCAACCCAATCACTGTTGACTACTTTGTTTTCCTCTTTCATCGCACACCAGCCGGTCGTACCTCAGACTAATAACTATGTATGGATGATTTATCAGTATCAGGAGACATAAAACAAGCAGTCACGAAAATTTGAATGATTCAATTCATTGAGAATACGACAGGTGCAGGTATTTCCTGAGCATACTCACTTACTATTGTATCTATAGATGGGACCTGATGCTGTGTCTTTGGTCTGGCCAACTGGGTTTTAACTGTTGGACTTCTTTTGCTTCGGTATTTATTTGTATGTACTTGTCTTCGTTTTATCTCCTTTTTATATCTTGCAATGATGGTATTGTTTATAAAGGTTTGTTTGTGTTTTTTCTCCGTATTTTCGTTTATAAAAAATAGTAAGTGAGTATGATCAGGAAATACCACAATCACAAACTGCAGACAACCCCGTGGCATCGCGAGGAAGAGCCGCTCAACCATCACGAGACACCAGGAAGACAAATTAAGCAAAGCACCCCATCAAGATGATTGCAATACTAGAATGGACATAAAGTAACGTACAACAAAACATAGAACAATTACAGACTCCCAAAATGGGAGTAACAATAAACAAAAAGTCAACATCAACAGAACCACCGCCTTAGAACGGACAGCAGCCTAAGCCATCGGGGGGCTTAAATGCATTTTACTGGTACCAAATCTTCGCCCTAGATTCTGCTGTTGTTGAAGTACAAGAAATGTTCAGCTCGCATGGATGCCATCTAACTAATGCAATGTATCATCATGGAAAACACTCTAATCAAATTAACACTCCATGATGAAACAAAAAAAAATGGCTCATGACTCACAGATAGTCAGAGCTAAAGAAAACCTCAAGTTGAGCCACGGTGGGTCCAGCTACAGATAAGCATCAGGCACCAACCCACCTATGTTAACCATTCATCAATTCACTTTCTGTCATTCTCCATATACAAGTATGTATTGTTGTTATATGTCACAATAACGATGAGCTGTACGTTGTGAATAAACTACTTACTTTATTTATATATCCACCGAGGCAGAATTATGGGTGCCTTTTGGTTGTTGTCCAGCGGTACATGTACGCAGAGCATTTGAATAACTTTTACAAACAGGCTGGACCCAGATCGGGCCAGGCGCTCGTCAGGTCAGATGTGGATCCAAACTGCTTGACACTAGATGAGTTTTGATTAATATAAGAATCTTACCAATATATAAGCTGTTGGTGCTCATTGGAGCGAAATCACCGAGGCGGCTCTTGTGGGTACATGTACCTTAGCTATTTGTTCAGTCCTGAAGCCGATTCTTTTTGTTGTAACAATAGCGGTACCCAATGCACAAATTGTTGACGGATATTGTGATGACGCCTCTCTTACTATGGCAGTCATCATTTCCATAACTATTTACCCATCTGCTAATAACTCATGCAAACAGATTGGACCCAGACCAGGCCAGATGTTTGTCGGTCCTGATCTGGATCCAAACTGTTTGATACTTAAGCTGAGATTTGTTTAACAAAAACTCTCACCAATACATGAGCTGTCGGTGCTCAGTGGAGCGAAGCTCTGCTTTGTTTGTATACTTACTTTCATGTAGTCGCTTATGCACAAATTGTTGACTGATATTGTAAAAATGCCTTTCTTACTACGCAGCCATCATTTCTTTAACGCTTTACCCACCGATGTTACTGCTGATATCTCATGCAAACAGATTGGACCCAGATCAGACCAGACGTCTGTCGGTCCTGATCTGGATCCAAACTGCTGGACACAAAGCTGCGTCTTGATCAATAAAATAATCTCACCAATACATGAGCTGTTGGTACTCATTAGGGTAAAATGATCGAGGCGGCTCTTGTGAGTACATAGTCTTGACTTATACACGCATATACACGCTTAGTTGCATTCTTTGTTAACAACAGCGGTACTCAATGTGACTGATATAGTAATAATGGTTTTCTATCTATGGCAGTCATCCGGCTGATATCTCTTGCAAACAGTTTGTGTCCGGATTAGGCCAGGCGTTTGTCGGGCCTGATCTGGATCCAAACGCTTGACACTCTAAGAACTCTTCGATGGAGTTGGTTCTGTAAATAATCAGCGGACGACAAAAAAAAGCGCATAAAGTATTTGTTGTATTAAACAAGGACAAAACTCAACACATGCTTTGTTGATGCCTAGCGGAGCCATATCATCGAGTTTGGCTACGGTGAGCGCCTGCAACTGCTGTGTCATGGCTAGTGTCTAGCTGGTTGATTTGAAGTATTATGACAATGCAATGCCTATTTTTTCTTCTTTCTTTTTTTTGATCCATTTCGAGCAAATAATTTGTTGTATTTCACCAATGTTCTCATACGAGAATGTTTATTATACCCGCTTTTTTCTTTAGAAAAAAAGGGTATATTAATTTCGTGTCAAAGTCGGTCCGTCGTCCGTCCGTCCGTCCGTCCGTCCGTCTGTCCGTCCGTGCGTACGTCCGTCCGTCACGTTTCTTGTAAATGTATCTCCTCCTAAACCGTAAGAGGTAGCAACTTCAAACTTTGTAGGTGAATAGGTCACATGATGTAGAGGGTACTGGGCCACATTTCGTGTGACCTTGACCCCAAGGTCAAGGTCAAAGGTCAAATAATGTATTTTCTCGTAAATGTATCTCCTCCTAAACGGTTAGACGTAGCAACTTCAAACTTTGTAGGTGAATAGGTCACATGATGTAGAGGGTACTAGGCGACATTTTGTGTGACCTTGGCCCCAAGGTCAAAGGTCAAATAATGTATTTTCTCGTAAATGTATCTCCTCCTAAACGGTTAGACGTTGCAACTTCAAACTTTGTAGGTGAATAGGTCACATGATGTAGAGGGTACTGGGCGACATTTTGTGTGACCTTGACCCCAAGGTCAAAGGTCAAATATTTAATTTTCTAGTCAATGCATCTCCTAAACCTTTTGACGTAGCAGCTTCAAACTTTGTAGCTGAATAGGTCACATGATGTAGAGGGCACTGGGCAACATTTTGTGTGACCTTGACCCCTAGGTCAAGGTCAAAGGTCAAATATTGAATTTTCTTGTAAATGCTTCTCCTCCTAAAGCTTTTGACGTAGTAACTTCAAATTCTGTAGGTGCATAGGTCACATGATGTAGAGGGCACTGGGCAACATTTTGTGTGACCTTGACCCGAAGGTCAAGGTCAAATAATGTATTTCTTGTAAATGCATCTTCTCCTTAACCGTGGGATGTAGCAATATCAAACTTTGCTGATGCATAGGTCACATGATGTTGAGGGTACTGGGCAATTTCTGTATGACCTTGACCCCAAGGTCAAGGTCAAATAATGTTATTTTCTTGTAAATTCATCTTCTCCTTAACCATGAGATGTAGCAACATAAAGTCGCTGGTACTGGGCAACATATTGTGTGACCTTGACCTTAGGGTCAAGGTCAAATGATGTATTTTCTTGGTAATGCATCTCCTTAACCATTGGCTGTAACAGCTTCAAACTTTGCAGGTACATAGGTCACATGATGTAGAGGGCAATGCTTCATGTGACCTTGACCTTGGTCAAGGTCAAATCAAATATTTCTTGTAAATGCATTTCCCCCTAAACAGTTGGACATAGCAGCTTCAAACTTTGCAGGTGCATAGGTCATATAAAGTAGAGGATACTGGGCAACGTTTCGTGTTTGTCCATGACCTAAGGTCAAGGTCAAAAGTGAAATAATGTACTTTCTTGTAAATGCATCCCCTCCTAAGCGGTTGGACGTACCAACTTCAAACTTTGCAGATGCTTTGGTTAGCTCAAAAGCGGGTATTTGCGATGGTTTACCATCGACTGAAGTCTAGTTGTATTTCTTTTTGTCATTTTTGTATTTTTTGTTACACATTATTTCTACTTTTCTCTTTTCTTAATGTTGACCAGATCTGCTTACCAGTCCTATCATGTGGCAAATTGCAAATTGTCGTTATATGAAATCACTCACATGTACCCACTATCCATTCACCGTGTGACAGTGGACCCTCTGGCGAGGCATTTCTTGATTTTTCTGCAGTTCCTGTTGTGCAGTATCTAATGCGAAGATATTGTACTACATATAGTCTCGGCAGCAGGTCTTCAGTTACACGGTCGATGCATATGGGTGCTGCAAAGAAGCTCGGACACAACCACTTTTATGTTTTCCTACTCTTAGCTCTATCGAGCTTCAATCCTCTCCCCCTTTACGACGTCACGTGTTTTAGTCTTATCATAGCACTACAGGTAAGTAACGAAGTCCACAGAAGCATTAAACATCCCTATCGACGGATGCAAGCAAAGCACAACACCAACTTAAGTTTCTCTATTGCATGCCTTTCTCTATTATTAGTAAGCGTCCTTCTTTCCTGGGTCATCGATCTTATTCTATTGAGTGGAGATGTTCACCCTAATCCCGGACCAGACTCTGTCAGTAGCCTGCCTGATACAAGTACATCTAGCAGCATCAGCACTCTAGGGGCCCTATCTAATCACCTGAGTATCATGCATATGAACATCCAGAGCAAACTTCCAAAACTTGACTTAATCAAGTGCGAATCACTTGCGTATGACGTTCTTGTCTTCACTGAAAGTTGGCTGAAACCCGAAATTAAAAACGACGACTTGCTAATCGATAATTTTCTGCCACCCTTCAGATTTGATAGGTGCAACCGCCCTGGAGGTGGAGTTATCATTTATGTCAGAGACACGCTAACGTGCAAGCGCCGCACTGATCTAGAATTGCAAAACCTAGAAGCCGTCTGGATAGAGATAGTAGTTAAGACAAAAAAAATTCTCATTGGTGGTTTTTATCGAGCACCTAATAGTAATGCTGATTATTTCACTCTGTTAGATGAAAGCATCGACAGAGCACACAACACTAATATACCTGATATAGTTGTTACTGGCGATTTCAATTTTAATATGCATTCTAACAATAATAACAAAATGAAAGATCTAATTCAAAACTACAATCTTAAACAGCTTATACAAGAAGACACACACTTTACTGAAAACTCCTCTTCATTACTTGACTTGATATTGGTGCGTAACAGTTCTAATATTCTGACTAGTGGTGTAGTGGACTCCTTCATTCCTGATCAAATACGATTTCATTGTCCTATACTTGTCATACTAAAATTTTTACACCCATCAACTAAGGCCTTTAAAAGACGAGTATTCAATTACGAACGTGCTAATTTTGATATATTCAGAGCACAATTAACATCTTATGAACTAGAAGAAAATATAGCCAATAATAATAACATCAACGAAAATGTTACATACGTCATGGACACTTTAAATAAAGCTAGCCAAAATTCAATCCCAAGTAAAGTAGTCACAATTAGGCCTAATGAGCACCCATGGATAACTTGCCAAATTCGAAACCTCATACGAAAACGGAAACGCACTTTTAGAAAATATAAGAAAACACAAAACTTATTATTTTGGGAAAAATTCAAAATACTTCGTAACCAAATTGTTAGCAATATAAGATCATCAAAAAAGAATTATTTTGACAAGCTCGAAGATATACTCTCAAAAGAAAATGTTAACTCAAAAATATTTTGGAAAACCTGAAAGCAAGTAATGGGTCTACAGAAATCAAACCACACTATACCAACGCTCAAGCTAAATGACAAGTTTGCAGAGAAAGACATAGACAAAGCTAACATGCTGAATGACTTCTTTTGCTCACAGGCAGTTGTAAATGATAATAACAAACCATTACCGCAACATACATTCACATGCAACAGCAGACTTAACTCAATTACAATATCTGAACAAGATGTCAGAGATGTCCTAAACAACCTTAATGTGACAAAGGCTAGTGGTCCTGATCTTATTAGTCCACGTCTGTTGAAGGTAGGTGCCACTATATTGTCAAAACCTCTATCTATTATATTCAATCGATCATTACTTCAAGGTTACTTTCCTTCTAACTGGAAGGATGCCAATGTCACTGCCATTTACAAAAAGGCAGACAAGTCTATGCCATCAAATTACAGACCAATATCTCTCCTAAGTCAAATCGGTAAAGCTATGGAAAGGTGTGTTCACAAGCACCTTTACAATTACATATCAGAAAACAACCTTCTTACACCTTTTCAGTCTGGCTTTATTCAAGGTGACTCTACAACCTGCCAACTTTTACACACATACCATTCATTCCTAGAAGCAGTAGATAGTGGTAAAGAAGTACGAGTTGTATTTTGCGACATTAGCAGGGCTTTTGACAGAGTCTGGCACAGGGGGCTGTTACATAAACTAGCTGGTATGGGTTTATCTGATAGGCTTCTTCGCTGGTTTAAAAGCTATCTTTCACACCGACGACAGCGTGTCGTTCTAAATGTGGTAGAATCAAATTGGGCAGACGTTCTTGCAGGAGTTCCACAAGGCTCTATACTTGGTCCCTTACTCTTCCTAATCTATATCAATGATATTGTTAATAATATTCGCTCATCTATACGTCTATTTGCTGATGACACTACTATCTATATAATTATTGATAATCCCCAAACTGCAGCCTTCATTTTAAATACAGACCTAGAAACAATTAATGGGTGGTCACATGATTGGCTCGTAGATTTCAATCCAACAAAAACTTCTACTCTTCTAATATCTCGAAGACAGCATCCAGTCTTCCACCCCTCTTTGGAAATGAATAACGTTGTCCTTAACGAAACTACTAGCCATAAACATTTAGGGCTTACCATATCCAATACATGTTCCTGGATAGAACACATAAATAATATTGCAGAAACAGCTTGGTCAAGATTAAACCTAATGAGATTACTCAAGTTTAAAATCAATCGAAAGGCACTTGAAAAAATGTACTTTGCATTTATTCGTCCCCTACTTGAGTATAGTGACTCGGTATGGGATAACAGTCCTGCTTATGTTAAAAAACAGCTTGATGATATCCATTACGAAGCTGCCAGAATTATAACAGGAGGCACGAAACTCTGTAGCCACGATAAACTTCTTTCTGATCTGGGGTGGGACACTCTGCAAGAACGTCGCACAAAGCATAAACTGGTAATATTCTACAAAATCCTCAATAATCTAACTCCTCCTTACCTGCAGGATTTTGTTCCACCACTTGTTCAAGAGGCTAATCCCTACAGACTGAGAAATTCTAACGATATCCGCACAATTCATGCTAACACCAACTTGTATTATAACTCTTTTTATCCCTCCACAATACGAGACTGGAATAACCTACCCCAAGAAATTAAACAGTCCACCTCAGTTGCATCATTTAAATACCAACTCAACAAAGCCACACAGAGGCGAGCACCACCAAAATTCTTTTCTGCTGGGTCAAGGCTAGGTCAAATACTTCATGCAAGAATACGAATGGCATGTAGCTCGCTCAATTCAGATCTTTATCGAAAAAATATAGTTCCCAGTCCTTCCTGTGCCTGTGGGGGGTTTGAAAGTGCTTACCACTTTTTCTTCATATGCCCAAAGTACAATGCAACACGAGAAAGATACTTAGAAGCCCTTCTTAGAAATCATACAACTCATGACTTACTTTTTGGAAAGGATACAGCAACTAATGAAGAAAATGAAGCTCTATTCCTTAAAGTACAGGACTACATATTAAAGTCTAAAAGATTTGTTCATTGAGTTGATATATATTGACATACTGTATTGCTATCCACTTCACTTATATACAACATGATAAGATATCCTCTATTCACGGTAAAACAATCCAAAGATACATCTTGCTGGAAGTAGATAAATACACATGATAGGTTCTCGGTCAACAGCTCTCACTCTCTATCTTTCTCTCTATCTCTCTCTCTCTCTCTCTCTCTCTCTCTGTGTTTTTTTTTCATTATAATGAAACATGCATGTATTACTTTATAACTTTCTTAGCGCGAGTTTCTTTGAAGCCTTATAAGCTATTCACACATATTGTACAAATTATACCTGAAACAGGAAATGACTTTCATATAAGCTTTTAGCTTACTGTCAAATCCTGTATCCATTGACAATGTATTTATTGCATGAATGTAGAATATTTCAATACAATATTGTTTAAACTAACCCACCGATTAAAGCTTTACGTCAGAGCCGTCATAGAGTCTGAGGCCTGACCTACCGTCGTGCAATTAAAGAGGAAACCATAGCTATAAACCGTGATTGGGTTTAAAACTAGGCATGCAGACTGTCGCATGATATCCAAATTATATCCAACCCTTATATAACGTTTTACTATCTTTTTGAATTGATCACTAAAATTAGGTTTTCCAACAATTCGTTTGAATTTATAGACTAAATCACCATAAAATATAGGTTCTGATATGCCTCGTTGCAGAAGAGTTTTTAACCCAATGTTGTATTTAATAATTAACTCTGAGTGTCTGTAGTAGAATTTAGAAAATGCTTTTCGAATTTAATGATATCTATAACCTTGTTTTAATAATTTAGCAGTTAAAAATAAGTTTCTTTTGTTGAAGTCATCAACATTAGAGCACACTCTAGCAAAACGAATAAGCTGAGAAATATATACACCATAGGAAGGAGAGCGAGGAACATCTCCATCAAGAAATGGGAAATTTACTATTTCAAAATTAAAATCATACCGTTTATCATAAATTTTAGAAGAAACTGTGCCATTTGTTATTGACAAGTTCAAGTCTAAAAACGGAGCTTCAGTATCCGAAGAATTCGTCTTATTATATGTTTCATTTGTGAACTTTCTGAATTCTTGACTAAATAAACTAAACGTGTATGTTTAAAACCAAATGCATTTTACTGGTGCCAAACCTTCATCAAAGCCCTCCAGTGATTTGTTTCTGATGCTTTTGTAGATCCTATTTGTTATTTATGTTTCATGTTCGTCTTTGTTATGCTGTCTTGTCTGTTCCTGTGTGATCTGCTGGGAAAGGGCTGACTTGTGTGTTGTGTTTTTGACAATTTCAAATATGGTGTCCCGGGTCAGTTGTAATATTTGATAGTAGGGATTCCATATCTTTGCCTTCTCTCTACTTCGTTTCGTGATATTTTTTACATTCTGTCAGCAAACAGTAGAGGCCCTGATCTGATCTGGGTTTGCACTATTTGCCAAATTCCCTTAAAGGGGGACTATGCTGAAATAGGCTAAGCAAAGCAGTGCAATGCGTATAGCCTTCAATTTGGCATTTTTTTCAAATAAGCATCCCAACATTTTTCATAAGAAAGAAATGTGTGAAAAACATCCCCTTATCGTTCGCAAAGTTGTCAGCAAACTGCCCATTTCAGGCCCCGAGGTTATAAAACTTTTTTTGTGCTCAACTCAACTGAGCATGAAACTTCAACTGCTCATAAAACTAAAAATGCTGAAAAAATGGAGACTTTTCTTGCTTTCAACCTCACAAATTTTGTATTTTTCATGCTAATAAATGTTAAAATGCCAACAATTGTTGGCATTTTAACATTTATGAGCAGGATAAATTTCGTGCTCAGCTGCGTTGAGCATGAAAAAAGTTTTAAACCTCGGGACCAGGTTTCCCAGGAGCTTGTCGTGATTCATATCAATTTCCTCTAAATATGGTTTCACGCCCACGCGAGGCTTCAAGGTTGATTGTGTGACGTTAAAGAAAAGATAAAGCCTCTCTACGTGGCATGGGCAGATTCAGCGCCCCACCCCCATCTTATTTTCTGGATCCGCGCGTCCGTGGATTTACCAGGTGAGAGTGACGTCTTAATCAACCTGTTAAATGACAAGTAACCGTAGATAATTTTTTCGTTTCGTCGACGTCAAACACTCAGCCTGAAACATCGCGCGGGCGTGACACTATAGAGTACACAAAGAATAAGAGGTATATATTATGACAACCCCGTGAGAACTCTTCAATCGAAGAACTTGCTGACAACTTCTAAGGATAATAAAGGGATGTTTTTCTCATAGACCATTATAGACATTTACCATTGGTCTACTGTTTCACAATATTTTATGACATGGTTTGAATTGGGGTTAATAGTATATACACATAGACTAGAATTAATAATCAAATATTATTTATATGGTCTATCATGAAGTTTAGATAACCATTATAATGTAGGAAGTTTGTCATGATTCTGATCAACAGACACACCCAACTTAGCAGCTATATGACATCGATGCTTTTCGACGACACCTCATATCAGGCAAATTATGTTCATCGGTTTTAGAGTTGTCAAGTTCTTGCTTTAGGACGTTGATCCTTCAAACAACCACAACATTGGTAGCAGTCTTATCTGCAGGTGCTAAAAACTTCCTATGAAATTCCTGGATACCTTTCTTCAAAATGTCTAAAGTTAATTTTGGTTTCGAAGTTGTTGCAATAAAATTAAATTCTTTTATAAATAACATTAAACATATTTAGTGTCCAATAATTCAAAGCATTAGATTCAACATGCTCTCGCTTGCAGGCAATGCTATAGAACCAAAAATGGTTGTTAGGTGAGCAGTCAATAGAAGATCAGAGCTTATTTAAATCACAGAACAACATTAATTTTGTCTCATTACGTCACCTGGGAATTGCAGTTCATCTAATATTTCTAACTCGTGCCGCTAATGCTATAGAAAATGACTAGGTATTTGACTCAGCATGTGACAAGGTATTTAGAAAAGTGATTTGTGAACTTTTTAATGTCAGATGATCCGTTTTCTATGAGTCGTCTGGCAGCCTACTAGAACACTTAACCCTTAAAGCGCCACCTATAATTTGCAGCAGACGACAATTTCAAATTTGTCGCCTTTTAAAAAATAACAAATAATTCATGATATTTCATGAGAATCGTCTGCTGGCAGACGATTCTCATGAAATATCATGCCTTATTTTTGTTCGAAAATTCGGAAAAAATGTTAAAATGTTTGTCGTCTGCTGCAGTTGTGATTGGCGCTTTAAGGGTTAAATTACCCACAATGCCACGTCCGTTTCTTTTGTTCCAGAATATGAACTGTAAAGATTTTAGTATTGGAAATAATGCAAACAAACATTTGAATCATTTTAACATGAGTAGAGGCGGAACCACAATAGCTATCGCCTACGTTGGTTGAAGCAAATCATTTCATTATGTCTGCGCAGGTAAATACTTTTAGAATTTATTGAGGGTGAACCGGAATTCCTACAAAGATCGGCCGATGACCCTTTTCCGGACCTGTAAGTGCGATTGGTATTGGTTTAACTCTTTTATCGCTAGTGTCGTACCCTTCTGCTGATAACAATTGCAAACATTCTGTTAACACATAAGGCTCTTGGGCGGATTCAGAGGGGGGGGGAGGGGCAGGGGTCAAGACCTCCGTCCCCCCCCCCCCGAACAATCACAAAAATATAGGGTTTCTTAGCAATACTGGCCCAGATCCAATTAAAATCGCAGAGCCAGCATTCAATTTTGGGCCATCATCGACTTTCTCGATCCGCGCATGTGTCGTAGCCTTTTGCTGATAACATTTGCAAACATTCTGTAACCACATCAGGCTCATGGGCGGATCCAGAGGGGAACAGGGGTCCAGACCCCTCTGAAAATCACAAAAAATAAGGTTTCTTAGCAATGCTGTTCCAGATCCCCTGAAAAATCACAAAGCTACCACGCCAGCATTCATTGTTGGCCCATCATGGGCCCATCAGCGAAACGCCATTTAAATGGCATTTCACTGGCTGCCCGATTATGTTTAAATCTGGACCTATGTTCATAGGTAAAATATTTCACAGATCAGAAATGAATACGGCTCAAGAACAACATCATGCTCCAATAGAATAGTGTTCGGAAAGATGGAACAGTTTGTATCAATTTTTATTTGAACTTTTTAAAATTAAACTGGCTGGTGTTTTTATGGACACCCATTTACATGCACTGTCGAGGAAATCTTAAACAGCACTATTGTAACAACACGATTTCCTCGACAGTGCGTGTAAATTGGTGTCCATAAAAACACCAGACAGTTTAATTTTAAAAAGTTCAAATTTGAATTGATACACCATCAGGCGATATAATTTCATTTTTTTTTTTTCATCCAATAAATGCGTCCGCCCTATATGTAAATATACGTCTGTCTATAATAAGCCCATGCTGTATATAAAATAATCACGTTGGTCGTGCCTACATGTAGCAAATTATAACTGACATAGTACCAGATTAGAAAACCGATTTGAACGTAAATTTTATAGAGAGAATCTTACATGAGTACTCATGTTTTATTGAATTTATTAAACGAGTTGGGGAAAAGAGGTAAAATGTGAGGCTTGCCGAGCATTTTATCTCTTTTTCGCAACGAGTTTAATAAATTCAATAATACAAGAGCACGAATGTTAGATTCTTTTTATCATATGACAAATACTTTGAAATCTCATATTTGGCGTAAAAACGTTATAATTTTGTCATTATGTGCGCAACGTTGTTATGGACGTCATAACGTTTCCCGTAAATCTATAAACCACTAGTGTTTTATCGATTTTATTGCATGGCGTTATTTCACTCCCAGACGCGACGTCATATGATAAAATTATTTTCTAACCCATCAGTCCAAACATTTGTTTTGGTATTCAAAAGAATCGTGTTCTTTTGAGTACCCATAACATATGTTTTGGTTGAATAATGCGAAAAATAAAACTTATAATTATGGAAGCCTGACTTAGCCTGTTTCGGGATCTTGAAACTTCAAACATTATTACGTGTTTGTGGGAATTCATTCATGTTTCATTCATCAATTGTTGATTTGGTTAACTACAGACTGTATTCCACAACACTGTGAACAGAATGCTCATTTGATACTGCTGCCCGCATATGACACACATATATTGAATGTTCTATGTTTAAAAGATAGGCGATGCGAATATATCTTCTCACAAAAAAGCAAATAAGTTTGAACGGAGAAAACAACTAAGAATCTATGTCAAAAATGGGGCATGTCCTTCTCCCTAAAGCTAAAATAATGTTGGAAGGTTTCAAAGACAGAAAGACGACATAGATCAGGAATCAATACAATCAAGTACCACACCTGACCCAGGATACCATATGGGAAAGTGTTGAAATTACAATTAGACATCACAAACAAGACCTTTCGAGAAAAAAATCCTTAAAACGCATTCTTTGATTAAAGCACAGTAAATTTAGAAAATATTAACCTAAATTTGCACAAGTTTCTCTTATTTTTGCACTGTTCGTTAGATTTGAATTTCTATAGAGCAAGTCTATCATGCTGGTTTGAAACACCGAATAGCCTGCTAACCCAGACTAGCTCTTTAAGTGCCTACCGAAGAAAGAAAAGGAAACTAATTAGTTGGGGTGGTGTGTTTCGGGATTATAATAAATTCCCCACCAGCTATTGGTATCAGGAACAACAAGAGCAACATTCATAATCGACCGCTAGAAAATGCTTGGCTCAGACATGTGGTTTTGGCTCTTATCACATCAATAGCGTGAAATGCAATTTTGCACAGGTTTCATATATTCCGCACATTATCCGCAATGTGACAGCAAAATACAAATGCCACATTTAAACATGCGCGGATCCAGAATGTCCTGTCAGAGGGGGTCCAACATTGTCAACGTTTTTTAGTAAATGAGGGGAGGGAGGATCCAAATATCACTGCAAGCAGGCCATCATCGGCCCGCCAGCGAAACGCCATTAGCCGATGATGACCCAACATTGAATGCTGGCTTTGTGATTTCCAGGGGATTCGGATCAGTATTGCTAAGAAATCCTATATTTTTGTGATTTTTCAGAGAGAGAGTCCGGACTCCCTGTCCCCCGCTCTGGATCCGCGCATCTATAATACTAAATAAACGAATTACCGCATAAACTGAAAAATCGAGGTCATTTTCATGCTTGATTTCTTTACTGTTACTTTAAGATATTGCTTTCATTGATAATCTCGGTTAGGATGAGTTTTCATTTAGCATAGATTTAGAGAATTTTGGAATTAAGTGTGTTTTCTAAAAGAACTGCGCCCTCTGGCGAATGTTTCTATATTTAGTGTATGTCACGTTCATGGTCACGCGTCACTATTTTTAGATCGATTGGGTTTCCAATACAAACTGAATGGAGATGACCGAAGCGTTCCGAATTTTTGTGTATATGTCATATGTATATGTGTATTATGCTGTGTCAAGTCGGCCATATTATAAACAACAATGGGGAAAACGCCGCCAAACTCGCCAAAGAAAAAAAGATATGGCTGTAATTTTAAATAATCCCTTATCAAAACTGATTATTAGTCGCGGTAATCATCACACCTTTCTTCGACACGCGCTTAATAATCCTAAGTGTCAAGGTCGCTGCGCATAATGTACTGTTTACATCCATTGGCTTGGTCGTACCACTTATATCACGGTAGGCAATGACGCTATCAAATATTATTAGTAAAAGGCGCCTCGCTGAAGTTTTTCTGTGATTTTCTTGACGAGAAGAAATAAACATAACCGCATTTACAAGTATCAGCTTTTGTAAAAAGAAAATAAAAAAAAAATCGTCGGTTCCGGGTCATTTCGGCCCATGGTCATTTCGGCCCAATAATCCCTTTTTGGTTCTTAGAAAAAAATAAATCTCACTCCTAAAAAATTTGGTAAAATTGGTCCGCGCGGTAAATGCGAGCAGAAAATAACCATTTTAAGGGCGTTGCGCGCAATCTCACTCTTTAAGATTTCAAAAAGTTGACAGGTATGCAAATAACGAAGTAAGAACTACACCAAAATCACCACCTTAGAACGGTCAGGTGCAAGCTACTGGTGAGGGCTTGAGGTTGAATTTGTTTTTAGCTCACCTTAGCAGCATATGTCAGCTTATAGGTAGGATGCCCATGGTCCGTTGTCGTCAACAATTTCAAACATCTTCTTCGCGGAAACCATTTGACCAATCAAAGACAAATTTTATGTGGAGCCTCTTTGGGTAGGGGGAACGAAAGTTTGTTTGTTGCATCTGGGTCACATGACCAAGATGGCCGCCACGCCCATATATGGTAAAAACCCTTCAAAAATCTTCTTCCCCGGAACCGGTGAACCAATTTCCACGAAACTTGGTATGTAGCAGTGGTGACTCTGCCCATCATACTTTGTTCAAATGATGACCTACGGTTGACCTTGACCAATTTTACAACAAGGTCAAATTTGTTAACTTAGGCTTTTCTACAGGAAAAAGTGAAAGCTGTTGATTTTTTCACAAATATTTCAGCCTCTGACCTGAAACCAACTGAAATAATGAAGAATTGTGAGTATTGAAGGCCGAGGTCATTTCTTGACCTTGGCTAAAGGTCATTTACGTATATGAAAATTAAAACTGGCTTTTCTCGGAAATTGATGGGCCAATCAAACCCAAATTTTATATGTTAGCTTTCAGGTACAAGCAGGGTTCCAGTTTGAGGGCAAATCGGCGAAATACTTCGCCCCAGACCGCTCCGTTTCGCCTATAATGGTCGTAAAAAGGGAAGTGTATTTCGGCATATGGAGGCGCGGTGGCTCAGTGGTAGAGCGTCGGACTCGGGACCTAGAGGCCCCGAGTTCGAACCCCACGACCGCTGTGTAGTGTCCTTGAGAAAGGCACTTTCACCTTCCCAAAGTACTAATAATACCCAGGAAGAAGTGGCTCCGTCTCAACATGACTGAAAAATTGTTTACCGGGACGTAAAACACCAATCAATCCAAACCATTTCGGCATCAGTGTTCCTTTTCAGGCCATTTTGGGGGGCGAAATTCGGCCCCACTCCCAAAGGCGAAACACCTCCTTTTTCCCAATTGGCACAGTAAAATTCCCAATCAGAAGTTGGAAGAAAAATAAGGAGAAAAAGTTTGTTTTTTAACCACGAAAAGTAACGACATTTCCAGGTTTGCCTTTGAAGAAGATAATTTGGTATACAAAAATTTCCTTAAATATTGTATTTCTTTGCATTTTGAGTGTGAAAACCACTCATTTATTGGTTTGGGCAGCTACCACTTAAAAAATTGCAGACTAATTTTTCCGACATTGTCCCTATTTTTGGACAGTACCAGTAACCAACACAACACTAAACTATAATAATCAGCAGACCTTAGTATAAACTTAAATTGACACTAGCTTTAAACAAGTACAGACTTTTGGGGGGGGGGGGGACTCACAAAACAGTAACAAAACAAACAGAACTTCTATAAAATAGTTAATTACTACCATTGATGGCAACTAGAGTTATGAAAGTTCAAGACACCTTTCTCTGACTCACGCTCAATAATCCTAAGTTTCAAGGTCGCTAAACAGCTTACATTGATAGGCTTGGTCGTACCACTTGACGCAGTAGGCAATGACGCTATCAATAAAATCTGTTTAAAAAAGTGCATTGTTCAGAAATAAGAGCCTGGATTTGAGCGCTTTTTGGCATTGTTTGGAGGAAAACAAATATAGTAAAAGTCACCTCGCTGAAGATTTTTAGTGATTTTCAAGATGAGAAGATATAAGCATAATCATGTTTACAAGTATCAGCTTTTGTAAAAAAAATTAAAACTCGCCGGTTTCGGGTCATTTCGGCCCATACCTATTTGGGCCCATGGTCATTTCGGCGACTAGAATCGCCAATACAAGTTTCAGATTTCATAAAGCTGTGAAAAATTAACACACATGAAAGGGGGATACAAGTTTCAGCTTTTTTAAATGCAAAATAAAGGTAAATTGACAATCATGAAATATTTCCGCGCTTGCGTGGGCTCTTTTCTAGTGTTGAAGAAAACAAATGTGGTCCAAAATGAAGATTTTCCTATATTAAAAAAGTACGTGAGTATGATCAGGAAATACCACAATCACAAACTGCAGAGAAACTCATGGCACCGCAAGGAAGAGCCACACAATAATCACGAGACACCAGATAGACAAACTAAGCAAAGAAACCAGCTTTCTTCCCTGTCAAGATGATTGCAAAACTAGAATGGACACAAAGTAACGCACAACAAAACGGTGAAAAATTACGGAATCCCACAATGGGAGAAACAATCAACAACGAATCAACAACAACAGAACCACCGCATAAGAACGGACAGCAGCCTAAGCCACTGGGGGGGGGCTTAAATGCATTTTACTAGTACCAAATCTTCGCCCTATATTTTTCTGTTGTTGAAGCAAAAATATGTTAAGCTTGCATTGAGGCATCCACACTATTGCAATGTACAGGGCTTGGACAACGACCATGGACAAACCGATTCACGAGCGCGAGCACAACGATTGTCTACAAGGGCTCATCAAAAAGTCACATGGTCGATGCTGATTGGAGTGACAAATTTCCATCACCAAACTAAGCAACGCCTACCTGTGTAAAGAGAAAGGTCACTGTATACGTAAGGTGTCAGTGCTCCGAAAATAGATGCTTTTGGCGTGTCATAGATAACAAATATCGGGCTCCGCGTTGTGTAGCTTGGTGCACAGTTTTATACGTATGTGCATCATCTAAAGTGGTCCTGCATCTAAAATGGTCCTGGCATCTATTTTGGTCCAAAATTGCATCTAAATTGGTCCCGGCTGGCATCTATTATGGCACGCTAAGCAGAGTCTAAAATGATCCCCGTTATATTCCTATGCATCATCTAAAGTGGTCCTGCATCTAAAATGGCCCTGGCATCTAAAACTGCTCAGAAATGTTTAAGTAGGTACATAATGTGTGCATGAGATTGTTGTTTAACTTTTATTTACTAATTGACCACAGCATGATAAAACCAACAAACTGACAATGTGTATCTAGTGAAGCATTAGAACAAAAAGACAGTCACGACTGATAACGACAGTGTGTCCGTTTGAATGCACAGTTATTGCGCTTCCTCGCTGTGTGATCTGATCAGCATATAAGTATTTTGCTGTTTAGATAGTGTTGTACCTGCGATTACTATATACAAAACCTTAAGACGTAGACGAGCAGTCTGGTTTGAATTTTACCTGGTCTGAAACCTCGAAATCAGGTTTCTTGCTGCAAGAGTTGAAGACAGCTGTGCCATTATATTCGCTGTGTGAAAGCGATATGATAGTCTAAACAAAATGAAAAGCAGAAAACGCTTATCAGTTCGTATGTCGCATAGGTCACTACCCTCTCCATTTTAATTTCCATTTTGTGTTGTTGTTTTCAAGGAACATGAGTAACAAGATGGCGAAGTTTTGATTCTTTTTCTACTGTTGTTTTTTTTTTTTGCGTTGGTGCAGTTCAGGTTTTTGTGTGAATATCCCGCCACCCTGTAAAATGACCACGGATCCTAAATTATCAATGCAGGGTCCGTGAAATAACCTATTGTCATACAGAAGGCATTTCCCTCAATACAATTTCTGGTCCGGAAAATATCCAACCCATCATATTAGAAATTTCCCAAATATATATATATATACAGTACAGATTTCCATCACTTATACAACCACTCAATTCATCACTCACTCACTACTCACTTGCACTCGGGTACCGTGGCGGTACCGGTACGATCACTCAGTGGATCGATAATTGGAATTATTGGAATGATATCGGTCATACCATTCCACTCCATGCGGGCAATCGCAGAGCTCCAGAAAAAAGTCTGAACTCAGGGGATTTTTTCCTCATAATGGATTCAGCAAGTACCAATATTGAAATAAACATATAAATACTTTTTTATTATACAAAATCAGTCTTAACAAACCCTATAGTCAATTTAAAATAATAATTAGCAGACGTATTTAGAGAATTTTCTTATAGTTTCCAGAGAACAAGGCTATGCATTTCATTCCTGCCTTTGAAGATGGCGTGAAAAGAGAACAAGAGTCATATTTATCTGCGTAGTATCCCATGTATTAGTGTGGCGCAATTATAAACTTATATAAATAGTAAGTACTGTCCTACCAGCCAAGAGTGGCAGTGACGTCATGTTTTGTTTAAAAAGTTATCAGGGACTTATAATCGATAGATCGCTTGTGTATTAATCCTATCCACAGGATAGGATTAATACACAAGTGATCTATCGATTCGCGTTAGATCAAGTGGAGTGTACATGCTATTTTTACTTAGCAGTTGTAAACAAAACAATTCGTCACTGTCACTCTTGGTTAGCACGACAGTAGTAGGTAAAGAAAACAGTTATTTATACATGCTATTCAAACCATAAAATCTACATTAATATTGATAATAAGCTAAATTCGACGTATAAGGCACCTAAGAAACTAATTTACGTCCAAGGAGGAGAGGTGGGTGCTTCAGCTACCCCAGCTGATCACATTGTAAACAAATCTTAACCCATCTTTTTTTTTCTTATCAGTGTACCTTGGTACCTTTTTATGTGTTCTGTGCGTCCAAGAGATTAAAATGGCTGATGTTTTTCACACCTAATTATAAAATCAGCTGACCCAATACGTAGCTAGGCAACCAGTTGCCTCTAGATTTGGACTGCCTTATCTACATGCCAATGTGAAAAAGGGAACTTCAATTCTAACGTCTGGTAAATTTTGTAAACAGTATAATGGTGCTAAACTGTTTTAAAAACAAGTCTTGCGGACTGGCGAAATGCTTTCCTTAAATAATCCGTTATGTTTTTTGTCCAATATTGTAAAACAAAAACAAAGGGAAGAAAATGTCCATGTCTTTAGATTTTAACAATTTATCATGTATCATGTATGTTTTCACACGTCATGGCCATTGACACGACACACGCGACCTAATAGAATACCTATGGTCTGTTTTGTTATTTTTGGTTCTTTTTTTCATTGGCCGTTCAATCACCAAATATTTGAGCAATAATACTGGTACCACTCATTATGACTCTCTCCAGGGGTCATACTGGGCAGATCAAAAGGACAGCCATAATGAGGTGATAATGACTTCCTTACTTGGGCAATAAAGTGGTCCCATAAAGGGAATAGGTATTTTATGATAAAATATTGATCTTTATCTTAGTGAATGAAATTGTGTCGCATACAGGTAAGTCCCCTCATGAGGCCCCATTAATTTTATGAGATGCTGAAACTGTCCCTTATCAGTTAATCCTTTAATGATCTCTATTGGACAGTAATCTTTGTCTTTATTAATATAAGTAGACAGTTTGGACTCAGATCAGACCCGAAATTTTATAAGGAAAGATATTGTTAAAAAAGTTATCATGACGAAAAAAAAGGCCGTGAAAAAATCACTCAGCATGCAGAGTTGATACATTTATGTATGCATGCCGACATAAATACTAACTTTGCTACTTGGTAAGGGTCAATCAAGCCAGCTCAGCTACAGAGTACATGTATTTATATAATGTAGAATTTTGCTTACCACGATGGTTTGCAGTCTGAACTGCGCCTTTGTTGCTCAATAGCAGCACAATCAGGTTTTCGTGAAAATTTCAAAAGGATATAGTTTTAAAATCTGACGGCAGAATAAGTCATAAACAAGACGCCTTTTCGCCAACCACATTTGAGCCACAACAACTTTGTGGCATTTTGACGGTAGCAGGCTCAGGCGAGCTTGTGCACCCTTTTTTAAGCTTAGCAACTCCAAATGATGTCCGGTCAGTAGATTAATACTCGTAGAATATTCAAGCAATAATCAAAGGCTCTGATCAGACTGCCCGTATGCGCATGCTGGCCTGTGCCTTTGCTGGTTGCACACACAACATTGTAGGAAATATCATGTTGCGGCTCATTTAAAAAAAGACATCATCGCTAAAATTTGACGTAGTTTTGCTCTTTTCACAACCTGTTAGCACTCTTGGTGGAGTATTCATGTTGTGCTGACATACACAGATGCGCACTCTGGTTTGGGTCATCAAAATTTCATTCAAGCCTTCGCTGAGCAACATTGCATGCGATAATACGCTTTTGTAAATAAAAAACTCGCCTGTCAACTGCTCAAGTGAGCAATATAGACCAATTAAGTCTGTGGGGCACAGTTCTATATGTGTACTATTTGCGTTAGTAATGTATGTAATTATTCACTATAAGTGTAAATGTGGGGTGCTTGATGGATGTACACCGATGATGTTGTGTTTGTGTTTACCGTCCCACCAATAGCAGAGGTCATATGGGGATGGGGCCACGGCTTTAAAAAAGTCTCATCAGACAGACTGGTGAAGCCAGGGATTGGCCCTGGGACCCCTGGTTTACATGGCAAGAGGCTTATCTATTACACCACGGCGGCTTCTCCACTGATCCGCCAATGTAAAAATTGCTTATCTGGACCTATGATTAGTCATACAACTGTTTTGTCTTCTGTAAACATTTTTAAACTTTATTTAGCTTGGCCACTATTGGATATCTTTCCTTTTCACTAGAATTTTCTTTTTTTTCATTGATGACAAAATTCATAAAAATACATATCGTACTCTTACGCATCTACGAATAATGACCAAACCTACATTTGTATTGATATCTAGCCATGTTCGACTTATAAGACATTTAAATATATTAATCAGACCTCCAGATGCGTAATAAAAACATTTTCCCTGTTTCCAAACCAATGCACATTCATGTACTGTTGGTACTCAACGGAACCGTCTCAAAGAAGATAGTTCTTTTGAGCATACATCAATATGAGCCACGACATTAGATTTCCAACAATGTGGTATGTGCGATCAGCAAAGCCTCAGATCAGCCTGTGCATACGCTAAGTCTGATCAGAGCATTTGCTAGTTATTATTTGACTGTTAAGCTACCTGTACTGACTGAACACCAGTTGGGGTTATAAGTACAGGTTCGTATGACTTAATAAAATGAACACCAGTCGAAGCTTAGAAGGTGCTGTACAGGCTCGTATGACTTAGCAAAATGTCACATTATTGAAAAGCACATTCTGCGGCTCAATAATGTTGTGGGCAGTCAAAAAAAGCGTCTCGTTGCACAACACTAAAAAATTGTTGACTGTGAAGTAACGCATTAACACTTTATCAAAAAGTAGAAAACACATGACAAATAACGCCTATGTCCTTGAGCAAGACACGTTTTCCGTTGCTTAGTACTGGTTCAACCTCAAGAAACTCGTCCAAGATGACTAAAAAATGTGTAATAGGTCGTACAGGATCAACTCAAACAAAAGGATCAGAATCTTATGGTAAACTATGAGGATCAATTAGTTCTGCTTTAACAGCTATGTTCTGTTCGATTGTTTGGATCCAGAGAATAACTACAATAATAACAGGTAAAAATGTTTCGACACTTGGAATCACTGGAGAAATGTTGATCATATACTGTTTTAGTCGGAAAGTTAGTATTCATCTACACAATTACATGTGACATCTCAGCTGCCACTATTTTTGTTGTTAGCTTACACAAAAAGTTCTGCAGCTGAACTGCCACTATTTTTGGTGTAACCTTTCTTTTGATTTTAAAGCCTTTTTTTCTGTTCGATTGTGATGAGCCGGATTATAATACAAGAATAACACGAATCACTGGTGAAAGGTTGACCTTTAGTTGTAGAAGGTTTTTGTTTGATTTGACTCTTTACGTCCCATCAACAATCTTTCAGTTAAACAGGGACGGGTCTTCCTGGGTTGAACCAGTACTAAGCTTGGATAAATGTGTCTTGCTCAAGGACCACAACGCAGTGACGTTGGTGAGACTCGAACCCGCGACCCCTCGGTCTCGAGTAAAGCACTCTACCACTGAGTCACTGCGCTCCCTGTTGTAGAAGGTAATTACGTGTAAATATACACCAAAAAGGTGGTAGCTCAGCTGCCACACATTTTGCTGCCACCAAACACATTATCAATATATAGTGCGGATACGTAAACGCATTCAAGGCTTCAATACGCAGACCACATCATGTCCAGCGTAGTTGTCAGTCTTTGTTTTAATCGAAAAATACGTATCAAACAGAACAAAGCATACTGCACCACTCAACCATACGGACAAACGAGCTTGGGGAGAACTTCCATGCAGCTAGCATTTACTCGATCTGTACAGTCTGATCAGACGCTTCATAAGCCGCTAAGGAAATACCAGGCCATTAGTTACCGAAGATGTGTAGATGCAAAGGCTTACGTGTAACCGAATTATCTCTGGAACTGCAAACTCAGTCCTTCTGCTTTCTAATCGTATTACTCTTATGGCAGTGGCTAGAGGTACGGATCCGTACCCCTAGCCTGGGAGGCTAGGGATACGGATCCGTACCCCTAGTCTCGGAGGCTAGGGGTACGGACCCGTACCCCTAGTATATTCTACCATGTCAGGCTAGAGGTACAGACATATAACCCTGATGAGAAATTCTAAATTATCATGATGATAAGTGTTAGAAAGTACCTTGTTGTTGTGTTATGAAATAGCAATCCAGTAAGTCGCCATTTGCAATGTAGGATAACTCTGTATAGTAAATATAAAAACGAAACACGAATTCGGAATTTGAACAAGTGGTGCGGGATTTATGTTGTGTTGTTGTTATTATTATTATTATTATTATTATTATTATTAAATCAAATTAAACTTGTTATTAATGATTTTTTTTTTGCTGTTTTCACTTTCCGTTTGTTCATTAGCGAGGGTGCGAACAACATTCTGTGATTCATTGGTCGGCATGACGCACTACAAAGGCATCTTTAAACTTAAAAGAACAAATTACAATGATTGGCTGAATATTTTAATGTCCAACCTCACAGACATCAGAAGAACGTTCTTAATTAGCCTAATCCTACAAACAGTATCTAGACCTATTATTATAGATATAATAATAACTATTTGATGTAACCGCCTAATTCTCGCTGCTCATTTATAATTTTTTTTTTTTTTTTTTTTCTATAAAAATTTATAATAAGACATAACTATATGTATATTTAATTACGTTGACGACGTCAACATCGGGTCGTGATCTTGTACACTATAAGGTTGCGATCAGATCTTGGCCAAATTATCCCAAATGTCGAAATCGATATTTAAGGGACGTACAAATGTACGACAGAATAAATGTGTAAATTTGTGCATCTTGCATAGTCCCGTGCTAGCAATTATTCCAAAATACCATCCAGAATAGATTTCAGACATGCGCACGGTTTTTTGAACTATTGCTATGTTACACATTAGGATCACCTCATTGAGATGGTTCTGATGAGTACCCACATACAAACTATATTTTGATACATCGATGGACATTGCTATACTGTACCACACATAGTAAACACATGTATTATAAAACGTAATTATAGTTTATGCCCTAAACACACACCAGAATCGCCTCGGTGAGACGGATTTGGTGTGTATTTGGAACATATTCCCAGAGGATATCTCTATATCTTATCTACCACATGTAGTAAACACATGTATTATAAACGTTATTATGGCATATGCCCTAAGCACACATCAGAATCGCCTCAGTGAGACGGCTTTGGTGTGTATTTGGAACATATTGTCAATTGACATCTCCCACACTAAATGCTTTATCGCTCCTCATGCACTCACCGAGATCATCACATACTGAGGTGATTCCGGTGAGTGCAGGAAAAGAGATAAACTCACAAATCAAAAGCATGGCTGTCGGTTACCTGTATGTCGAACAGATCCAGGTCTAAGGGAAATCACCCCTATAGATTAAATAATCCTGAAAAATATTCCAAACACTTCCTTTTATGCTAACGAAATAGTCTTCTAAATCATTTTGGCAAACTAACATAAGCCTACAGGCATGATAAGTCATTCTAAACGTCTCCGGTGAGGCGTTCGGAATGAGTTGTTATGCCTGTCCCCCCCCCCCCTTTTGGGACGAAATCCAAAAATGTCCAAGCTTTCAAAGTGATAACAGCTGACCTATTAATCCAACAAGCTAAAGTTAGGCGGAATTCATTCATAACTATTCAGGTCACTTTTACAACCAATTTCAACTACGTTATTTGTGGAATGATAATTACGAGATTAGCACCTATAGAGTGCATGTATTATATTACCTAACGGACACGTTTGTCATGTTTGTGTATCTTTGGGGTTGAGAGTATCAATATAACGTCACTCTTACGAGAGCATGTAACTCACGCATTGCAGTGATTTTATTTGGCCATTTTTAAGGCCTTATATGGGAGTCATTCCCAATCCAAAAATGGCCTTTATTTTCCCAATTTCATGTATTTTAGCACTTATTTTCCCAATTTTCATAAAATATTTTCCCAAATATGAAGGAAAAGGAGGCTTCCCAAAATCCCAAATAAAATCACTGCATTGTATATATGTTATATGACGATGAGCTGTATAGGCTTAAGTCTAATAGAATTTATGTTATTTTATATAATAAGGATAGTGAAAGTTCATATTTATATACTTTACATTATTTGTCTGGAACCCTGCCTTTTATTTTTCGTTTTCGCTAAGGCTAGGTTCTGGACACTGCTTAGTTGTGTAACATGCTTTATGATGTTCTATTCGGGAGCGTTCTTCTATGTAGAAGGGCGTACTCGACACATATTAAAGCTTAGACAAGTATCGTGCGAAAGGCTACTTATTACACACCTTCTCCGTCTTTGACCATTTTCATAGAACATGGGTCAAGGTAAACAAAATAGAACAGCGTAATCGAGTCTATATATTGTATTCTTTAGTTATAACATAAGGTGTGTGTCATCGAAAGAAACGTCCCATTGAGACGGTCCTTTTGAGTACCCACAAAATATGATCTGATTATCAAATAAGTATCATTTTGGGTGTTGTGCTCGATCGCAAACGCTTATAACTGTTTTGGTTCTTATCAGCGGTGAATTTAGTATCATATATATCAAGGAGACAGGGAACATGGTGTCTGGACTTTGCTAGGCACCGCATGTTCTCTGCCATGTGTTGTTAAAACTAAAATGCAATGTAAACTGTCAAGATTTTGTAAGAACTCAAACGTTTGTTGATTTACACATTGCATTCTTGCTTGTAAGACGACCGCACTCTGTTTTGGTATATTTGTCTACCGGCTTTGCATGCCATATGGTCGAGATATTACCACGTGATGGTGTGATTTGGTGAGTTATGTCTTTGAGAGCGGTTTCTGTGAGAGTGTGGAAGCTTTCAGGTGTTGAAACATGCCATCAACATGTCTGCTTGTGTATGTCTGACATATACCTGGCGGATGTTTTTATGGCATGATTCCTCTGCTATAACATACTCAACCAGAGGTCGTTAGCAGGGATAATAACTCACTGTTCTATGCTTATATACTGATTATACTGTTTGATTGTTAACAGTTATACATATGAGCGGTTGGCATCGCACTCGTTAATCTTTTGCATTTCGTTTCGGCAAGGGATCTGCTTGCAATGTAGCCATAAGCTCATAATACTAAAAATCGTGTAAATATTGGTTTGTATCCAGCTTGTAATCTTATATATGTACTGTCTGTCTCTTGTATATTTAGTTACATGTATGTTTGTGTTTTGATAGTTTGTACTCTCCTACTTGGAGGAAATAAAGAAATCTTTCTATCTATCTATTATAACTGTTTTGGTTCTTATCAGCGGTGAATTTAGTATCATATATATCAAGGAGACAGGGAACATGGTGTCTGGACTTTGCTAGGCACCGCATGTTCTCTGCCATGTGTTGTTAAAACTAAAATGCAATGTAAACTGTCAAGATTTTGTAAGAACTCAAACGTTTGTTGATTTACACATTGCATTCTTGCTTGTACTGTCTGCCATCATCACCATGTTAATATTGTATTTGTTGTATCCTCATGGGCTTTATAGCCTATTGGAATTTTGAAATAAACCTATCTATCTATCTATAAAACTCCCAAGAAAATTATGTTCAGTCTCACTTTGCAATATGGCTAAAACGCTGAACATAGGGAAACAGTTTGAGGATTTTTCCTCTTTAGAAATTGCCATCCAGCAGTATCAGAAGGAAGAAAATGTTCAATTCTTTAGTCGCCAAAAACTTACGTTAAAAGTGATAGAAATACAATTTTACACACCGCCCGTCCGTCTGTCCGTTCGTCAGTCAGTACAATTTTATTATTTGTTTTCGTGCTTAGAAGTAACATAAGTACCTTAAGGATCTAAAAAATATTAAGTGTGTCCATAAATCTAAAGGTCTTAACAAATAAACCTAGCCAGCACACAATGTCGGACCAATATCGTTCCGCTAGCAAAACGCCATTCAAATGGTATTTCGCTGGCCGGCCGACCCTTGCCCGCTTTTCTATGTTTAGTTATGATGTTAAGTTTTGATATAATGCGTAAATCAACTATTATATTTTCCTATACACATTTTTGGTGCGCAAAAGAGTCTTCACGATGAGACGGTTCTTTTGAGCACCAAAAACTTACGTTAAACGTGATAGAAAATGCAATTTTACACACCACCCGTCCATATGTCCGTTCGTCAGTCCGTACAATTTTTTTTTTTTTTCGTGCTTAGAAGTAACATAAGTACCTTAAGGATCTAGAAAATATTAAGTTTATCCAAACGTCTAAAGGTCCTAACAAATAAACCCAGCCAGCACACTTACATAGTTAAGTACAGGTGAGCTTATTTGACACTGCTCACTCATCTCACCCATCAGCTGCCAACGAGTAGTTAATGTTAAAGTCAATCAGTAAACACTTTCTACAGATATAATTAATTTAATAACAGCAATGTGAATAAATAGTCCTGGAACTCCAAGTAGATATCAAGCAAACGTTATGACGTCGTTGCTAATGACGTTGATGACATCATAGTTAAACAGTAACAGTAACTCAACAATGCAGTGTCAGTGTATAAGTAATTTCCCTTGGATAATGCTTTGGTAATATAAATCAACATTAATTTTACTTTCTTTTTCTTTTCTTTCCTTTTTATGAAAATATTCAACTTACATGAAAGATAAAAAATAATAGCATGCCGGCTAGAATTTTGAAAAATAATCCTGTGGATAATAGCAAGGTATGTTAATATATATAAAAGAAATCATTTTATTCCAGTCATTATTCAAAGGAAATTATTAATATCTCTCTGCTCCTTCAATATATCACTCAATTTAAAAATGTTATCATGTCAGCAAGCAAGTTCCTTTAATTATATGACATAATGTATTAAGTCCATCATCTTCCTTCAAATCATCGATTGGTATCTGATCAAAGACCTTTTCTCTGATCTGTGTTTTGTCATTCTCTGGCAGTGACAAGGCTATAGCTATTCCTTGTTTTTCCTTTCTTAGTTCTGTCACCTCCCTCCAGGCTAACAATTCTTGTCTGTATAGCTCATATGTTTTTGAGCCCAAATTGGGTGGATCAATTCTCATCGCCATAACAGGATCAATTACACAGTTTTTCACAATAGTTAGCTATTTTTTGTGGTTATCTTTGCCCGCTATCCTAACACCAGTCAGCAAACCTCAAACTGCTGAACACTGTACAATATTGAATCAACTCTTTCAAATGGTAAATACTGCCCTCAAACAGTAATAAGTCCTCTTTAAATATAAACACCTTATCTACTCCACAAATATTACTGTCCTCAAACAGTAATATGCCGCTGCCCTCAGACAGTAGAACGCTAGATGTTATCTCCAACACTGAAGATATACTGCCCTCAGACAGTAGAATGCTAAATGTTATCTCCAACACTGAGGATATACTGCCCTCAGACAGTAGAACACCAAATATTATCTCCCACACTGAAGATGTACTGCCCTCAGACAGTAGAACGCCAAATATTATCTCCCACACTGAAGATATACTGCCCTCAGACAGCAAAACGCCAAATGTTATCCAATACACTGAGGATATTATTTTGCCCTAAGACAAAATATAATCATGCTCTTCCTTTGAAAAAAAATCAACACTTTCCTTTCTTTATTTTCCAGCTTCTGTTCTTTCTTGTTCTATCTGTTGCTTGTTTTCCTTCCTTTATGATTTCCTCTTCATTTTCTTTTTTTTTTTTCTATTCTTCTAAATGTTCTGCAAGTTTATTGTTCCTGGCTGCATCCTTTGTCCATAATGGAGGATCTCTGCTCTGCTACCATTGTTAAAGTCAATCAGTAAACACTTTCTACAGATATAATTAATTTAATAACAGCAATGTGAATAAATAGTCCTGGAACTCCAAGTAGATATCAAGCAAACGTTATGACGTCGTTGCTAATGACGTTGATGACATCATAGTTAAACAGTAACAGTAACTCAACAATGCAGTGTCAGTGTATAAGTAATTTCCCTTGGATAATGCTTTGGTAATATAAATCAACAGTTAATTGGTTACTTTAATTGAAGATGAGAGATAATTGCTGGTGAGAAGATAATTGATTTGTTACAGGTGATTAATTTCCTTTACTCATGGTCTGTTAAGGATAAGAAAAAAAATATATATATAGAATTATGTTCTTTTTTTTAACTTTACCGTTATTTTTTAACCCTTTTGTATAAGCTTATACTTGTTTGAATTATATATGACATATGACGTCACAGTAAATAGAGTAGCTTCCCTTTATCGATCAAAGCTGGCGGACAAAACAAATGTAAATCTGCAACACGAGTTTTTGTTTAATTAAGCTATATTAATCATCATGATAGCTTCTCATCAGGATTATATGTCTGTACCTGTAGCCTGACATGGTAGAATATACTAGGAGTACGGATCCGTACCTCTAGCCTCCCAGGCTAGGGGTACGGATCCGTATCCCTAGCCTCCCAGGCTAGGGGTACGGATCCGTACCTCTAGCCACTGCCTACTCTTATTTTTAAATTGGAATTTGTTTGGCTGAGCAGGCAACGTATCCCTCAATGGTAAGAGTATTATGAACTATTCCAAGAAATGTTTCTAATAAATGATAATAGCTGTAGGAGGCTGAAATAACAACTTCCTATAAAACATTATTGTTTTGGATAGTAATCTTTTAATGAGACATGTCGCATTTTGTCTACTTTGCGATAAGTTACACGTTTTTGTTTGCTGGTCCCATGACATTGTAATTTTAAGTTTCTTCGGTGCCTTTAAAGAAGCATAAAAACACGTCCATGCTTGACATCGCCACAGGGTATCAAAAATGTTGATAATTAATGAAATTCCTCACCTTAATCGATTGGACCAGTCCATTTCCGTTCAAAGGGTTGTTGCGATTTATTCTCTTTTACATTCATCTTTAGATAAAACGTTTTAAACAGTGAAGACCGAAAGGAGACGCCGCCACATTCTGTGGCGCCTCATCTGGGCCTGCTATGTTCGCATCTGTTCCACAAAAAGGACGTTGGCTTATATGGGTTGAGCTGACTGACATATTTCTTTATTATAAAGAAGTTTTTAAACAATTACATATTGTGATAAAATCACCGGTTTGTGGGCAATACTAAACTCTTGTTCATTATTGAGTTCTAGTTCGTCTTTGTCGACCGTTGACCCCAGCAAGAACACCGGCACGTTATTATAGCAGAATCCGGGACGTTTCGCCCCAAACCATTCCCCCCCCCTAGTTGTTTCGCCCCAAAAGCGTTTACCCCCTGGTCTTTTTTCCCCCCTTGTCATTTTGCCCCCACTAGTCTTTTCGCCCCATAGTCGATTCACCCCTAGTATATATAAGAAGTTATATCGTGTCTTATCTGGGTCTAAACTGTTTACATACGGCAAAAATCGCCACGCATTTTAAAGGCGCGCATGATCATAATGTTTGGTACTTCAGTACGTCACGGGAGCGCAGTGGCTCAGTGGTAGAATGTTTGACTCGAGACCGAAGGGCCGCGGGTTCGAGCCTCACCGGCGTCACTGCGTTGTGGTCCTTGAGCAAGACACATTTATCCTAGCTTAGTACTGGTTCAACCAAGGAAGATCCGTACCTATATAACTGAAAGATTGTTGATGGGGCGTAAAGAATCAAATCAAACAAATCAGTACGTCACTATTGAAACTTGCATGTACAGCGATGAAGTTGGACTACATGCTTATATATCGTCTTCATCTACATCCAAACTCTAGCTATATAAGCTGCAATGGCTCTGGCAAGACTGCATAAAAAGGCGCAAGGCTCCAATTTGAGCGTGCCAGTACCAAGAGAAAATAAAATCGAGTTCGAATTAGATCTACAGTGTATGTTCATGATTGCGCCATTTTCAATTCTGTGGGAAACTGAATAAAATTATGCAAATTAAACATGTTAAACATGTTAAAGATAGAAAGAAAAACTTAACATTTTCTATTTATTCACTTGTTTCTATAGATAAAGGCTCGGTCTCAACTAAGCTATTTACTTTAAAAGAATATGAACCTTGCACACAGCGCAGACTCAGCTCTGGGAGACTCAGTGGTGTCAAGCTCAAACCAGCATGCCCAGCAACAGGGGCAAATAAAAGTAGTGAGATCTCGCGTCTCGCTCGCTTAGCTCGAGCGAATAACGAAGGCGCTGATAAGACTATTCGGATGCGAGGCTGTTATGCGCCTTTGTTTTTCGCATTTCTCGCATGAACAGGCTTATTTTTCTTTACATGCTACCCAGATCTTAGCCTATGAGCCCTTATGATTATAAATTAAAGAACGCTTAAACAAAACAGCATATGTCCAGAGAAGAAAACTTTAGTGAGTAGGGTGCTCAAAAGATTCGTCTCGATGAGACGGTCCTGTTTAGTACCCACAACAATGTTTGGGTTGGACGAGACCAAACTATTTATGCATTTATGCATTGACGTTAAGGCCCTGTCACACTACGACGTATAGCACCAACATATGCCGACGTATGAAAAATTCAGCAAGTACGTTGGTATACGCTTAGTACGTTAGTAATAAGTTTCAAACAAGTTCCGAATACGCTATAGTACGGTGGTATACGTTGACATACGGCTAAGAGGTCCAACATTTTGTGCATCCATAGAAAATAACAGCTTAAGCGAACGTATTGCTTCTATACGTTAGGCATACGCTAGATGTACGCAGCAGGTAAGTTATGCATACGTTAAGGTACGTTAGCTCCAACGTATGCGGACCTATGAGAAATTAAGCAAGTACGCTGGTGTACGCTGAATACGTTAGAGATAAGTTTTAAACACGTTACGAACACGCTACTGTACGTTGGTATACGTTGCCATACGGTGAATAAATCTCAAAATTTTGTACTTGCGCGTACGCCGACGTATTGCTTAAACGTTACATGTAGGCATACGTTAGATGTACGCAACGAGTAAGTTATGCATACGTTAAGGTACGTTAGCACCAACGTATGAGGACGTATGAAAACTCACACAGTACGTTGGTGCACGCTGAATAAGTTAGACATACGTTTTCAATACGTTACGAACACGCTACAGTACGTTGGTATACGTTGTCATATGACAAAGTGGTCCCAAAATTTTGTTCTGCTTTATACGGTTGACATAAGGACTATACGTAAGTTATGCATACGTTAACGTACGTTATATGTACAATTCAGCATACGTTAGACGTTCGTTGTGTATAAGTTTCCCACAAGTCAAGAACGCTAGTCATACGCTGGGCATATGCTTTTATACGCTGATACAAGTATAAGTTATGTTACGTTGGGAATAAGTTATAAATAAGTTGCTTATAAGTCAGACATACGTTCTATATTCGTTTCACGTACGCTTTGCATAAGTTCAGAGAGAGGCTTCCTCTGATTTTTAATTAGATTTCAAGCGTATTCCAGTGTACTAGATATATATTTCATACGTCAGCATACGTTGGCTAAAACGTTATAGTGTGACAGGGTCTTGCGGGTTTCTGAGTAAGACCTCGTGTTCTAGGACCGAGGTAAGACTCAAACCAGTCTGTTCAGCTACAGAGACTAGTTAAAATGAAATTTTGCTTGAGGCAAGTTTAGATATTATACTTTCCAATAAGCGAACAATAAAGGCATTGATCAGACTACGTGGATACGAATACACCTGCGCCTTTGTTGTTCGCATGCACCAAAGTCAGGTTTTCTCGCGTCATGGCCCTTTTTAGTATCTACTACTGTGCATCCGGTCCTTTAATCCTATGCCTGGGGCTCTTTGAAAACAATAAAAACACACGTGCCTGGCACATGTTTGTAATTCGAAGGTATTCGAATGATTTATGACGTGGTATGTCGCTTTCTTTAATTTGTACTGTACGTTAAAGGCGATCATTCTTAACCAGCGGACTGGTGTTAAAAAATTGATCTGAGTCTTCATTTGTGTGTACACACGGCGATGATTCTCGCGAGCCTGCGCATAGGCGGGCGTTGTGTTTAACGCATATGCTTAGTCATTATATGCAACTACACGCGTGTCTATTTGGTAGCATGCGTGCGTTACTGCATGCTTATCTGGTATGATCTATTTTTGTCCGAGCCTCCGTCTACATGCACTGCCTTTATGTGCGCTCGGACACAACAATGGATCCGATGTGCGTGCGAGCAGCGAATGCCCTGATGAGACAGTACATTTGCCCAAGCTCTTCGGAGTTGTCGATGCTCGCATATAAACAGACAAGTTTGTCTTATTAGTTGGCATGTGTTTCAAATAGTTTTTTGGACTTCGTGTCCGAAGAAGAAGCGATTCGTGCCTGAAAAAGAAGCCGATTTTAGCTCGATATCAAAGTATATTTTACACTAATTAAAGTGAAAAAATACTGAAGACTTATAAAATGTATAATTATGAAAACATAAATTTATCTCATTTCTAGAATAAAGATCTCATTGTAGCGGTGAAAGGCAAAACCAATCGAATTACCGACAACACGGCCCAAAAACCAACTCGGCACATGCCAACTCGGCCCACAGAAAACTCGGCCCATGCCAACTCGGCCCATGTTTATAAGACAACTCGGTCCAAATTCATAAGACAACTCGGCTCATATATTTTTGAAGTACATACGAGTTGCATGCTCATGCATAATGCAACCAGAATGTCTGTGCATTAGCATGCATGTATAAGCAGTGGCGGATCCAGTTTGGCTTCATGGGTTCGCTCGAACCCCCTCCATGCCCCCCGTTTTTAGATATCCTATAAAAATGAAATAAGTTTGGCTCGATGGGACCAAATCATTCATTTTCATGGGAAATTTTAAGATAATGAGACGCGCATGTATGCCTCGACATGCACGCACATGTCTGTTCTGACATTATCTCTGTACATGATTATGCATGTTTTAAATAAATTGTCTTTTAGTTTGCCGTCTATACATGTAGATGTATGTCCATCCGTCTGCCTCATGTGTCTGTCTATACATCCGTATGTATGTATGTATGTATGTGTGTGTGTGTGTGTGTGTGTGTGTGTGTGTGTGCGTGCGCGCGCGTACGCGTGCGTGCGTACGTGCGTGCGTATTGGTCCCATGTGTGGATCCTGTATTCTGGCCGTCGGGCCCCCCCTGACAAAAAATCCTGGATCATGCCGTGTCTGGGTCCGCCCGGCTGTCCATCCACCCATTGAATTTGTTAACTGATCAATTAAGGAGATCAGTGTTTCAGAAGCATGTTTGGACGAGGTGTCAATAGATGCACACCTTGAATCATCTTAATGCTTATTGGCGTAATTGCAACATCCTTAATGAATCGTAAATGTGTGAAAATCAGTGTCTTGATCATGCGGCATAACTTTGTTGAATGACGGCATTTTTGTTCTAACAGAGGCATTAAAAAATTCCATTAATTTCTCCTTTTTTTTAAGTTGTTACATTTGCCGACCAGAGACTACATTTGTAGCAAGCTCTTTTTCGTCCCTTATCTTTGAAACTCGTTTACGGATGTCAAAGTGTTCATAATGTCTCAAATGTTGGTACTTATCCCATCGACGAGCAGAGAATGATCAGACGAGCCTGCGCATACGCGCAGTCTCGTCAGAGCCGTCGCTGCTATCAAACATAGAGTATGGAACTATGGAATTATGCTTCTAGGCTCGCACCATTTTTTTCACATTCAAATCTGTAATTTTGGCAGTGAAGACCCGGAGAAATGCCGCTTGCTGCGTCATGAGGGTCCACACCGCTTGCTAGTACCGAGACGGTCTTTTGAGAGATAAAAAGGAATTAGGCCTAGTATGCTCAGATCAGTTAGGTTGCGAATTTACGTGTATGCTCATTTGAACGTGCGGTGTATTGACTATCTTATTTTGTCTGTCTGGCAGGCTGGCTGCAGTTTCAAAAATATTTTTCAGGCAAACCGAACACCATCTAAGCGTTGAACATTTTGGATTCAGATCAGATAATGTTAATAACAGATGACAGGGTGCACGACAATTCGTCGAAAACCATTTCGCCGATACGACAATTGGTCGCATACAACTTTTGGCCGATGCGACATTTCGCCGAGTACGACATTTGGTCGAATAAAATAGTCAGGTATGACATTCGGTCGAAATTGTCCAGTCATTGTTTTTCGACCAAACGTCGCACTCGACGAAACGCCGTCATTGATTATTAAAAAAAAAGAAAATCATAGGAAATCACTTTGTTTACCTGACGTTCAACTTATAAATGCACGCTCGATTAATTTTATAAAGTTGCTTAGATGATTGAATTTCTGTTGTCGGCCTAGTCAATAGTGTATTGATTATTTATTCGAAATAGCAGGGCCCAAAAAGTGGCCTAAAAGGGCTTTCAGTACACGAAAGACAGAAATACTTATACTGATACTGGCGTGGAAATATATTGGAGATGTGAGAATCGTAAAAGTAAACAATTTTTATTTTTCTGTACAAATCAGTTTTCGACCAAATTTCGACTAAATTTCGACGTAATTTGACGAATTTTCGACCAATTGTCGTAGTCGACCAAACGTCGTAGTCGGCGAAACGTCGTATCGACCAAATGTCGCATTCGACCAAACGTCGTTTCGACGAAATGGTTTTCGACCAAATGTCATGGATCCCAGATGACAAACGTCTCCTTTGATAGATAAACGGTTTTATGTGTAGCTTGGCATGCAGTGTACGCCCAGATCTCATACGCTTGTGCTAGGATAATTGAGTTTGAAGTAATTCAGTGTTTTTAGACAAGATTATCCCAGCAAATATTCATTTTAATAGCCGACTTTTTGGTACACAGTAGGTAAGTGGTAAATCCTTCGCAAAATTTTCAATTACCACCTGTTGAAGGACTTCCTGCAAGTGTTTATTAGCCGGTCAGATATCGCGACACGCGTCGGTAATCAGTAGCAAAAAGAGATACTCCTAAAGACACGAGTTCGATAATTTCGAAAATGACATGAATATTCAAAATGACAGGATGTCACCGTTTGGATTAAACGACATGTTTGCAGTCAATTTAACATAGTTAGATAATCTCCAAACTAATATATCCAAAGGCGTATTTGCAGTATTTTGGATTAAGATCTCGCATGAAATGTAATTACCTTTGCTAGATATCTGATTGCAAAGGTTGCCCAAATCAGTTTTGGAGATCTTACTGAATAAGTTTGGACCCAAACTGGGATATGCGTGGCGCATGTACAGGACTTTCCACTAACATTATGATTATAACTAGCCTATAATTCGAATTTTCGATCATTCAAAATTAAACCTTTAGTCCCTAGGTCTTCGAATTTACGAGATTCGTTGCTAGGAGAAAATGACAGCGGACTGAATTCAAGGCTTAAATCATTCACCAAGAGAGAAAATTTCGATTTTCTAAAGTATTCAAAATAATGATATATTGATCAAAGCCAGCCCGCACGCGTGCCCTCCAGCAGCTAGCCGGCCAGCCACTAGGGCGTAAAACAGGAAAACTAACAAAAACATGAGCATAAGGAAACACACGAAATTTTGTTTATTATCATATATTCGAGCAACGAATGCTCATTTAAGTCTGCGCATATGCCAAGACTCGCCAGAGCCTTCGCTTTATTCTAGTACATACATACATACATACATACATACATACATACATACATACATACATACATACATACATACATACATACATACATACATACATACATACATACATACATACATACATACATACATACATACATACATACATACATACATACACAGGCAGGCAGGCAGCCTGCGCAAATGCCAAGACTAGCCAGAGCCTCGCTGTTCATTTACAAATATGGATATGGTATTGACGTGCATGATGGCTCAGACCAATATTCATACTTCTAGTTCAACAGAATACGTTGGCATGGTCGTTTACAGGGGCGTTTGCGCATCTGCGATAAGTACTTTATTCTAATGTGCTGGCCAATATATTATTAAAAATGTCCATCCGGTATTGTACCCAAACTAAACTAAGCTATAATTCAGCAGTACATTGCTTGTATAGAAGTCGATATGACAGTTATATTATGAGCACCAATCCAATCAGAATGTCAAGATCAGGCGCAACAAAATTTTGAACCTGATCTGGACCTAAACTGTTTACTAATGTTATCAACAGAGGAATGTGACCAACCAAAATATTAAACGTTAATATGTCTAGCCTGATCAGCATCCAAACCATTTACAAAGGTTATCAACAGACGACATAAGCAGGTAATGAGTAAAACAGAAACGACTAAATGCTACATGTATGTGCAACCGCACGATATGTCCAGCAAAGACAAGATCAGACAGTCAAACAGTTTGGATCCAGATCAGCCAGACAAAATTTTGAACCTGGCCTGGACCTAGCATACTGTTTTCTAAGGTTATCAACGACTAAATGCTACGTTCACTGTCGTGCCAATCAAAAGTGACAGTGGCGCAATATTGTGTTTACAATTGCAAAGTAAAAAGTAACTTATGCTCTATACTTGATCTAGCACGAATCGGTAAATCACGTTTGTATTAATCCTATCCACAGGATAGGATTAATACACAAGCGATCTATCGATTATAAGTTCCTGATAATGTTATAAACAAAACATGACGTCACTGTCACTCTTGGCTGGTAGGACAGTATGTGCATATATTATATTCAGTGATGGCTTGATAAACTTTGGCAGCCTGATCAGTGTTTTAACAGTAAAATAACAGGCAGTTATCGAATCAAAATTGTCAATTTTAAATTACCCCAATATATATCTGCAAGAGCAACCATAGCTGAAGGATTTAAATACATGTGCTAATATTATACTATATAGGTGGTGGGGGGGGTCGTAACTAATGTTGCAAGAACTTGTGACCCATCCCCATCGCTGCACATTTTGGAAATACAATATGTTTAAACTAACTACAAAAAAGTAGAGCCATTTTTATTTGACCGGTTTTGTTTGAGCTAATCCATGATATTATTGAATCCACAGTCACACATTTTGCGCGTGCCTTGGGCAATAAGTGAAAGCAAGCCGCCATGGACTAGATGATAATACCTGTTTGATTAATATAATAACCGTTTAAAGCCATTTCAAAAGAAAACCTGACCACGTTACATGTGGACAACAGATTAAAGACCAGTCTGTGCATACACGCAATCTGGCTAGTGCCTTTATCATTTACTCACTTGTAAGTGTCTTTTAAACATGTTGCATGCAAAATTACATCATTCTAGCTAGTCTTTTGTAGCTAATCAGGTTGGTTTTATGCTTACATGATCAGGGACCATTTTCGCACTGGGCCCATTTGCCAAGACATTACAGTTTAATCCTCTGAAATTGAACATATGTTACTTCAAACACTTAAGACGCATACTATGAATATGATCATAAAATTATGCTTGAAAGTAAGAAAAAATAATATAATAATAATGAAAAAAATCGTTCATTTATTTGTTTTACGTGCAACCATTCCAAGCGTTCCAATTCAGTTATCATTCCATGGAATGGACCGATATGATCGATAAAAGCCAGGCGGGACCACGCCATTCACGTTTCGTTAACGGTTAGGTCCCAGTACATTCCAAATGGTAAGTGAATGATATCTGTACTGTATTACCGGAAATATGGTCCTTTGGAAAAAGGGACAAAGTAAAAACTGACCAATATACGAGCTGACCAAACGGGATATTGTTTAACTCAAAATATGCAAATGTAAGACTGAGCTGAGTTCACTTTAGATAAACTGAACCGCGTCTGTACAAAAGCATCAGAAAACCATGTGCACAAAGCGAATATTCATATCAGCATGCCTTAGGCATCTGTTGTGTGCGCTGGGTCTTCGCCGTGTGTTCAATGCTTAGAGAGATGCTAAAACACAAGGTTTCCTCATACACAAAAAGGGAAGATCCTGATCAGAATGGGCGTATGCCAACTTATGGCGAATGAATGTTGTTTTAAAAAAGGTGCGATAAAAATGAATGGGTGAGTTTTCTATCGAAATCCAATTTTGCTAAAAGCTGTCCTCAAATAGTGTTCAGCTGTCTGCTATGCTTTTGACGATACACATAAAATTTGAACAACTTGAAGATCGGCCAACACGCCTCTGCAAGATCGAGTTCAGAAAATCTGACTATAGCCCCGCTATAATGAATTTCATTGTGTAAAAATATCAATCGAGGCCCATAACTCTGTTACAAATTTATGAAAACCGACCGGTAAAATTCCATATAAAATTGGGTGAAATTCCATTAGGACCGGCATTACTCAAGGCCATAAGCTACATATTCGAGAAAACTGACAGGTACAATCACAGCTTGTCTGTATCAAAGCATATTCACAATTTCACCAAGTGTTGTCCATATTGAGCAGAAACGAAATTAAGATTTCAATTAAGGGTCATAACTTTTATAAATTTGGAAAACTGGCAGGTAACAATCTCAATCTAGATATTGTCAATGTAAATGCGTATATAAAACTTTGGTGTAATTCCAATTTTTGGGAAAACAAAACTCTGATATTAGCAAGGGTCACAACTCCGTTACAAATTTGCGAACTTTGACGGTATACAATCTCAACCTAGATCTTGTCAATAGCAATTCACACACACAATTTGGTAAAAATCTATCTATGAATTCTTACAATATTGAGCGGATACAAAAATCTGACATCAATGGGCCATAACTCTGTTAAAATATTGAAAAAATCCATGATGTATAACAATCTCAATCTAGATCATGCCAATATTATTGCATATACCAAATTTTGTAAAATTATATCATACTGTTCTTAAGATATTGAGCGAAAGTGAAAAGGTGAAGTCAATCAAGGGCCATAACTCCGTTACAAATTTGCGAAAAATTACAAATAACAATCCCAACCTACATCTTGTCAATATCAATGGACATACAAAAGTCGGTCAAATTCTATCAATTTGAGCGGAAAATGAATTCTAGATGAAATTCTGACAGCAGTCAAGGGACATAACTCTGTTACAATTTTTTGAAAAATAATGTTTAACAAATCCAATTTGGATATTGTCTATATAAATGTTATACAAAATTCGATTAAAAAAACTTCTATCGATTTGTTCTCAAGGTATTTAACTGACCGAAATTACGATGGAATGACAAACGGATGGATGAACAGAACGACATACATCCTGAATCAAATACGCACCCCATTTTCATAGAGGGTCTATAATTAAAATCATGGGTTTCCAAGTAATGGTATCTCACTTATGAGCCTTAGACTCAAGGTTGCTGAAATTAACTACCACTAGAGGTTAGTTTTACTATCCAGAGGCTTAGGGTCAGTATTACTATGCAGAAGCAATGTCTCTGTCACCAGAGGCCAGTTCTACTCGCCAGAGTCACATTCATTGCTGCTAGGAACAGCTATCAAGAGTTTCTGTTGTTTTAACAAAATATCAGTTCAATATTATCTGCCGGTAGAGGTCAGAACTGCACCCAAGAGTCCCTGTTTCTGCAACCAGAGGTCAGTGTTACTAACTAAGTCCATAGCTCTGCAACTACCGGCCAGTATTTGTATCTAAGGTCCAAGTCACTGCTATTTGAGTCTAGGTAAATTATCCAGAGTCCCAGTTTCCGCTACTAGAAGCCAGTACTACTATATTCAGAGGCCCTGTCTCTCCCATAGGAGGTCAATATTAAAGTCATTGCCACTGGAGGTCAGTACTAGTACCTTAGTTACAGTCACTGCTATTACAGGTCAGCACTAGTAACCATAGTCACGGTCTTTGCTACTAGAGGTCAGTACTAATAATCTTTATCTCAGTAACTGCTAATAGAAAACAGTTCTAGTATCAATAGTCGCAGTCTCTGCTGCTAGAGGGTAGAACAAGCATCCATAGTCCCAGAGTCTACCACTAGAGGCCAGTGATAGTATCGAGTGTCCTAGTAATCCATGGTCCCAGTCTCTGCTATACGGTGGGTACTAGTATCCTAGTCAATGTCTCTGCTACAAAAGGTCTGTACTAATATCAATAGACCCAGCCATGGCTACTAGAGGTCTGTAATGGTATCCAGCGTTCTTGTCATTGCCACTAGAGATCAGAGCTAGTATCTAGAGTCCCTCTTATTGCCACTAGATACAGAACTAGCATCCAGAATCCTAGAAAGTGCCAAGTGAAATTAGCACAAGTATCCAGAGTCCTGTCACAGCCACTAGAGATCAGTACTAGTATTAAGACTCTCAGCCATTGTCACTAGAGGTCAGTACTATCATCCAGAGTCCTAGATATTGCCACTAGAGGTTAGAACTTGTATCTAGAGTCCCTGTCATTGCCACTTAATGTCAGTAAAAGTATCCAGAGTCCCTCTCATTGCCACTTAGTAGTATCCAGACTCCTAGATACGGCAATAGAGGTCAGTACTTGTATCCAGAGTCCATGTCATTGCAACTAGAGGTCAAAAAATATCAGGAGACCCTTCCATTGCGACTAGTTATAAGTGCTGATTTTAGAGTCCCAGTCATTGTTACAGGAGGTCAGTTAAAATCCCCAGAGTCCCTTGCAATCCGACTAAAGGTCAGTAAAAGTATCTAGAGCTCTGTCATTTCCATTAAAGACCAGGGTCTGTTTCAAAGGTTCCAGTCATTGCCACTAGAGGTCAGTAAAAGTATCGAGAGTCCCTTTTCTGCATCTAAAGGTCAGTCCTATTATCCAGAGTCCTACACATTCCAACTAGACTTAAGTAAAAGTATCCAGAGTCCCGGCCATTGCCACTAAATATCAGTCAAAGTATCCAGAGGCCCTGTCCTTGCCACTAGAGATCAATAAAAGTATCCAGAATCAATGCAATTGCCACTGGAGGCCAGTAGTCGTATCTAAAGTCCCAGTCATTGCCACTAGAGGTCAGTAAAATATCAAAAGTACTTCTCATTGCCACTAGAAAACGGTATTACTATCCAGAATTCCTGTAATTGCCACTATAGGCCAACAAAAATCCACAGCACACGTCATTGCCAATTGTTGGCCATAAAAGTATCCAGAGTTCCTGTTCATGCCATTTGATGTCAGAACTTATATCTAGAGTCCCTATCATTGCCACTAGAGGTCTGTAATAGTATCTATAGTCCCTATCATTGACTTTAAAGGTCAGTACAAGTAGCCAGAAACCCTGTAATTGCCACTAAAGTCCCTTTAATAGCCACTATAGATCAGTAAAAGTAAACAGAATCTCTGTCATTGCCACTTGATGCCAATACAAGTGTTCAGAGTCTCATTCATTGCTACTAGAAATTAATTATAGTGTCTAGAGTCCCAGTCATTGATACCTTATAACAGTAAAAGTATCAAGAGTCCCTGCTATTGCCACAAGAGGTCAGTAAAAGTAGTAAAAGTATCCAGGGTCCCTTTCATTTTCACTATAGACCAGTAAAACTATCCAGCAACCCTGTCATTGCTACCAGAGGACAATAAAAATGTTCCGAGTCCATTAATTGCCACTGGAGATCAAAAATATTGTCCAGAGTCCCAGTTATTGCCTTACAATGTCAGAACTCGTAACCAGAGTCTGTGCCATTGACACCACAGTTCAGTAAACGTATCCAGAGTTCCTACAATTGCCACTTGAGGCCAGTAAAAGTATCCAGAACCCCTGCCACTAGAGGCCAGTAAAAGTATCCAGAGTCCTAGTCATTGCCGTTAGAGGTCGTAAGATAGTGTCCAGAGACTCAGTCATTGACAAAAGAGGTCAGTAAATGTATCCAGATTCCCAGTCATTGTCACACTAGATGGTCAAACTAGTATTCAAAGTCCCTGGCACTGCCACAAGAGGTCAGTATTACTATCCAAAGTCGCAATCATTGCCACCATAGGTCGTAAAACAGTGTCCAGAGATTCAGTCATTGACAAAAGAGGTCAGTAAAAGTAACCAGAGTCCCAGTCATTGTCACTCGATGTCAGAACTAGTATTCAAAGTCCATGTCACTGTCATTAGAGTTCAGCATTACAATCCAGTGTCCCCTTCCTTGCCACTGGAGGCCAGTATACTATCCTGAGTCCCTAGCATTGCAGCAGAAATCAGTACTAGTATCTAGGGTCCCAGTAACTACCAACAGAGGTCAATTAAAGAATCATGAGTCCTTATCCTTGCCAATAAAAGTCCGTACTAGCATGCAGATGCCTAGACATTGACACTACAGGGAAGTATTTGTATCCAGAATCCCTGTCATTGTCACTGGATATCAGTAAAAGTAAGGAAAGTCCCTGCCATTGACACTAGAGTTCAGTGCTAGTATCCAGAGTCCCTTTCAAAGCAACTAGAGGCCAGTACTTGTATCCAGAGTCCGGTTCTTGATACTACATGTAAGTAAAAATATCCAGAGTCCCTTTCATTGCCATTAGAGGTCAGTATACTATCCAGAATCCCTATAAATGTTGTAGAAATTAGTACTAGTGTCTAGGGTCCCAGTAACTGCCAAAAAGAGGTCATTTAAAGTATCCAGAGTCCCTGACCTTGCCAATAAAAGTCAGTACTAGCATCCCGATTCCTAGACATTTACACTAGAGGTCAGTACTTATATCCAGAGTCCCTGTCATTGTCACTAAATAATAGTATATGTATCGAAAGCCCCTGTCATTGCCACTAGAGATCAGTACTAGTATCCAGAGTCCCTGTCATAGCCTCTAGAGGCCAGTACTTGTACCAAGAGTCTTGTTCTTGATTCTAGAGGTAAGTAAAATTATCCTGAATCCCTTTCATTGCCACTAGGTGTTAGTTCTTGAATCCAAAGTCCCAGTTATTACAACAGAAGGCCATTCTAAGAATCCAGAGTCCCGGTATATGCAACTAGAGGCCAATAAAGTATTTGGCGTCCCAATCGTTGTCATTAGAGGTCAGTAAAAGTATTCAGAGTCCCTGTAAGTACCGTAAGTCATCAGTAAAAGTATGCAGAGTCTCAGTCATTGCCACTAGATGTCGGAACTAGTAATCAAAGTCCCTGTCACTGCCACAGGGGTCAGTATTACTATTCAGAGCTCCTGTAATTGCAACTGGAGGTCAGTAAAATATCCAGATTCCATGTCATTGCCACGAGAGTTTAGTTCTAGTATCCAGAGTCCCTATCATTGCAACAAGAGATCATTACCAGTATCTAGGGTCCCAGTAATTGCCAACAGAAGGCATTTAAAGTAGCAAGATTCCCTGCCCTTGCCACTAAAGGCCAGTACTAGCATCCAGAGTCCTAGACATAGCCACTAGAGGTCAGTACTTGTATTCAGAGTCCCTGTCATTGCCACTTAATATCATTAAAAGTAACGGGAGTCCATGTCATTGCCACTAGAGTTTAGTACTAGTATCCAGATTCCGGTTCATGATACTAGAGGTCAGTAAAATATCAGGAGTCCTTTTAATTACCACTAGATGTCAATTATGGTATCCAGAGTCCCAGTTATTTCCAAAGGAGTTCAGTTAAAGTATCCAGAGACCCTATAAATGCGACTAAAGGTCAGTAAAGTCCCAGTCGTTGTCATTAGATGTCAGAAAAAGTATGCAGAGTCCCTGTAATTGCCACTAGAAGTCAGGGTCAGTATCCAGGGTCCAAGTCATTGGCACCAGAGGTCAGGTAAAGTACCCTGAGTCCTAGACATTGCAACTAGAGGTAAATAAAGGTATACAAAGTCCCTGTTCTTGACACTAGAGATCATAATAGTATCCAGAGTCCCAGCAATTGCCACTTGAGGTCAGTAATTGTATCCACGGCCCCAGTCATTGACACTAGAGGTCAATAAAAGTAACCATAGTCCAAATCATTGCCTATAGTTGTCATTAAATGTATCCAGAGTTACTGGTTTTGCCATTAGATGTACTAAATAGTATCTGGAGTCCCTGTTATTGCCACTAGAGGTCAGTCTAGTATACGGAGTCTCCACTATAGGTCAGTACTCGTATTTAGTATCTAGAGTCCCTATCATTGCCATTAGAGATCAGTACAAGTAGCCTGAGTTCCTGTACTTTGCCAATAGAGGTTCATAGAATCAGTTCAAGTATCAATAGTCCCAATCATTTTCAATAGTGGTCAGCAAAAGTATCCAAAAGTCATCATTGTCACTAGATGTCAGTAAAGTATTTATAGTCCCTGTCAGTGCTACTAGATGTCAGTAAAAATATCCAGATACCCAGTTATTGCCACTAGAGGTCAGTAAAGTATCCAGAGTTGCAGCCTTTGGCACAAGAGGTCAATAAAGAATCCAGAGTCCCGGTCATTGCCACTAGAGATCAGTAGTTGTAACCAGAGTCCCTGCCATTGCCAGTGTGATCAGAACTACTATCCAAAGTTCTTTCTTTGCCACTAGAGGTCAGTAGTAGTATCCAGAGTCCTGGTCATTTCTACTTAAGGTCAGTAAAAATATCCAGAGACCCTGTCAAAACCAACTAGAGGTCAGTAAAATTATCCCAGAGTCCCTGTCTTTTGGCACTAGAGATCAGTATACGTATCCAGAGTCCCAGTCATTGCCATTTGATTTTAGTAAAAGTATCCATAGTCCCAGCTATTGCCTCTAGAGGTCAGTAAGAATATCCAGAGTTCCAGTCTTGGCCATAAGAGTTTAGTTTGAGTATAAAGAGACCTTGTCATTGCCCATAGAGGTCAGCAAGAGTACTCATAGCCACTTTGGGTCAGTACTAGTATCTTAATCCCTATTCTCTGCTACAAGAGGTCAGTACTAGTACCATGAGTACTTGTCATTGCCACTAGAGGGCAGTCCTAGCATCCAATGTCTCAGTCGTTGCTACTAGAGGTCATTAAAATATCCACAGTCCCTTTCATTACCACAAGAGTTCAGTGCTTGTAGCCAGAGTCCCAGCAATTGCCACTGGAGATCAGTTCAAGTATCCAGAATCCCTGTCAATGCAACTAGAGGTCAATTAAATTATCTAGAGTCGCAGACATTGTCATTTGAGGTCAGTTAAAGTTTTCAGGGCCCCTGCCATTGCCACAAATGGTCAGTTAAAGTGTCCAGAGTCCCTGTCATTGTCACTAGATATCATTCCTAGAATCCAGAGTCCCTTTCATTCGCTTAAATGCAAGTACTAGTACACAGAGTCCGCCTCTCTGCTTCAAATGGGCTGTACTATTAACCATAGTTGTAGTCTCTTCTACAGAGGATCAATACTAGTATGTCTTGCTGCTATCACTGCAACAGGCGAGCATTATAAGTATCCATAGCCCCAGGTTATGCCACTAGAGGTCAAACCTAGTTCATAGAGTCCCTGTTTTTGCCACTAGAGGTCAGTATTGGCATTCTCAGTCCCAGTCACTACTACTATAGGTCAGTCCTAATATACATAGACCCAGTCTCTGCAACTAGTGGTCAGTACTTGTATCGTATTTCCAGTTTCTGTTAGTTTCCTTAGTCACTGTATCTACTGTTATAGGCCTGTACTAGTGTCCACAGCCCTAGTCTCTCATACTAGAAATCAGTACTACTATATTGTCTATATATTATTATATATATTATGAAGCATTGGTGGTTACATTCGTAAGCGCCATATTTGTTGCAATATGACCCAGTAAAAGGACATAATTGAACTAATTTATATGTTTTTATACTTTGCTTCCGTTTACGGAGGTTGAACTTTTAATGGTTCTGTTATGCACCAGTCATTTGTATTCCCCCCCCCCTCAGGGCAGGAGAATAGCGGGGGCTTTAAATTTTCCAATTTTCAAAGCCCTGCACTGCGGGGCATAATTTGTGGTAAAATCCCTGCTAAATGCCCCGCCCCGGGGGTCGACAATAATGTATAACAACAAATCACCTAAATCATTTGAATAAGCATTCCATCTTTTCCCCTATACCATGGTGGTGCCACATGAAAAGCTTCAGGTAGAGAATTTACGAATATAATGTCCAGAGCCTAACACAGAAACTGTAAGAGGTATCAACTAGAATCTTCACCGGTAGATATATCTTGATGAGGATAAGTACAGTGTACAAGAACCGCAACTCTCTTTCGCATAATTTAGAAGTTATTGCCCTTTGTTATTTTTTACTCTTAAATTGTGTCCGAAGCATAACCCAACAACTACATGTATAACAGGTATCAACTTGAAACTTCAATGGTAGATTGATCTCGATGAGGAGAGATACAGTCAACAAAGATCCATAACTCTCTTTAGCATAATTTAGAAGTTATTGCCCTTTGTTATAATTGAATTATGTCCAGAGCAGAATATAAATCAACTTGCAGCTATTAAAAACCGTATATTTCGGAGTAACTATGGTTTCTACAGATTCTCTTGATTTCTGAATCCATAGAGAGGTGGAGGGTCAGGAGATCTGGAGTCCCCCTCCCCGGAAAATTAAAAGTGTTATAGGTTTCTTAAGGAATAAGTATGAGGACCTCCACACCCCATCTCTACCCCACAGCATCCTAAAAACTTGGACTCCCCACCCTCCCTCCTTGGAAATTTTAGTTCACTTGGAATTGTCAATTGGAGCACTCTGTAAAAAGTAAAAGACGACTAAAGCATCAGCCAGGCATGCCCCCCCCCTTCCCCACTGATACGATAATTTCTTGATCCGCCCCTGCCCGAGAACATGCGAATTGACCACCAAGTTGCATCCATTTTGGTTTATATTGGCAGGTACATGTAGATGATTAGGTGCGCTGTTAAAAGGACCTTTTATACAAGCCCTATTTAAACGAAAAATTAAAACCCCGGCACACCCTCGGCACTGCGGCGACATATCGTATAGTATAATCCCGGCACTTAAGTCCCGCTATGTCCCCAGTATCCACGGCACCAAGGGGCAGGGCTGCATTATCTCATAAACATCAAACACGTTTTAATTAAATGCGGATAAAAACAGTGCGCAAGAGGTACGGAAACACGGAGTTGTCTCAAATGGAATTTCATCATTGGGATCGATATTTTAAACAAGTATTAGCTTTTGAAAAAAAGCTGGCGGTCGTTTAGCCCTATCATTGTATGTATTCTTGCCCACTGCATGCTTAGAGAGAAAGCTCTGATTGTTTACATCTGAAATGTGATTTGTCACCATTTAACACATGCTTCCAGCGAGGTTGTTGCTTGATCTTTGAAAACACCCGGCTTATGCATGGTAGGCCTATGTTATGGTAATGTATCAAGCATGCCACACATTTATGGGAAATCATTTGACAACACTAGACAGCACATTTTTCTTAAAAGTTATGCCAGAAAATCAAGATCACAGTGGTCGCTTAACTGTATATGTACAGACTCCGTGACCCCAAGATGTGTTCACAAACCAACAAACCAACCAACTGACACGATTTTTCTAGATCTGATGGCAGTGGTAAAGGTGCGTGACGCTCCATGACCCTAAATGCATTAAGACACGAATTTTGGCATTCCTACCTAAAATAATATAGGAGATATACTCCATATATGATATGAACACTCAAACACTTAGGACACTAAGGACAGGCAGTTTGATTACTATATGCCTCCCTTTGGGGGCATAAAAGCTGATTTTTTTTCATGACCGTCATAAGAAAGTGCCTGAATTCATAGTAATTCTATGTGATCAGATGTGGATCACAATCATATAAGTACATTTACTGATGTGAAGTTCGCTCGCACGCTTTGCCAATCAAGGACGTTTTGACCTTGGGACGTTTTATTTCGCCAGCTTTTTTGAAAAGCTAATACTTATTGCGTTTATATAAGCAACAGGGCAAATTGACGCCTTCTTTGTGAAAATTAAATTCGTAAACGAGCTTGCCTCGCGCTATAGGTAGCCCTACAGATTTCACGGACACTTTACTTCGAGCTGAAGGTCAACTCACGATATTTGGTACCCCACTCGTTGTTCGGCAGTGAATAAAATGTAGCCTGAGCATGACATAAAGGTTTAGTCAAAACCTGAATTTGATGTACGTTTTGATTGAAGTTTATATAAGCGGCCGGCCATGGCCGACCGCAATAACACGGCATGTGCGTTAGATAGGGCGCGGGGCTAACCAAATCCTGCAAAACACACACACACACACACGCGCGCACATACACACATGGCTTGTGTCCTGGCTACATGTATATGACTTTTTTTGCGGTGGAAGCCGTTAAAGTTGAAAAAGTATTAGGTTTGCATATATTTACATTTATCGCTCAGGACCTTTTAAGAGTCTGCTTAGCGCACCATAATAGATGCAAGTTGGGACCAATATAGAGGCTTGTCAGGACCATAATAGATACCAGGACCAGTTTAGAAGCCAGGGCCAATTTAGATGATGCAGTAATATCACACACTTCTTACGGTATTAAACAAACAACACTAACTGTCTTTTAATAGAAACAAAATAAGGAACGACATTTCATGTGAATTGTCTGCTGCATCATGTATTCATTGCTTCTTTCCTGGGTCTGTGTAGAAAGATCTTTCATCGCTATCACACGTGAAAATAAAGCTGACCACAAAACAGACAACATTTTTGTCTTAGAAATCAAATAAGGAACGATATTTCATGTGAACTGTCTGATGGTAGAAGATTAATATGCAATATCAAGGTATATTTCCTCCCTGAAATTCTAAAAATATACATTGCAATCTGTCATGATCGGTGTCTTTGGAGGTATAAGATCAAAGCCGTATTAATTTCAAAGCCGACATTTCAAACTCCAGATAAAAGTTGCAGAAACCAGTCACTCTTTGCATGCTAGATAAGTTTCATATTTCAGTCATTTTTGTCGTGTACAAAGTATCAAGACTAATTTAAGAACATCGCCAGTCAGGCCGTTACAAATGTTCTGGGTTCTAAATAGTTGCAAGCCCGCAATTTTTTGCGTTTCTTTTGGGACAAACTGATCTGTTACAATTGTATGCAAGGGTAATGAGCTGCAGCAGGGCAATATTAAATCTATTTGCGGACAAAAGATTATGTAACCGAGACAGTTCGAAATGGCTGTCTGAAGGTCACGGTGTTCAGGAATAGATCTATAAGAATGGG